>CM050903.1:8020000-8620000 GCA_027726005.1 Juncus effusus | reverse complement strand
CAGAAACTAGGTAGTAGAGTAGGCGAAATTATAAAGATAAAATATAGAGAAAATATCATATATCGTCCACTAGACGAAATACCACTACATCGGACCACTACAAACACTATAGAGTCAAAATCACAACAAAACTACATAACCGCGGGGCATGCAATGTTTAGTCTCCAAAACTCGCTATATCAGTACCATATCAGAACTATATCGGTTTTTTGCAACACTGATATTCAAACAGTCAGTACATAAAAATAAAAAAATATATATTTTATTTTGGTACTTCTAGGGGGCAGGCATAGCAGTAAAACTTGTCACATGTCAGGAACCTTCGTTTGCGCGCAATAGGGAAACCCCAACTGGCATGTTTCCCATTTTACAACACTAGAAAACTCTATAAATACTTACATGACTTGCATCCTTCCTCACTCACCAAAGCACACACTAAGAAGTTCTTTTAAAATAAAATGGCTTCCACCATTAAGCCCTCTCTTTCGAACCTTTTCTACTCACTTTTACTCCTTCAAACCTTTCTTCTACTTTCACCCTCCACTTCCGCCTCAAACTCAAAGCTCTTTGTCGAGTACATTGGAGCAGAATTCAACAATGTCCGCTTCTCTGACATGCCAATAAACACCAAAGTGGACGTCCATTTTATCCTCTCTTTCGCCATAGATTACACCTCCTCAAAACCCTATTCTCCCACCAACGGCAAATTTAATGTCAATTGGGACTCTCAAAACCTCTCTCCCTCTCAAGTTTCCTCCATCAAACATAAACATAGTAAAGTAAAAGTCGCATTGAGTCTCGGTGGAGCCTCGGTAGGAGAAAATAATGAAAAAGTTTTCTTCAGTGCTTCTTCAGTCGAAACTTGGGTCAATAATGCGGTCTCGTCTTTAACAAAAATCATTAAAGAATATAACTTAGACGGAATCGACATAGATTACGAGAACTTCAAGAAACCCCTAAACCCTAATACATTTGCTGAGTGTATAGGGCAGCTCTTGACTCAGCTAAAGAAAAATAATGTGGTGAAATTTGCATCCATAGCTCCATTTGATGATGACGATGTCCAAAAAAATTACTTGACATTATGGAAGAAATATGGACACCTCATAGACTATGTTAACTTCCAGTTTTACGGGTATAGTAAGGACACAACTGTTTCTCAGTTCCTTAACTATTTCAAGAAACAAAGCTCAAATTATGCCGGAGGCAAGGTAGATAAAGAATTAAATTATCATTTCAAACATAATTATTTTTAGAGAAATTTTGGAAAGGGCTTAAATCGCCATTCCAAATGATTTATAAATATGATCTTGAAAATTACATAGTTTTTTTTTTTTTTTTTTTTTTTTTTTTTTTTTTTTTTTTTACAATTTGAAAATTAGAAAAGAAAAGAAAAAAGAAAAACCAATGGGCCTATTCTATATTAGCCCGGATTGACCCAACCCTACAAGAGTAGAAAAATAAAGAACCGGATTTACAAGTCCGGGAAAGCTAATCCTAATTTTGGTAATATCTCAGAATTTAAAATCTATTTACTATAAAAATCTTCAAATTATGTTTCTTCTTCAGACAAACCTATCATCTTTTCTCTCTTCTTCGTTTAATCCGCTTGGCGGCGGATCTGAAACCCGAAGGTTGAAGCTCAAAACCTCCATCTCTTCTCTCCTCTTCCTCTCAACAAGTTTGATTAGCTCTCATTCTCCAACTATTTCATCCATCAGCTCTACCTCAACTTTTTTCTCCTCTGTAAAAGCACGCCGGCATCTCTCTCTCCACATGCAAAATAGAAACAGCAAAACTATTCTCCTTAGTTTCCCATTTCCTCCTTCCTTGGTGACCATTTTATAAACATCATCGAAGGATCCAGCTTGTTGAGCTTCTGAAAAGTTGTTACTGATCAAACACCACCCTTTTTTAATAAAATCACATTGACCAGCAAGGTGTTCAGTGGATTCTAATTCTCGACAACAGAGGTAGCATCTATTAACGAGCTGGAAATCTTTCTTCTTCAAATTGTCATGAGTGAGTACTCTGTTCTGAGTAAAAAACCACACAAAAATTTTCATTCTCATAGGTAAGGTTACTGACCAAATTGGTTTTAATGGATTTAACGTGTGGATTCCCATTGCGAGTAGGCACTCCTTGTAGTGAAGGATTTTTTATCAGTCCACCTCCAGACCACTGAATCAGAGGCATCTGTAAGCTGAACTTGGTCAATGATGCCTTGTATCTCCAGCAGTTCTTGCTGGGGTAAATGAGCAGTGAATAAATGAAAGACCTCTCCCAGGTCTTGAAGTTGTTTAAACTGGTACAAAGTACCTTGGGTTACCTCTGCATGTGAGTATAAACTACTAAATCTCTGTGAAAGAATCCCCTCCCCCCAGTTAGTATGCCAAAAGTTGGTATATTTACCATCTCCAATCTTAAGTTCTGTGCTTACTAGAAAGAATGGCAGTAAGTCTTTTACTGCCTTCCAAAAGTAAGAATTAGAATTGTTTGCATCCAGGTTAGAGCTTATATTATTTACTAGTTCTCTCCAAGGTAGTCCTGGAGTACCATTGTAAAATTTCCATATCCATTTTAGAAGTAATGCATCATTAAAAATTTCAAGATTTAAAACTCCCAAACCTCCTCCTTTCTTTGGTCTGCATACTTTTTTCCATGAGATTAAATTGTAACATGTGTTTTTATTGCCTTTCCAAAAAAAAGTTCTTCTGATTTTATCCATCTCTTTTATAACCCACTTTGGGAATTTGAACACTGAAAGGTAATAAACTGGCAATGAAGATAGCACAGAATTAATCAGTACTACTTGCTAAGTTTAAAAGGGCACCTTGCCATCCTTGTAATCTCTTTTCAAAATTTTCTATTATTTTTCTAAAATCAGATCTTGTTGGTTTTTTATAATGCAAAGGGTATCATAAGTAGCTTAGTGGCATTGCTGCTTTAGGGCACCCTATCTCATCTGATATTTCCTTTACTATGGGGAGATTTTCTGGAATTGTGCAGAACTCTAATTTCTCATAATTTATCTTTAAACCTGAGCAATTTTCAAATGTTTTTAACAAGAATTTCGATCTCTTTACTTGGCTGATTTCTGATTTTATCAAAAATATGGAATCATCGGCATAAAAACATGATATGTTAATAGACCTTATTGGCTTTTCAAAATAATTATTATTACCCAAACTTTCAGTTACTCTAGCTAGAGTGTCCATGGTCAAAATAAATAAGTGGGGTGATAATGGGTCTCCCTGTCTCACCCCTCTTTTCATGTGTATTGATTTTCCAGGTACTCCATTTAATAGAATTTTAGCTGTCCCTTGTAGCACATATGCTTTTATCCAGTCAAGCCACCAACCCTTAAACCCTTTGATTTCTAAAACTTGAATAATGAAATCTCAAGAAATTGTATCAAAAACTTTCTCTATATCAGCTTTAAAACTTAATAATGGTACCTTTGAATGATTTGCTCTATGTGTTATTTCTCTGGCGTAAATGTAGTAGTCGGAAATATTTCTTGTTTCCAAAAAGCCCATTTGATTTTGAAGAATGAGTTTATTGATTACTTTTTTCAATCTATTAGCTAATATTTTTGAAATTATTTTCTGAATGGAGCTTACTAAACTGATAGGCCTGTAATCCTTTGATTGAATGGCTCCATCCTTTTTTGGAATTAAAGTTATGTGTGAAACTGCAAATTCTCTCAATCCTTTCACAGCGATTATTTTTTATTATGTAATAAATTTCCTCTCTTATTAGTTTCCAATATTTTTTAAAAAACTCTCCATTAAAACCGTCAGGTCCTGGTGTTTTATTATTCTTCCAATTTTTAACAACCTCATCTACTTCTTCAATATTCAAATCTATGTTTATATCAGCAAGATCTACAATCTCATTTTGGAATACTGTTTTTAAATCAAAACTGGCACTTGTATTAGGTTTTGGGGGTTCTGAACCAATTAGTGTTTTATAAAATTCAAATAGAATAGATGCCTTGGCCTTATGGTTAGTAACCTCTTGGTTGGTAACTGGATCTGTTAGAGAGGGAACCATTAATCTATTTTTCTTTGTTGTTGCATAGTTATGGAAAAATTTAGAGTTACAATCATCCTCTTTTAACCATTGAAACTTTGCTCTTTGTTTTCAATAGTTTTCCTCTTCTCTTATTATTTCTGCAATTCTTACTCTGATTTTAACACTATATAATATATGAGAATAATCCAAGCGATCGCTTGCTCCAATAGTAAAACTCTTTGATTGGACAAGGAAACCCCGGATTTCATTCCCACATACCTCAAAGAATAATCTTATTATTTGGATAATTGATCAACTAGTAATACAATATAACTTCCTAATTAAATTTATTATTTTACAACAAAGGTGATGGCGAGTATTTCGACTGATAGAACTAGTGGGGGTGATGGGGGTCTTTCGCCGGATAAAGGCTTCTTCACGGCTTGCAATACTCTAAAGAAGGAAGGGAAACTTCATGGAATCTTCATTTGGTCCGCGGATACTTCAAAGAGTAACGGTTTTCGTTACGAGAAACAAGCACAAGCTTTATTAGCTTAATGAGCAGCAAATATGAATCTTATCTTATATAATTGTATTGAGTATTAATAAAAGTTTGTTGTGAGTTTGTTAGAGTTAGTTAGTCTAGCTTAGTTATTCATCTATGTTATGCTATTATGAATAAAGGTTGTCTTTCTGAAATGTACTATGTAAAATATGATCATAATCCTATTGAGTTATGTTTAATGTTTTGGGTTTATCTTCTTTTTTGCAAGCTATCAAAATTAAGAAATTAATTCCATTTCATCATTCATGCACTTTCCAATTTAATACTCCCCGTGAAAATCTCCAAAAGGAATTGGACCAAACCTTGACGTGATTAAAATGTTAATTATTAAATGGGCCGGTTTAGGTTGGGTCGGACCAGGCCAGTACAATAATATCTTCTTCACCAACTCGGCCTGCCATAACAATATTAAAATTTCCCTTCATTTGGTTTTGGCTTTGGGGGATTTTCTTTAAGAAATTCATGATTTAAAAAAGTTGTCGGCCGTTTCAGATTTTATGATCTCTTCATTTTGAAGGAAATATTACTGAAGTACATAATTTGAGTTAAAATCGACTCTTTCAAATATTGAAACAAAATAGTTTTGATGAATTTCGAATTCTGAATCCATAAAAATCTCTCCAATCAAATTAATGCCTTTGTAGCTTTGTCAATTTTAAGCTCAAGTTGTACTTTGGAACTTCTTATCAATAGTATTAAGTACATTTCAATTTACAACTCATAACAATGCCATCAAATTCTAAATTAAAAAATAATAATAATAATGGTATCCCCAAAAATACATTTTATTTTAGGGAAATTCTTCAAAAACCCCCTAACTTTTCAAAGTCTTCAAAAAAAACCCTATAAAGTAGATTGAATTTTTTTTTGTCCCTTATGGGGTTAACTTTGATTTTTCCATCCATTAAATTTTTTAATGGACCAAAATGCCCTTATATAATTATTTTCATATTTAATTTTATTCAATTAAAAATAGAAAATGTATTTTACATGAAATATAAATATTAAATGAGAACTAAAATATGAACAAAATCATATAAATATTAAAGAAGAAAATAATATTTTATGTAATATAAAATTATAATTTATATAATAGTAAAATATATTATTTAATATAATATCATAAAAAGAATTAATGCATCAAAGAATGATATCATAGAAAAATATTATAAAATATTATGTTGAAAAATATTATTTTTTATTTATTTTTTATTTTTAATTGAATAAATAAAATATGAAAATAATCATATAAGGACATTTTGGCCAATTAAAAAATAAATTGGATGGAAAAGTTAAACATAACATCATAGGAGGTTAAAAAAAATTCAAACCACTTTATAGGGGTTTTTTGAAAGAATCTAAAAAGTTAGGAGGTTTTTGATAATATCTAAAAAAGTTGGGAAGGTTTTGAAGAATTTCCCTTTATTTCATGCCAGACAACATATTTTCACTTTTTTTCATATTGGCTCCACAAAGATATCTCGCTGTGCAATAAGATCTATTCATTTGTGTTTGTATGTTTCACTCTAAAAGGTTAAATTAATTCTGTGGGCTCCATTTAGGCCTCAACTTGCCAATAAAAAGGCAGATTTAAATCAAATCTTCTGTCCGACAAATTGAAGAATTGATAGATCTATGCAGGGCAGATCTTTCTAGCGACAGAAGATCGAAATTGTTTCATTCCAGCATTTATGATTATGTAGTACATACGAAACAAATATAAAAATACTATCCAATAAAAAAGATCTAAAAAAAATACCCAATAAAAAGACTTAATAATATCCAACATTTATTTTCTAAAGAGAGGTTTTGAATTATATACTAACTTCATAAAAATTTTCACCAACAAAACCGTGTTGATTATTATATTAAAAAAAAATAAGTTGGTTAACTCACATGAAATAATATGATTAGGTGAGCCAGATTTTTTGGGTTCATACTAGATTTCTTTTTCTGGTAAAAAAATATAATATTTTTAATTTTTAGTTCAGCTAAGATGAATAATTTAGTGAGGATCAAGTTGGTAGGGTAAAGAAGGCTCAACACCGCTGGTTTGGTCTTTCTGTCAAACCAGAATTTTAAATGACAAATCAGAATCTATACCTTCTTTTCTGAGTTTTGTATTAAAAAAATATTCCAGGTATTAGTTTTGTATTAAAAAATATTCCAGGTATTGTATTAAAAACTTTCAAGAACTCAGAAATCAGATGCAGTTCTAGCAAAAAAAAGATACAGAGAATAGCATTTTCGCCATTCAAACAGGTTTGGAAAATTGTATCTAATAAAAACACCATTATTTATGGCGTACGAAAAAATGCTACCGGTAATAAGACACTCTTTAATCAGTCGAAGAAGACTTTAGTTTTTGCTGAAAGCGCCATGTTGTAAATGCCGAAAATATTTTTGCACATTTAGAAGAAAATAAAATAGTTGCAAATAAAATTGAAGGGAGGAGAATTATGAAAAAATAACTCATTTTATACGCATCCTTATGTACAAATGCATCACAAAGACATGTGCCGAAGTGTATTTATGGCAGGTGCATCACTGGCAAAATCAGTCAGCTTTTGCTTTGTTTCTGTTTTATTTTATTTATTTGTTTTTTGTATGTTACTATGGCATGATACGAGGATGTTTTGCCGTATTTTGTAATCATTTTTATGCCCCCATATATTGATATATTATCTTTTGATATATGGTTCATAATTTTGAAAATATATAAGAAATCGATAAAGTTCATCCACTACCACTATTTTTTAATTGAGAGGGAGAAGCGTGACGAGCTTGACCGCTTGTCTTTCGAATTTTTTTTGCAAAATAGTATTTTTTTGAAGAATAATTAATTAGATGACATTTTTTTCGAAATTTTTCAGCAGATAGCACTTCCGCCAGAGGGTCTGGCAGAACTGAAGTAGTTCCGCCAGAGGAGCTGGCGGAACTAGTAATTTTTTTTTTGTTAATCCCAGCCATTTAGCACCCATAAACACACTTAATTAAGAAAAAAAAGTTAGTTCCGCCATAGAGTCTGACGGAACTAGGTAAATTTTATTTTTTCAAGTTAAACTCTTAATTTAGAAGGCCAATTAGCTCAAAAAATTACGAATTCAACAGTTCCGCCAGACCCTCTGGCGGAACTGGCTATTTTATATTTTTTTGCCTCTAAACAGCCATGAAAATTTAGCAAAAAAAAAAAAAAAAATCACTGTTCCGCCAGAGGGTCTGGCGGAACTATGAACAGTAATATATATATATATATATATATATATATATATATATATATATATATATATATATATATATATATATATATATATATATATATATATATTTTTGCTAAATTTTCATGGTTGTTTAGAGGGGAAAAAATATAAAATAGGAGGTTCTCTGGTTCCACCAGAGGGTCTGGCGGAACTGCTGAATTCGTAATTTTTTGAGCTAATTGGCTTTCTAAATTACGAGTTTAACCTGAAAAAATAAATTTTACTGGCTATTTTTTAATTAAGCATGTTTAAGGGTTCCAAATGGCCGGAATCAACAAAAATAAAAAAAATCACTAGTTCCGCCAGAGGGTCTGGCGAAAGTACTATCTGCTGAAATATTTCCAAAAAAATACCATCTAATTAATTATTTTTCAAAAAAGTGTTATTTTGCAAAAAAATTCTTGTCTTTCTTCAATGAAGTTCCGTCATGAGCAATAGCAATCTGCCGAGAAATGTATAGCCACTTGTAGCAAATGATTTATGGTCTCCCTGGACTCTATACCATTGCCACCCAAGTAATGTATTAATATTCTATATTTGTACATCATTGTTTGGACAAATTAGAACTCAACCTAACTCTTCTTGACCCTTCCATAAAAAGAAAAACTTTTAAGGTCATGGTCAATTCTGCCATGGAATAATTGTATATATCCGCTCTTTTATTTTTATTTTTATATTTAATTATTTATGAATTTTTTTTATGATATAAATCGCTATATATAGGAATTTATGTAGGGTTTATTTACCCTAATTAGTACTTATGCTTATTATTTAGTTAAATTAATAAGGTCATTGGCCGTTTATTTTTTAAACTACGTGATTTTTTTTCGCCTAACCACACTAGACCGGCTCTCTCCTGATCAATCTGTCCACCGAAAGAATAGAAGAAAAAAACGAGGCCTTCACCCTCTCTCACGATCTCGACACCTCCCTCTCTCGACCAGTCTGACTCTCTCCCAGCGCTCATGCTCGTCGTCCGTCAAACTTCCTCGCCTCCATCAAATATTAACACAAATCCATAATTTTTCGGAAGATTAAAAACACTACATCTTAAATTTATATTTACCTTTGTAACGACTAAAAAAGGTAATCTAAAAATATAGAGAAAAGTCCAATTTTATCCCCTCAACTATTGAATTAGTTCATTTTTAGTCCCTCAACTTTTTTATGGTGCAATTTTAGTCCCTCAACTATTTAATAAGTGGGTTTTTGATCCTTCAATCCGTTAAGTGCTTAAGTGTCCGTTAAATATGACACGTAATCAATGATGTGGCATATATTCTTAACACATACACAATAACGTGTTAATTTTTATTTAACAAATAAACATGCATAAAAAATATATATTTTTTAATAAAAATAATATTTTAAGAAAAGAAGGGAATTAATAATTTTTTTATTTTTTTTCAAACATTTGTCACGTTACTAATGCCACGTCATTGCTTACGTGTCAAATTTAACGGACACATATGCACTTAACGGATGGAAGGACAAAAAATGCACTTATTGAATAATTGAGGGACTAAAATTGGACCAGTAAAAAGTTGAGGGACCAAAAATGAGCTAGTTCAATAGTTGAGGGGGCAAAAATAGACTTTTCTCAAAAATATATAATATCCATAAAAATTATAGAGTTTGAAAATTATAAAAATGATAATATAGGGAGTTTTCATAATAATCATAGAAACAATAAAATTTTCAAAAAATTCCGTAAAAGACAAAACTAAACATCTAGGTAGTTTAAAGGGCCACCATATATATTTTTTTCTCCATTAAAATAAAATTATGAAAATGACAGGAAAATCTAATGCTAGATTTATATGCATTGACATATATGTCTATCATTATAATAGTATAGCTTTTCATATCTAGTGCATAATCTTTCTTTTTTTAATATAAAATAATCCATTTTGTTATTTAGAGTTCAAGCTCGAATTAATTTCGTCCGTTTATTGTTTCTCCCAATCAAAATCAAACTTGCAATTCAAGACTAATATATATATATAGCATGATAATGCATATAATCATTTATTTAGTATAGTCTCTATCCCTTGATTTGTGTATGTTTAAAGTCATCATCACAAGTGAATCTATGTACTAGCCTAATGTTTTAACTATAATTAATAGCAATCATTATTATTATTTTTTTGAAAATAAAGGTCTGTTATCCGACCCTAATAGCAATCATTATTGCAACCCTTCATAATATTTATGTGATTTGTACTGTCTTAGTGATCGTTGCTAGATCATTAGTTATTATTTTTTTTTGATAAATAGTTAATTAAGTGACGCACCAAGTGAGGTTTTGGGTAAAACAAAAGGAAAGAGTAAATAACTCGTTGGTTTTTTGTTTTGATTATTATTATTATTATTATTATTATTATTATTATTGTTATTATTATTATTATTATTATTATTATTATTATTATTATTATGCAAAGCTATTCTTAGCTAACCCAACTGTCATAATTAATTACTATATATAAACATAAATAATCACTAATTCACTATCAAAGAGGGCCACATGTAATATTTATTCCTTTTTCATTACAAAACCACTAAAATTATATAAAATGGCAAGGCATGGTCCATAACGTATACAATTAAGGACACCACATCAGTATGGGAAACGATGTGGCAATTGGCATGCTCCAAATTCATGTCCATAATGGACCAGTTCTAGCATGATAACGTGGGGATGAAAATCTGTCGCCCATTTTCTAGTGGTTGATTGGGTATCTAATCTAATTCATTTAGACTTCTATGGACCACAGATTTCTATTAAAATCATAATTTAACTTTCTATTACAAGTAACAATCATATTTAGGTAAATTAGGGCCTACATTATATGAGCCAAGTTATATAAATGGTGCCAATTATGCCATTTGTTTAAAAATTGGGTAAATTTCATTCTAAATTGCTCAACTTTCAAAAATAACTAAATAACTCACTTAACTTTCAATTGTCCATAGAATTTACTAAACTTTCAAAAATTATCAAATAAGTCACTCCAACTTTCAATTGTCCCCGTAGGACACTCAACTTTTAAAAAATGATCAAATAGGTCATCCGGTTAATTAAAATTTGAGTGACCTATTTGATTATTTTTGAAAGTTAAGTGACCTATATGGAACAATTGAAAATTGAGTGACCTATTTGATAATTTTTTAAAATTGAGTGATTTATAGGAAACAATTGAAAATTGAGTGCTTATTTGGTTATTTTTGAAAGTTAAATGACTTATGATGAAATTTACTCTTTAAAGTTTGAGTTGCTCATATAAAGTCCCAATTTTCCCCCAATTTTTGAGTAGTGCTAGCTGATAAACAAATATTCTTTTACTAATAAATGGAAGATAATTTACTGAGCAATATCTCTCATAATATGAAGAAAAATATGAATTAATCAAGTACTTAGTGCACTCTAGAGGGTTATTTTCATAGCAATTTGAACTTTCATTTAGTTTGAGCTCCATATTAACATGATTTCGACTTCAATTTTTAACATGTTTGAATATGTGAAGTTGTTATATATGAGACCATGAAATGAAGACTATCTATGATAATGTAATTTTTTTTTTGAAGCTCGAGCAGGCGATTGCCTACTAGAGAGTTTCGTTTTTCATTGAAAAAAATAAAATTTTTTGGTACAAGCTGATAGTGCACATACGGCCATTTGCACTTATGAGTTTATTTTTAATTAATAACAAATTTTATAAAATCACCCCATAATGTAATGGGTCTTTTATTACACTTCACAAGAAATTTCCAGAAGGATGCTTAAATATCTTCTAGAATGTCCTACAAAACTATATTTTTGTATCAAATGTCACATGAGGTCCATTATTATTTGTTAGATTCAATCTTGAAGTTTGTCGTGCCAAATTGGAAAAATAATAAGGGGCCCTAGTTGTTAGGTGTAATTTAATATAGTTTAAGAACTCAGTTTTGAAATATGATCATATAGTTTAAGATGTAAATGTATAGAGAAAAGTCTATTTTTGCCCCCTCAACTATTGAACTAGCTCATTTTTGGTCCCTCAACTTTTTACTGGTCCAATTTTAGTCCCTCAATTATTCAATAAGTGCATTTTTTGTCCTTCCATCCGTTAAGTGCATATGTGTCCGTTAAATTTGACACGTAAGCAATGACGTGACATTAGTAACGTGACAAATGTTTGAAAAAAATAAAAAAATTATTAATTCCCTTCTTTTCTTAAAATATTATTTTTATTAAAAAATATATATTTTTTATGCATGTTTATTTGTTAAATAAAAATTAACACGTTATTGTGTATGTGTTAAGAATATATGCCACATCATTGATTACGTGTCATATTTAACGGACACTTAAGCACTTAACGGATTGAAGGATCAAAAACCCACTTATTAAATAGTTCAGGGACTAAAATTGCACCATAAAAAAGTTGAGGGACTAAAAATGAACTAATTCAATAGTTGAGGGGGTAAAATTGGACTTTTCTCAAATGTATATTATGTTGAGGGAGATGTAAATGATATTATGTTGAGGGTATTCTACATAAATTATGCATTGTGACATGTTGAGTTGAACCATAACTTAGATACAAAATCACAATTAAACAACAACAAACACAACTTAGATACAAAATCACAATTAAACAACAACAAACAAACATCTATATTATAAGGTATATATATTTTTTTAAAAGCATAAGGTATATTTTGCACTTGAATAAGAGATGTATTCAATAAATGACTCATATCCTAATTGATAAGATATATTAAATATGTAGCAAGAAATTATTAGTTTAAATCTCGCATTATTAATTTATTATGCTGCACACATATTTAATAAAGTCTCTCAACTCATCTCATTGAATATATATTGAATCTAAAAAAAGACGAATACGAGGTGTATTCTACTCAATTAAAGAAGGGAGCTGATACTGCACGACGTTACTGTAGCGACAGTATATAAAAACTGAAAACAGTATATAGAAACATATGAACTGAAAACAAACAGTATATAAAAATTCATTCTATAAAACAATATATATTTAAAAAAAATGGGAAACATTATATACAAATATATAAACTGAAAACAAACAGTATATAAAAATTCATTTTGTAAACAATATATATTTAAAAAAATGAAAACAGTATAAAACGTATATAGGAACGTGAGAAAACAATATATAATTTCAATCCGTCGCTACAGAGTCGCTACAGTACCCCCGAAGTAATTTTCAATTTCCCATTGAAATAATGGTAAATATGATGTATTTGGGTGGCTACCACAAAATGCTGTCTTTTTCTAATTGATAAGATATATTAAATGGTAATTTGTGCATAATGCTGTTTTTTTTTTCCCCCAAATTCCCTTATACTATTTCGACCAATGAAAATACGTAGTATATATTATGACTCCACGAAATTTCGACCAAATTGCCTTTAAAACTGAGAACTGTGTTACAAGAGACATAAGTGACATAAATAGTGGAAACTGGGTATCCAACGGTGCCTGGGGGCAGTAAAGAAATAACTTCATACTATTTCGACCAAGGAGAATACCTACTATATATTATGATTCCACAAAATTTCATATTAATTAAAAGGGAGTTGCTAAATCACGACCGGATTTTGGGCGTGATGCACCGACGAGTATTCAATTTATATATAAATGTTATTAGGAAAAAAATTTGGACGTCTCATTTTATTTTACTTCTATTGACTTCCAATAGAATGAGAGTCTAAATTGGGAGCCGGCTTATACGTTTGAATATTTTTTTTCATTAGCTCATAGTGGTTCCAATATAATTTAGTCAAAAATTTCGACCGACCCATATTACTCAGCTCCTATTATCTCCCACAAAATTTAACTCAGCCCAATATATGTTGGATTGTTATGCATTTTAGTATTATGTTTGTTATACTTTTTTGTTGTATATATATTCCTTTTTGTACTGTTGATATATATTTTAGTATTGTGAATATGTCTTTTAGTAATGTATGTTATGCTTTTTTGTTACAAATGTATTCGTTTTAGTATTGATCATATGTCTTATGTTATTGTGATATGTTTTTTTCGTTGTAACTGCTATGTCTTTTTGTTGTATAGATATTCATGTTAGTATTGTTTATATGATTTTTAGTATTGTCGATTTCCTTTTAAGTATTGTGTTTGTTAGAAACTGAAAATATCACATGAAACTAGTGGATGTTACGAAAAAAATAAGTTGATATTGAATTTTATGGGAACCTAAGAGCTCCCATAAAATCTTGATTGTTCTAGTTTGGGAGCTCGTGTGAAATTATGTTTGAAGCGAATTCTATTTAAGAGAGCAAAATTTGGATATGTGACGTCTTTTTCTTAACCGAAAACTGTTGAGCCACATATTAAACATATTAAGAGAGCTAATTAGTCGGTCTCATCTCATGTTATCATGTTATGGAATTGATGCGGCGACAAGTATTCAATTTATATGTAAATATATTATGGGTAGGTCACGGAATGACCTTGAAAAGTCAAACAGGAGAAAGAGGGCCATACCAAATAGAAGATTTGTTATACAACTCTAAAAAATGGCCCCATATTGTACACTTTTATTTCATATATTGTTTTAACATATCATATACCCCTTAGTTATTAATATATATACATTTTTTATTTTTAATACACTACTTAATTATAACATATATTGTTTCACATATAAATTAATTACTTAGTGCACTCTATATAGTATTTTAATATATACAATATTATATATATTGTTATACATATTGATTGATTTACATCATTTTTATACTATATATACTCTTTTATTTGTATTATTTACTATCTTTTATTATCTATATATTGTTTTTTATTGCCATTGCTATATATTGTTTTATATTTTATTATAGATTTTGTGATTTTATATGCTGTTTTATACTATGTCTAAAAATTATACACACATAATAAAACAAAATATATTGTCCATTTAAATCTAGTTTTATAGGTATTACATAATAGTATATAAAAATCATATAATATATATAATTATTATGAAACAGTATATAGATTACAAAAATAGTAAATAATAGTAACAAAGAGTTATATATGATACAAAAGAAAGTATATGAAATATATAAGGGGCCTGGTATGTCACGACGCACTATAGCACGCCAAAATCACAACAACATTATATATAGCTTACTAACAGTGTAATAACAGTATATATAAATCATATTTTATGACAGTATATACATAAACAGTAAAAACATTATATAGAAAACAAGAAAGTATATTAAAACCGTATATACAAATTTCAAAAGTAAAAAAAAATACAAAGAATAAAAATAATATATATAAATTCCGGAAGTAAAAAAATACATAAAGAATACAAATAGTATATAAAACAGTGAAAACAATACATAGATTTATATTGAAAAGTGAAAAAAATATATATACCGTCCGTTGTGATTCGGCGTACTACAGTGTCATCGTGATATCATATTTCCCAATATATAAACAATGTATATAATATATAAGATACAAAAATATATATAAGTAAATGTGTATAATATCGTAAAACAATATATAAAATATAAGTAATTTATACTATTAAAAAATACAAGTAATTTATATATAAAATATTGTATATTGTATCAAACCAGTGTACTAAATATGAGAAGTGGTTAGCAAACTATTATATATTAGAAAATAATATATAATATTTTAAAAAAAAATGTATATAAATTGTAACTATAATAGATTGGGAGTATTTTTTGGAGGTAAATAATATAACTCTAGATAATATCTTTGTGGGCCACCCGCAATCACACTTTCTCTTGCCCACTAATTTACTTTGATTTTCCAGCGAACGCGTTCGCTTCGGGTAATCACATTTTACTAAGGGCCCTTTGGTTAAACTTTTGAGCATGAATATCTTGACATTTAATATAAATAAATTTCATTTTCATATTTAATTTGTCACTAGATAATAAAAATAAGAAAATTCTTAATTCGTTAAATAATATTTGATGAAAATAAAATTATCATCAAAATTGATGGATTTTTTCATTTCCATGAGAAGAGAATAGGGGTGTCAATGGATCTCCAAAATCCGATAACCCGATCCGAATCTGTATGAATGGATTCGCATATGGATCTTAAAAATGTACCTGAAACCAAAATGGATCCGCATATGGATTTTTGAAGAAGATCCGTTAGCTTATCGGGTTTGGATTTGGTTCTTATAAGATCCGAATCTGAAATCCGATGTGAATCCGATAATGATATATATATATAAGTTTGTATATATAGTATAAAAAATATAGACCATTTATTTGTTACTTTTAGTGTTGCATAACTTAGGAAATAATAAAAATAATAAAAATTCCACATGATTCACATAACATATATGGTGCTAAACGAGAGTGTGAAAAAAAATTTCATCTAAGATTTTTTATATACTCATGTGTAAATTATGTTCAAAACTTTATAATAGAATCCGAAACCTGTTGGTTAATGGATTTGGATCCGCATATGGATCTTGATTTTCTCAATGGATTTGAATTCGCATTTGGATCTTCTAAACTTCAAATGGATTCGCATAAGGATATTGCATGGATCCGATCCGAATCCGATCCATTGACACCCCTAGAAGAGAATGCAAAATTAAGGAAATAATTTTTTTGTAAAGAATATTTCTCTTTCATTAATTAGACGATCTAAATAAATTTTATAAATTTGGAATTTCCATAAATCAAGATTTTCTACATTCTTCAGAATATATACACCAAACCAAACATGATAATAATATATGCCTTCAAATTATATTTCTCAGAATATAATTCTTTAGAATTCATGCATTACAATACATCTTTCCAAACGAGCCCTAATTAAAAATGTTTCATTTCACGCCGTCCGTACAATATTAATTTTATGTGGGTCTCACTGGCCAAAAATAACGACAAAACCAGGGACCAATTACAGAGCATGCATACTTCTGACTGAGGGCTTGTTTGGATGTGTTAAATTTTCTAGTATAGTATTAGGATATTTCTAGTGACTAGAATTTGCAAAATCCAAATACTAAAGTATTATAAACCTAGGGTGTGTGAAAAAGTGTTGTGCTTGAATGTAAATTAGTAAATTTGTAGAAATTTATAACATAACATAACATAAATTTTAATATAACATAATATAAATTTTAATATAATATAATATAATATAATATAATATAATATAATATAATATAACATAACATAATATAATATAAATTTTAATATAACATAATATAAATTTTAATATAATATAATATAATATAATATAATATAAAAAAACTTGACAAAAAGTTAAGTTTTCAAAGTGGGAACTTTTGTATACAAAATTTACTAAAATTTGGAAGATATTCCTAATACTAGAAATTCCTAAAATGCATCCAAACATACACTTACTAAAAGTTGGAAAATATTGCTAATATTAGACTAAGCCAAACAAATACTAGCCATCCAAACAAGCCCCGACTAGCCCAACAAAGTTGGACTGTAAATTAGTATTTTATTTCACCGGTTAATTACTTGCTGTAAATTATCATATCCAGATAGGTTAAAGTTGGATATGAAATTGAAGTCAACTTTTTTATTTAAATAAAAAATTAAAGGGCAATTTTTTTTTAGGTAAAAATTGAAGGGTCGATTTATAACATTATCTTAGTGAAGTTAATATCTTGGTAAGTCAAAGATCAAAGATATATATATATATATATATATATATATATATATATATATATATATCACATCTATATACTCATATATATATGGTTTTTATCTAAAGTATATATATTGTTTTATTATATACACTGTTTTTGTTTGAATTATATAATGTTATATCATATCTATGTACTGTTATATCATATCTATATAACACATATATATACTGTTATATAACATCTTACACTGATATATACACTGTTTTTTGTCTGAATTATATATTGCTATATATATATTGTTTTATCTGAATTATATATTATTATATCATATCTATATAGTATATAACACATATATATGTATACTGTTATATCACAACTTTATACTGATATATATAGTATTTTTTATTTGAATTATATATTGCTATATATATATTATTTTATCTGTTTATATACTGTTATATCATATCTATATACTATTTTCGGCGTCGCGCCTCTATTTCAGATCTCAGTAGCCAGTCTCATCCATCGTGCCGCCGTTGTCGCGTGCTGAGGTGGAAGTCACCGGTTGGAGATCCGTCACGTCACCGTCGCATTTTGGCGAGATGGTGTATCAGCCATCGCGCACGCATCGTGCAATATCATCTCTCTTATTTTTAATACGAATTAAACATGTCAAAATGAAGAAAAGTTAACTTATGATATTGATCAAATATTTATTTGTCATAACTCGTAAGTATATTTTACTTGTAACAGAGTTAGTGATGAGTCCATATTTGATTTTCTTAGGAGGATAAACATGAAAAATCAAACAACAAAAGAAACATTTGCTTTTTTAAAAAGAAAGAAAAGTCCATGTTCAATTGTTTTTGCTTAAATGCTTTGTCGAGATATTTTGTTTATTGCAGTAGTTGCATCAAAAAGATTGACCTGTAGTGAGCAAAAACTATGCTATTTCCATAAGATAACATATTTTAAGTTCAAATCAAATCCACACACCCTAGCTAGTAGCTAGCACATTGCATTTATCAGCAGCCATGAGATAACTCATTACGAATCTTATCAATTATCATACCTTTGCAAAAAAATAAAAATAAATCATCACACACTAAAGCATAAACCATGAAGTCCTGTGCAACGCACTAAACCGGGTCGGGTCAATTCAGTGTCGGTTAATTTGGATAACAGTCATTCCTTTTGTTCGCTATAATTCTAAAATTAACCAAATATATAATCAAAATAAATCATAAAATAATGATAAATTAAGATAAGCCTGGTGTGTAGCCGTGCGATCAAACTGCGACTGCCCTAAAGACAGAATAACGCTCTCTTGTGCAGGGAATCCCGTTTATCCGTCTCCAAGGTTTTATACCACGAGGAAGTCTCGTATCCGCTCCGGTAGCACAGTTATGGAGCATGTCTTCATTTCAAAGAAAAATGAAGTCGTGCATCATGATTTCTCAAAACCAAGTTGAAAGAATAATATTTTAGAGGAAGATAAAGAGAATGTATTATTTTTTGTATATCTTATAAAAATGAGGGAACCTCCTTTTATAATAAGAGGGAGATGAGAAGACTTAGCCAAAAAAATTAATTCCATTTCAAACTCCCAAATAAATGGCCATTATAATATTAATGAATTATAACAAATAAATTTTAAAATTTAGTATATTATTTATAAGTAAATAATATACAACGGCTTTTGCTTATGTTATGACAATTCATATTTCATCAAGTCACTCAAGTTTGGATCCTTTCAAGTTTCGGTTTTTTTATGTTTCAAGTCATTCAGGATTATGCTACGGGTTATTTGAGTTCGGCTCTTAGGTTGATTTCGGATCACATGTTATTTAGGTCATAGTTGTGAGTCATTCGGATTAATATTTTAGGGCCACTTGAATCACTGTTTTAGATTAATTATGTTAAAAATATTTATGAAATGTGCAATTTAGACATATTTAGTTGATTAAGATCAAAATTCAAATTATTATCCCAAATAAAATAGTCATTTAAGTTTTGATCACTCTAAGTTAACATGCCACTGGGTTCCTGGTTAAGATTATGGGCTATTTATGATTCGGGTCATTCAAGTTATGAGTGATTCTTTTTTTTTTTTTTTGAAGTAGTAAGTTATGAGTGATTCGTTGGTTTGAAGTTTATTTCACAATCAGTCATTTAAGTTTTAGATTATCCGGTTTTGAGTCATTTGTGTTTTTGGTCATTTTGGTTATGAATAATTCATATTTTTGGTTCAAATTGCGGTTCATTTGGATTTTAGATCATTCACGTTCGAATTAGATCGGATTTCGGATCAGTCAATTTCAGGTTGGATCGGATTATGAGTTGGGAAAAAAATTTCGGATTTCTATTTTGCAAGCTCTGGTTGTCCTTGACCAATCGACCCCAATTTTTTAAATTTGTAAATTCATTTATACATATTAGATATCGGTCATTGCTTGCCTATAACTCGCTACCCAGTGCATCGCAGTCATACTAGACCAAGAAAATTGTACTCTCCATTCTGATATCTGTGACTTGTGAGTTATGATCATTGTGAACCAACTTTTTATTTCCTTTCAAAGAAATTAAGAAAGATAAGTTATTCAAAGCATAAGCGTCAATATGGATTCTTTGTGTTGTCTTGTATATTATTATATGCTGATCTTCAGGATAAGTTCAAGGTGAGAATAGCCAATAAGTTTGAGATATCCCTCCTGTTCAAAATTGTTGTAGTGCATATCATGGAAGATTTTTTCAAGATGTTGATATTTTTGTAATTAACTTGAAGTTTCTCTCTTGCACAGAATATTTGATCCATTTAAGTTTAGTGTGTATTTATCCAGTATTGACAAGATTTTCATGAAAAGGGCATGAAAGGATAGAAAACTACTTTATTATGTAATAAAGTATACGTGAAGAGAGTTTAGTCCAATGTTTTCAAAAAGAGTCCTGATAATGCGTGCCGGTTTCTAGCGCGACCTCAGTGCGACAGCTGAAAAGTAAGATGGGTGGCGGCGACGCGACGAAATTCCATCCGGCGACTTCCTGCTGAGCAGCGCGGTGCTGGGAGCACTACAGATGGAGCTGACTGCTCAGATCTGAAAACAGAGGCACGACGAAAAAAACAATATATAATTCAAATAAACAGTATATATATAACAATATATAAATCATATAAAAAAAAAGTATATATATAGAATGACTTTCTGATAAAAATATTATATATATTTCAAATGAAAACAGTATGTAGATATGGATATGATATAACAGTATATAATTCAGACAAAATTATATATATATATATATATATATATAACACTTTTATCAGCCGATAAAACAGTATATATCAGATAGTCGCGTTGGAGAAGAAGGGAATGACGAGAAGAAGGCAAGAGGCGCCGGCGGCTAGGAAACATGTCGCGCAGCACGACGGGTCGCACACGGGACGTCTCCAGATCCGTCGTGATTTTCATTTTCCCTTTCAAAAATAAAAAAAAAACTTTGAAACGTGGAAATAATGACATTTCCTAACTCTCCATTTGGAAAGTGAAACTATGCTTTGAATGAACATTTGTTACAAATATTAAAAGTGTTCAAATTATTCTGCCAGGGGTTAAAAAAAAAGGCATTTCTCATCTAGATTACTCTTTACCTTTTATTTACTTCAAGAGAAAAAATATCTTGAAAAATGTGCTCATAAATGTTTTAATGCTGGTTTTAGATCTTGCATTGCCGATCTAGATAAGTTTACACGTAGGACGTGTAAAATATCTAGCTCCTCATCCAAATTTTTAGTTTAGTGATGATCACAAATCAAAATATTTTTATGGCAGGCAGGGCCAATTTGTTGAAAAATTAAAAAATCCCACGTGCAAAAGAGGGTTTAAGTTAGTTGATTGTTTTTATACCTGGTGCAGGACAAATCGCATTACCTTTCCCTTCTTGTATTTCCAAATTAATAATTATAGATATATAAAACATCTTAATGTGTACATTTGTAATTTTGTAATATAAATGTGTACATTATAATTTTTAGAAAATCTCCCAACTGTGAGTATTTTAAAAGAATTCTTTACTTTTTGCTTCAAAAAAAAATAAAAGAATTCTTTACTTTTGTATTTCTTCTTTTAATCTCAAATAAATTAATTTTTTACCTGTACATAAATTAGAGTTAATATTTCATTTCATTTGTTTATTTTTCGTGGTTATGTCAATTTTATTAAATAAATATTTTAGACCAATATTATTGTGTTGTATTGTAAAACATATTTTTTCTTGCAAATTGCAGAAAGTTTAATGGCCCATCATTTAAATAACTCCAAATGTAGAAAAAAAATCAGATCAGGCTAAACTCCAAAAACCATAAACTCCGAACATAAATACAAGCATGAAAAGACAAATCTCCATTCGTTGTTATCTTCATCCTCTTTTAATTTTTTTTCATCTCAAATCATTTTCCATTAAAAATATGAAAATGATTGCAACGAAAGATGCATAGACAGCTCAAACAATCCACCATGAAAAGATTCAACCATCATGCAACTAATTTCCTTATTTTATGAGTATATATGACCCTCCAAAGTAGAATATTGCATTAAATTTGTGGAATATTTCTGTTAAATTCATCTATTTTATCAATTAATAATGAAAGGGGGAGGAAGGAAGGAAGAAACAAATGCTGTGTTTGCATAAAAGATGGAATTATTTGGGATTAAAGAAATCAATTATTTGTTGACACTAACAAATAAATTCAATTATGAAGTCAACAACCTTATTAATTAGAGAGATGTGATATCGCGACGGCATTGTAGCACGCCGGATCACGATGGGACGGTATATATACTGTTTTTGCACTTTTGTATATTGTTTTAACATTTTATATATTTTTTTATCATTATATACTGTTTTTATTATTTATGTATTTTTTACTTTTTTTACTTTTGAAATTTATACATATTGTTCTAACATACTATTTTGATGTTTATATATTGTTTTTACTTTTTATGTATATATTATTATTAGAAAATGAATTATATATATTGCTATTATACCGTAGTATGCCGTATATATATTATTATCGTGATCCAACGTAATCTGGCGAGCTACAGTGCCAGCGTGACTCATCAGGTCCCTATTAGTTAATAGAAAGATCAAACCAAATCCTTGTAAATCTCAAAGTTTAGAATTTTATAATACCTCGCAAAATTATGTTAAAATTTTCAAAGTGCAAAATAAGGATAAATAATGAATGCATTTTAGGAAATCAAGTGTTTCGAGTCATTTATTGGATTTTATTTGGGTATGGTTTAATGGGTTAAAATTGTCGAAAACATCGGTACGAAAATTTCTCAATCGATAATACATTTAAATTGTAGAATTAAAATACATTTTATTTTATTTTTGTTATTATAACTTTGATTGTGATCACCGTAATAAGATTATGCCGATAATATACTAGTAATTTAAATGATGAGACATGACATAGGGCATTAGTCACTTGTTTGTGCGGTGAATGGACCCATCTAGTTTCTTTATTCCAAAATATTCTAAAATTAGCATATGAATTAATACATAGCTATACATTTACATGCAAATATCTATATATATAATTTACTCAAAAAAAATATCTATCTATCATATATATATATATATATATATATATATATATATATATATATATATATATATATATATATTATGTATGATATGAAAACTTGGAAAGAGTATATACAAGAATTAGAGATTATATATTTTCAAAAAAGAGTACATAGGATAAAAAGAGTATATAAAAAAAGTAGTACATAAGGATTAAAAAGAATAGTATATATAAGAATAGAAATAATATGAGATAATATATATGTAAGGTTTTCAATGGAGAAAAAGATTATAAAATATGTACATAATAATATCTTAAGGGGTTGATGAATCAACGAATCAGCCAGTCTATTACACCATTATTTCTATTTTTCCTTCCACTTGGTACAGTATGGAGCCCCCAATGAGAAAAAAAATTGAATTTAAAATTCTTGCAATGAAGTAGCATTTGACAGTTACTCTGTACAAAAAAAATTAAGAGAAAAAATAGGAACTTTGTAGCCTACGGGCTTTAAATCAAAAAAAAAATATATATAGGAACTTTGTTTTGACGACTCTTCGGTACCCAAGAAGGCAGCATATATTGCTAACCTGATTTTGATGATAATAGACCAGGAATTCATTTAATGACTACACCTGTTTTGTGCTATAACTGAAGATTTAAGGCAATTTCAAAACTCCTAATCCATAAATCGATTCAACAATATTTAAGTGTAGATTTTTTGAGGTTATAATATTAAGAAAAACAAGATCAAATTTGCAAATGGCACTATCATTTTTTAAGAGACTTCATGTTCAGGATTTCTCGTTGTGCCGTACGATATGAAAAAAATAATATCTTGAGACAATAGATAATATATAAAATTAAATAAACAGTATATAAAATTCAGTTTTTTTAAATATTATATAGAGATAATAAACATTATATATGTAAAACAGTATATAGAAAACAAAAAGTATATTGAACGAAAAAGTATAGCTCCACTTTTTAAGCATACTCAAGCCCATTGCATTTTCAGATTTGCTATTTTTTAAATCTACAAATGCCATTACACTTTTTTAAGCTCATCTAGTTGATAGTTTAACTGAGATTTAGTTTTAATAAATAAAAAGGGTCTATTGGAAATGAGGTTGGAATATGCAAATCTCGAAAGCAAATGAAAATAAAATTAAATCAAGCCCATAAAATGACATTATACTGTTTTTATTCAAATTTAATATAATCCAACCTATCAGACAATTGGCTTTTGCCCTTTATAAAAAAGTAATTATGAACAATTTGAAGGGTCCAAAAATATCATTTTATTTATTTGCAAGATTACCTAAAAATATCTCTCCTAGTGTCTGAGACGTGAACAAAACAAATGTCAATTCAAATCCATGTTTTAACAGCACAAATAGTTACTTGTCCGAAGAATCTACAGCTTGCCATTAAGTGAATACAAACCACACATCATTTTCATTAAACTAGAAGAAAATTACACAAATACCCCTTATATCGTTGTATCTCTAATACAAAGTTATACAACCTATTCAACCTTTGTTTCCAAATATTTTAAGAATGTAATTTATTTCAAATTTAAAGCTAACCAAAATTACAAATCTCACAATCACGTATACTCTTTATAGACAGTTCTAAAATTAATTTCTACATATACTAGCATATTTTCCAGATTCTTTGTTTTCATTTGCAGCATAGATTCCAAAAACAATTTATTAGTTACTAAGTATGTATTATTTTTTTTCTAATACATATTACAAGGTGTCTATATACACAGCCACCACATGTCCATTCTGGTAATTCACCTCATTGATTAAACTAATAATGCCGTAGCAAGCTAAACAAACCTCAGAATCTCCACCTAATTTATACCCCTTCCCCCTTCATTCTCTCCCCGTACCACTCTCGTCAAACTAACTCACCATTTCTACTACCACCACAGGACCTCATGCCAACAATGGCGGCCATCACCTCCCCTACATCCAACAAAAAAGGCAATCAAAATCAAATTCTTCAAGAGAAATACGAATTGGGTCGGCTGCTCGGCCGAGGAACTTTCGCGAAAGTCTACCATGCCAAGTCTCTCTCAGACGGCTCACAAGTCGCAGTAAAAGTGATTGAAAAACCCTTTGCCCAGTCGCTCGGCATGACGGCCGGCCTCCTCCTCCGAGAAGTCCTCGCCATGCGCCGCCTCTCTCACCCCCACATCCTCCATCTGCACGAGGTGGGTATCAAACTCGAGTAGATAAATAGACAATACAAGCTTATATGTAAGGAATGAAGATTTTAATATTTTATGGTCTGGCTTTCTGTCAGGTATTGGCAACCAAATCGCGTGTTTACCTCGTGATGGACTTTGCGCCAGGTGGTGATCTATTATCGTATCTTAGTCGGCTTCCGTGCCGGCGAGTGGCTGAGCCTGCTGCTAGGAGATTGTTCTTGCAGCTTGTGTCGGCTCTCAGATATTGCCATCGGCGCGGAGTCTCTCATCGAGATGTCAAGCTTCAAAATCTTCTGATTGGAAAAGATGGCACGTTAAAATTGTCGGACTTTGGACTTGCTGCTTTGCCTGAACAACTTACTTCTGATGGCCGGCTTAATACTGCCTGTGGAACTCCGGCCTTTGCTGCACCAGAGGTTCGCATGTGCAACAATTAGTTCAAATCATGATTATATGTCAATTTTAGAAACTTCTGTTCTGATACCTTATATTAAATGCAGGTAATGCGAAGACGTGCATATGATGGGCCGAAGGCTGATGCCTGGTCATGTGGAGTCATCTTATTCGTACTTCTCGCTGGATTCCTGCCCTTTGATGACTCAAACCTCCCTTTGATGTACAAAAAGATCCAAAGGCGTGATTACGAATTTCCATCTTGGTTCTCTCCCTCGGCTCGCAAGTTGATAAATCGACTTCTCGATCCAAACCCCGACACAAGGCTCTCGATTGAGGCCTTGTCGGACCACCCTTGGTTTAAGAGGTCTCTGAGCTTAGACTCGCAACTTAGCCTACTGAGTCTTTCATCTCTATCAAAAAGCCATCTTACCAACAGCACCAGCGCTCCAGCAATGAATGCTTTTGACATAATATCTCTCTCAGCCAGTCTTGATCTGTCAGGTTTGTTCGATGAAGGGAAAAAGAAGAAGGAAATGATGAGGTTCACCTCAATCGAGTCTGTGCAAATGATTTTGCAACGGATCGATGAGGCGGGACTAAAGTTAGGGTATATAATTGGAAAAAAGAAAAAAGATAAAAAAGCCTCAGATTTATGGCAATGTTTGCCCGGTCTGATTATGCTGTCTGTCGAGCTGTCAGAAGTCTTAGCGCCACTTTTACTTGTTGAGTTACGAGTTGAGGCAGGAGAGGCGATTGAAGAAGAAGTGTTTAAGTGGGAAGAATTGAAGGTTGAAATTGGAGATGTTGTGAAGGACTGGCACAATGGTGATGATGGATGAAAATTTTAGGGTTCGATTATTTTTTAGATTTTTTTTGGGTTATTCAACTTATTGTAATTAGGAAGGAGCGGCTGTAGATAGAATGTAAAGATTCATGAAGAAGAGAGGTGGAGGGGGGGGGGGGTTTAGATTTCTTCTTTTTGTTTTTTTTTAACTTATTTTCATTTTTGTTTTGTTAGATTTATTTGTTGTTTTGATTTGATTTGTTTGGTGTGGATTTTTTCCCATTTTTGTGTGAAATTTACTGGTGATCTAGGAGAGGGTAGAGGTTAATTATGTTAGCTAAAATATATTCTAAAGCTGTAATTCTATATATGTGAATTAATATAACTCTCTCTCTCTAGTTAGTTCTCTCGCTATAAATTCTGTGTTCTAATTATTTTTAGCCATGGACATGTTAATGTTGCTTCTGTCTCAAGCTTTCAGTTAATTATTTACTAGTAGTACTCTTAAATTATGCTTGATTTAACAACCAACAACACATAAAGAGTAGATAAAAAGAAAACAAAAACAAAAAAAAATTGTTAATGCATATAAGGGCGACTAGGCTGGATTCAACTTGATTAAGCTTTTCAAAGGCAAAGTGGAAAATGATTAGCATCACTCTTTTAATTAATTAATTCAACATAAGTCTTTTCCCCTTACACCTGCTTAATTTTTGGCATAATTTAGTTCTCAATAAAGTTTGACAATCAAAGTTAATCTCCTTTTGAGTGAAAATAAATACGAAACAAATATAATGCAGCCAAAAAATATCTTCCTCCTACCATATTTAAAATCTTGCATGGTTCGGTTGGTAGACTCCATTTTGGTCATAATTTTAAGAAACGCTGATACATACATATTTTCTTTAGATTTGATCAACTAGAAGAAATTAGACTGGAATTTCATGCGTACCATACAAAACTTAAAAAGTACCATATATACCCCTCCAAAAAGTAAAATATCATGAATAATACTCCTTTTTCTTTCCGAAAGATATCATGAATAATACTCCTGCCAAAAATGAAAATTATCATCAAATAAATACCCTTTCTTATCTATTTTCTTTTTTTATCAAAAAAAAAATCTATTTTCTTTTTAAAATGCCGAAAGTACACATCTTTTTTAGTTCGTCATGTATAAATAAAAGTTAATGAAACAAGAGTAATTTTATAGGTTTTCTGAAACAAATATGCTTGCATAGTCTAGAGGTTGAGTACAGTGGCGGAGTATGAAATTGATTTCGTAAAAATCTTCGTGAGCGGGGGAGATAAGGGGGGGATACATGCAAGGATATATAATCGAAAATTTTATTTCAGTAAAATATACTAATATATACTAGTTTGTCAAAGTTCTTAGAGGCCACTGGTTGAATATATATTGGTTGAGATGCTACAGATTGAGGGTTTGAATTTTATGTACATCAACTGGAATGAAGTATTTCTTTTTCTTTTTTTCTTTATAATATATTCCTCCAGTTGAGTAACTTAAAAAAAAATGAGGGTGCAAGGCATGCATGAAATTCATACATTTTGTACGAGTACCCACGATATTTCCTATAATTTATAATAGCATCCCATGATATTTCCCACTTTGCGAGGGTTCGCATGAAACTGTGCCTAATAATTCTTAGGTGACATAGGTTGATTAATTTGATGAAATGCCATGCTCTCATTGGCTGGATTTTCTGATGTATCATTTTCTCATTGGCTGATTCTTTATAGACAAGTTCCATCTTGGGCAAGATCACCACTATACAAAAGGCCTGTCACAAACATGCTTTTACATGATGGAGACATGACAGATTTGAGATGCCAACATGCTTGATCATATATACTCCAAATTGAATTTCAAAAAATCAGACAATTAATTTGGTCAAATTGAAGAAAAAATCAATTAGAATGATTCCTTTTCTAGCTCTTGTGGTATTTCATGAAATTTTATAAATGAAGATCACCACTATACAAAAGGCCTCTCACAAACATGCTTTTACATGACGGAAACATGACAGATTTGAGATGCCAACATGCTTGATCATATATACTCCACATTGAATTTCAGAAAATCAGACAATTAATTTGGTCAAATTGAAGAAAAAAATCAATTAGAATGATTCCTTTTCTAGCTCTTGTGGCAATTTGACCAAATTAATTGTCTGATTTCTTTTCTAGCTCTTGTGGCAATTCATGAAATTTTATAAATGAAGATAAGCTATATTCTCTTGTTAATGCTTTTTTCATGACAAAGACATCTTACAAACCCTAATCATTTTCATAAATTATGCCAAGATGCTTTTATTTTATTAAATATAGCTTATTTCATTGTGTTTTCATTTTTCTTTCAAGTTGCAGCAAGACAAAGAAACATTGATTGCTTATCATATATTAAATATTTTGTTTTATGTTCTTGGAAAAATTTAATTTATTTGACATTTATTGAGGAGAATTTGAAGTAATAAAAAAGATGATATTTCATGGATTCTTATACTTTCAAAGTTTTTAAAATCATATTAGATCAAAAAATATTTGTAAAATAAATGTTCTTATGTTCAATCTGTACAAATAACATTTCGAAACGCTAGAATTTAAAATCATTTTTACTTTTTTTGTTTGAAATTTCAGAAATCAAAATCATTTTTTTTTGTTGCTATTTTTGCTTGATTCGACATGAGAAGTTGATTCTTTGAACTCACAAAGTTTGAAATAAATTTATCAAAAAGCAAACTTTGAAATAAAAAAATAAAAAACTGATTTCAAAGTTTTAGACTTCTAAAACACTATTTATAGAAAATAAAAACATAAAAAATATTATTTTATACTTTTTTTTATTTCAAAGTCATTCCAAAAACAACCCCACTGTCTTATTTAAGTGAATAATTTGGACTGATTTGTCTAACAATTTATAGTCTTATACTTACCTTTCTTTATCCTCAAAAGTAAACACAGAACTCCACGCCTCATTTCTGTCTTTCTGTGGACTAAATTAACCTCAAACAAAAGTTAAAACAAGACCTCACGTATTAAAATTCTTGACAGAGTGACTGATGTATCACAATTCGAGAAATTGACTGCCCAAAATGAGAAGAACGGAAGAACCAAACCAAATATCACAAGTAGATTTCTGCAATTAGCATAATTACAGAATCCAAAATCAGGAAAACAAATTGCATATTCTTCCCTTTTCTTCTTCGGAAAATAAGTGGTCGTTGAACACAATTTTGTACTTATTAATGGTTTATTTTGCCAACTTGACCTTGTTATTGTTTTTTTTTTTTTGTTTTTGAATACCTAGTTGTCACTGTTAACACAATGTTGTTAAATGTTGAGCATGTAAATAGAAAAAAAAAAAAACAATTAATTTGGCATTACTTACTTTTTATATATTTGGGCTAAACTGGGCTTATTCAGGCCAATAAACCTAGCCCGATTACAAATCAAATAACAATGGATTAGAAATTTAAATTTGAACTGTTTTTGAAATCCCAACTTAGTTAAATAGAAATTAGAAAAATTTCTTTTACTTCAACACTGAAATTAAACATTCCTTTTTATTCAGAATCAATTTCTTAATAAATTGGTGCATCAAGAATTGCAGTACAAGAAAAAATATTAATTCTATTTTCATCTTGGAGACATGCCATTTAGACCAATGCTTCTTGCTTCATTAGATACAATAATCATCTCACGACTAAGTAAAAAAAAAATGCATTGCCAGTTTAATTTCTTCTAATATATCTTAGCTAGTACTTAGACCAAAGTTGCAAATAGCGTGTAGCGGTTTGCAGTGTTCAGGATTTTCTTGTAGCGAATAGCGAATAGCGGACGATATAGCGCGCTACACTTGCGTAGCGGATAATAGTAATAAACATTTTTTTCTTATGTATCACAATGTAATTTATGTATATGAAATTTCTAAAACAACAAATATCTACAAAATATCCCTACAATAATTGTCAAATATCAAAAGATGATAAGATTAATATTAAAATATTAACATACAACATACTTATCCAAAACAGCACATATCATAATCCAAAATACCCTAAACCCTAAAAATCAATAAAAAGTTCAAAGAATCAATAAAAAGTTCAAAGAAATGAAATTGCGCACTATTATTAGTTCAGGCGCTACAAACACACGCTTCATGATATATCGTGCCGCTATATCGTTGTAGCGTCGAAAAATACAATAGCGTATCAAAACCACAGCGTTACGTCATTGAGCCTCCCGAATACGCTATATCGCGCTATAACGCGCTATTTGCAACACTGACATAGACTTAAAATTACTCACAATGCACTTAGTCACAAGAATCAAAATAAATCAATCTTAATCACCACCAACAGGCGTTTCATCATCGTGCCACGTGGCAGCCTCCCATTGGTCGACACACATCTTAGTCTGGAGCATTTCCAGGCTGGCGACTCTCCTCACCGAACCACTTCTCTTCATCCTTCCATTACTCAAATCAGAAACCGGGATTTCAATTCCATGATTTTCACCTCTCATATTACTATTCTGATGATGAGAGAAATGTGGTGTTATGTTAATATTTTGTTCTTTTTGGGGGACAGATGCGTCAGAAATGGGGTTTATGGAAAATGACATGCTCATTGCTGACATGTCACACATGTTTGTTACTCGCTTTACTGTTTCCTCTGCCATCTTCACCTGAATTTCCAACATATTTTACCAACTAAATAAATCAATAAATCATTTTATTCATAAACCTTGTAACTTTTGTCTTTTCTGAATATTTTAAGAAAATTCCTCACTTTTTAGATTCACTCAGAAAAGCCTCATATAGCAGATTGAATTTGATCAACTTTGTAGGAGATTTTTTTGGGAATCTAATAAGTGAAAAGAGTTTTTCAAAATATTCGGAATAATTAGGGTTTTTTTTTTTTTGAAAAAATTCGCAATAAATAAATGCTAGAATGAATCCTAAAGAAATCATAAAAAGGCCTTATTATAATCAAGAAGAAAAGAAAAGGAAAAGGGGGAGAGGGAAAAAAGGGCTTACTAAGATAAAAACAGAATAAAATATAATAAAATCTGACAGCCCAAAAATTCTGTGGTTCATTCATGGCATTTTTTTATTTAAAATCACCAGCCAGAATTACCGAAAAACTTTGAGTCGTCAGAAGACCAACACAACAAGGTTGTACCTGCATAAAACTCTCATAAATCCAAATAACACAATATACTAATTACCAAAAGATCACAAGACGCCTAATTAAAGACAGTATGATTTATAATTAATGCGAAAGAAAAATAAAATGAATGAAAATAAGTACTTTGGCTTTGAGTGTTTCAATGTCGGATTTGAGCACTCTGTTTCCGACAGAAGCGTCGTTGTAATTGTGAGTCATTTCAGAAAGTCGCTTGATTAGAGACGTATTTTCAACTCTTAATTGTGAAACCTAAAAAAAAGGAAAATAATTATATATATATATTTTTTTATAATAAAAACATATTTATTGCAAGTATTAATGAAAGTTTAGTGTGTAATAATGTGAAAAAATACGGACCTGTGATTCAAGATCAGTTAAATGAACTTGTTTCCTCTTTCTAGACCGTCTTGCCGACTCACGATTAGAAAGCATTCTACAAATAAATATATAAAAATCATTTATTTTTCTTTCAAAAAAAATAAATAAAAATCATTTATTTATTAAATAATAAAATGAATAAAATAAAAAAAAACATTTTTTATTTAAACAAACAACACTGCATACTGGCCAGATCCCTAAAACCATAAATATTAGAACCTTTTGAATATTTGGGTGTTTTGGTTGTCTAGAATTTTTAAATATTATAACCTTTTGAATAAGGAAATGAGCTCTAAACCCTAAATAAACCCTAAAAGTACCTTCTAGTTTTCTTCTCATTTGTTTGTTCAGTATTTTCAAGCCTTGTGTTTTCCGTTTCAGGATCGCCTTCAGAAGAATAGCTGTTGGTTCCGCCCGAATTATTATTCATTATTTCATTCGCTACAAATTAAACAATCATTTTTTATTTAATTATTCATCGATTCTTAAACTGAATTATTTTTTAATTAATAGTTGTGTAAGTTGTAATTAAACCAAAAACATAATCTGGTATGGGCCCCATAAAGACCATGCAGGTACGTATATATGTTGCTAGTTAAGAACAATATTACGTTTTTGCCCTCAAATTATTGAGTTTTTATTTATTTATTATTTTTTGCAAATAAAATACCATTAAAAGAAGCTTGAGAAACCAATTGAGAAGCAGTTGTGGTTCCTGATTCGGCCAAAGACGAACTCTCTTGAGAGGCCTACACATTCATCCTTTTTACATTTATTTATCGGTCAAAACAAACGTATTGTACTTAGTACCCAATTTTGGAATAAAAAAATAATATATTTTGTACTTAGTACATTTATGCTTTGAAATACATTTGGTACCAATTGAGCTATTAAAGTAATATAATTTGAGTTTCACATCCAAAATTGTAAATTTTATGAACCTGATAGAGCATGATTAACTGAATCGAGCAATAAAATCCCCAAAAAGATTAAATAAGAAAGCAATTTGAAATGAGAAAAAAATATATTCTTAAATAACTTTTAGGGATGATTCTATCCAATAGAAAAGAGAGTATGTGGTGCAAAAAATTTCCCACAAAAAAGATGCAAATTGAACAGCCTCCAGTCACTTTTTACCAAAACAGGGGCAAATCTGTCAATTAACTATCAACTTTCCATTCCTTCTTTTCAAAGAAAGATACAATTTACCAAAATTGATAAATTTTCGCCCTTTCAAAAGCTAACAAAATTCAATTTCAATCCGTACCTTTGATTTGACGACAATTTACCCAAAATTAAAACCTTAAACTCTTCCACACTGAATCCATAACTAATAAAAAATCTAAACTAGTGTTTACCAAAATTCAATTTCACTCCGTACGTACCCTTGATTTGGCGACGACAGCGCAGTAAATATCCAGCTTCTTCTTCAGCATCACCGCGTACTCACTCGGATCCCCGTCCGCCCTCAGCCCTTCATCCACCGCCTGCACCTCACTCAGATCATCGCCGGAGCTCCGATTATCAGCTCCGGCGGATTCCTCCGCACCTTGCAGGAACTTCCCGAAGCACAATTCCGGTGAACTACGATCCATTTTGATGATGAAGAATTGATTGAATTGTTTGGTTGATTTTAGGAAATTTTGGATGATTTGGTGGATTTAGTGTTGAATTGAGATTTTGGGAGGGAAGAGAGGTTATATATATAACGACTAGGAATATTTGTAGATTTCCCATAATGCCCTCGTTAGATTTATAGATTTTAGATTTTAGATTTTTTGGACTGGAAAATAGTTTTTGTTGCCATAAAAGTATCCTTTGTCTGTAGTATAATATAGAATATATTTATTTTTTTTATGAAAATAGTATATTTTTTAATTCTTGTTATACTATTTTAATTGAAATTTGAGATATCTCTAAACTTAAAAACAAAAAAATTTGATCTATTTTTATTCTTATTATACTATTTTGATTGAAATTTGATCATATTTTTATGGCTCTGAGTGTGGGATTAACCCAGTTGGGTAACATTCAAAATGAAAAATGATCCAAAGATTTATTTACTTCATATATTTCATGAAAAAATAGAGTATGTGAATACTCAAATCCTTTTTTTTTTGAATATTTGGAGCAGGCTCATAAGTCATGCATCCAATTTTTATTAAAATAAAAATTATTTACAAAATTATTTACAAAAAGAAGAAAAGAAAACTATACAAATTTATGAGGAAATGATTCCTTAATTCTGAAATATTATATTTTTTTACGATCAATAAATGTTGTTTTTGTTTAGAAAAGTATTCTCGTTTTTCTTTATTTTTCTTTAATTATTGCATAAACAACAAACAGCTGATAGTTAGTTGATAGAGCATATTCCATGTGAAATTGATATAGCATATTACATGTATAATAACAGGTTTAGATTGAATTTATAAATTTCGGCAAACGCAATCTTATATAATTGATAGAGCTATTGATCTAAATTCATTTGACCCAAGAGTCATTTTGAGAACTCAAATTTATCTTTATATTCGAAATATCAAAACTATATTCATACCCATTTAATATATGAATCATATTCGAATTCAAATCTAAAAAAGATCACTATCCAAACTGTATCCTGACCATTTGCACCCCTAAAATTGATCCGTGTCGCTTTCATTTTACTAGATTTGTCCAAACAAAAATCAGATATAAATTCCACAAAGGGCATTTAAGACATTACATAATCCTAGTTGGCTTAAATGGCCCCCACAGATATTTTTTTCATGGCTGACAATTTGCAAGGACAGATTATTTCAAGGCTGATATTTTTCTGAAGAGTGAAGACCACTATGTACCAGCTCGTTCATATCTTCTTCCTCTTGATATTTTTTGATAGGACCATGTTTCATATTCATTGAATTTGAATCTGGCTGTGCAGATTCATGTATTTGGTCGGTCCCTCATGCTATACAAGTCTGGTGACAAAAAATATCTTTTTTTTTCATATTCTTCTGAAATTTGTATTTTTATTAGGGCTCTATTTGCAAAGTATTTATTAAAATTCCATTAAATGAAAGTACAATAAAATTAAAGTAATTTTTAAGTAATATGGTGTATATTTAAGGGAAATTGAAGTTTTATATAACTAAAGAAATAAATAAGTTTCTATTAGAGTCAATTGAGTCGATCACAATAAACTTAAAAGTGGATCCCACAGATCTGGGATTGAGGTGTATCATGCCATTAACTGTAGATCAAGTTTATTATACAATTAAACTAATCTTTGTTGTCATTGTTCATTATAATTCTTTTTCTTCATTTGATAAGAAAAAACTAATACAATTTCTAGCTATGTCCATCGGGGTAAATGGTGATGCCACCCCTGATTGGTGCACGCATGGTACATGTTTGAACTGAGTCATGGCAGACATGGTGGGCCTAATTGTGGGTGAGATAGATAAACCGGTTGTGACTGAATTTTTTGTTTCGATTGTGCCTGATGTGGGTGGCTTGATTGTGGCAGAGATAGATGGCCCGATTGTGGCTGACATGGATTATAGCCGACATAGATGACCTTTTTTTTCTAAAGACGCAGCAGAATCGATCTAAATGTGCCACATTAGCAATGAAAATTTCAATTATGAATGTCCCATGTTGAGATGAAGTGATCGAGGAGGTGAGAGTTGTCAGGTAAGTAAAATATTGCCAAATTTGTGAAGTAGCACATACTGAGATTCTTAGTTTCCTCCAATTGCTTACTGAATTCAGTATTTGCTCTTTTTCGGCATACGGCATTCTAATATTCTTAATTAACTTTCTAACTACATTATTCCTCCTCTTCTTCAAGTTGTAAAATGGGTTTTATAATTTTATTCTTCATATTTAACGAGTTTTAGTGTATTATATATACTTTTTGTGTTTATAGATTTTTCATGATTATTATCTCATAGGAACGAAGTAACCTTCTTTCATAACTATAACCATCCAACATGTATGAAGTGATAGTTTTCATGATTATTATCATCTAATTAATATGAATGAAAGGGAGCTAAGAACAAATGGAGGCTCTATAATAGTTCAAATAATTTCAATATGTTGAGTTTCATTTGTCACCACCAGAGCCGGCCCAATACACCAAACAAGGCCCAAATCGCTGCATTCCAGGTCAGAAAGATCTCAGCCCATAGTTTTGACAATGGGAATATTCTGGATTGTTTCATCCCAGTAATAAATAATACAATATATATTCTCAAAAAATGGAAAATATTAGTTATGAAAAGGTACAAGCAAACAATTTCTTACATTGAAGGAATAATTCTAATGTGTACCCAACTATTCCACAAATTATCATTTATACTCTTAAAATGGAACATATTAATAAATGATGTTAGCAATACCACTATAAAATATAAATGAAATATCGATACACCTAATTTTATAACATATATCCATACATGCTAATACGTGGTATTTTGTTTTTAACTCTTTTTACTGCCCTCTTGGTCAGCAAACTTGAGGTTAGGTTTTTTTTTTATATAACTCTTTTTACTACTCTCATTTTCTGTGTTTGTTAATAATTGATTGTAGATTAAGTCGTTTTGTTTTTGGAATTGTGAAATCATAGATCAAGTCCTCTCAAATCTCTCCTATCTTCTTTTTCTCTTGATTGTTTTCGACTTGGATTTAATACGTGGTATTTTTTTTGGTCTTATGAGATGCCGGTGACCGAGGATGTGTTAGTTGTCGGACAAGTAAAACATCGCCATTGAAGTAGTATATACTGAAATTTTTAGTTTCCTCCAATTTCTTATTGAATAACAACAGCATTTGCTCTTTTTTGGTCATGCTCACATGCTTAATTAACTTGTTAACTATATTAGTATCCCTTTTCTTCAAGTTGTAAAGTTGGGTTTACTGTTCATATTTCATGAGTTGGTGTGTTAAATAGCTTTCTTGTTAATAGAGTTTTCATGATTGTTATCATCTCATAGGTATGAACTAATCTTTTTTCCATGACTATCCATCCAATATGAATGAAGTGATAGTTTTTGACGATTATTATCATCGTATATGAATTGAAGTGAGCTAAGAACAATTTGTAAAAACGGATAGACTTAAATAATATTTTCCAACATTTTATTTTATAATATGTTAAATAATACTTCAAATTATCACAACATAATCATAAATCACTATATAAAAATTCGCATTTTTGACCGGTTTGATTTGACAAGAGACAAAAATAGTTAGATGATCATCCTCTAATAAATGAAGTAAATAAAATACCTCACTTTCTTCTTCTTCTCCCCCTCCTTTTTCTTCTTCTATTCCTCTTTCTTCTTCTCTAAACAAATTAACAAAAATTAAAAGAAATATTAATTATCGCAACCAATTAACACAATTTCAATCAATTTAAATCAATCAAGTATCACTAATTTCGTTCTATTCAAACTAATTTCACTATATTCAAACTAATTTCAAACTAATTTCATTTCAAACAAATAAAGAAAATATCCTAAATCATAACTAAAAATCAAAGAAAACCATACCTTATTCTTCTTCTTCTTGCTAATTCCTTCTTTCTCTCCTTTAAATTTGTCAAAATCTTGAGTTTTTTGCTCCAAAATCACCTCTTTATCGTCCTTTTTTCACCACTTCGTTTGGGGTTTTTTTTTTTGAATGGTTGAGCCGTTCGTTCTGAATGAATGGGTGGGTTACTGACACTCCCCTGGCGGAACCAGTGTTTTCCAAAAAAAATTTTAATTTATTTTAAAACTACTAAACCCTAGCTTTATTTACGTATATGCCTACACAGTTCCGCCATCACTGATGGCGGAACCATGTTAGTTCCGCCATCAGTATTGGCGGAACCGTGTCCAGGGGCCAATTTCAGAATTCGCTTGTATCCATATTAGTTCCGCCAACACTGATGACGGAACCATGTTAGTTCTGCCACGACTGGTGGCGAAACTATACAATTCGTTATTTCTTGGCTAATGGGGCTTCTAAATCCAGACTTTGGGTGGGAAAATTAATTTTCAGAGAGTTCCGTCATTGGTGGTGGCGGAACCATTTTTTCACTAATTTTCGCAGTTTAGGGTTGCCAAATGCGGAGATCAACTTAAAGGAAAAATATGTCCAGTTCCGCCAACAACGATGGCGGAAGTGTTAGAAAAATAATTATTTTCAGAACAGTGCTAACTGTTTATTTAATTTTCAAAACAGTGCTAGTTCAAAAAAAAAGTCAAAATTAGACCAACTATGACATCGCCATACAAGATTCTTACGTCTCTTTCAAAACTCATCGCAAATCTAAAGGAAGTTAAATCTACCTGAGAATTCTCAAAACAAAGCAACGATGGTTTTCGTTAATTTCATTTTTGCTATGTCCCTTCCGTCTTGTCTTGGCACACATTTTGGCTCTGACGTCACCTGGCGGTTAGATCATTACCGGCCTTCCAAAAGCTCTTGACGTGCCGAAGATTTGATTTCTGTTCATCCAATCGGCCACATTTTCATCCACGGTTGTCGGTGGCACCATTAGGTAAGCCTCGTAACTTCCAGTTGGAGAATTTGCACGTGAACACAACGAGCATGGAGGATGTGTCTCGGAATGCATGCTAAATGCCTTTCGTTAATATATCATTACTAATCATTCCATAAATTGTTTTCTATGCAATTTATCAATTTCCATGGCAGTATGATCAGGATTACTCTTCAAAGACACCGCTGGCATAACATACCTAGAGTGTGGTATCTTGTCAAGGTATGTTGGTGCAGAGCCAAAGAAACCATGGTGATTTTTATGTGCTTTTTAGTTTCCTCCAATTGCTCATTTATTTTTATTTTTTTGTGTTAACATGTTTGAATTGGAAGCAAAATGATAAGAACTTTACAAGTATTTAGCTCTTTGTTTTTCAAATAAGTGGATTTAATGACATTTCACAAGTATGCTTCGCATGAACTATCTATATTTCATAGGTTTGGTGTGAGTTTTCTACATTGCTCATGTTCATAATTAGTCATCATATGAAATGTATTGTGGAAAACAGTTCATCTTCTCCCAACAATTTGATGGTTAGCGAATAAACGTTGTGATGGTGAGCAAACTTGAATATATTTTTGTTGATCACCGTACCATACTTCACTGACCACTTGTTAGTGAAAATATGAAAAATGCTGGGGAACTGTGATGATGATGATATCCAAACCCTTAAAACAGGGGGAAATGTGCAAACATGACGGCACTGTAGTACGGCTGTAGCACGACGGTACTGTAAATATACTACTTTTACATTTTATATACTGTTTTCTTATTTTTATATATTGTTTTATCATTTTATATACTGTTATTTATTCTTTATGTATTTTTTATTTTTTTTTACTTTTATATATTGTTTTCCCATTTTATATATTGTTTTCACTTTTTATGTATATATTGTTATTAGAAAATAAATTATATATATTGTTATTAGAAAATAAATTATATATACTATTATTGGATCCGTCATGCATAGTCGTGTTACAGTGTCATCGTGCTTATCAGGTCTCTAAAACAAGTACAAGTAAACTATACTAAACTTCCTCATGATTATGATCATCTAAATATGAATGAAGATCATGGCCAGAGCTAAGAGATATGACAGAGAAAAAAAGATAACTTCACATTCTTCTCTTGCATTTCATTTTGAGAAGCGCATATATTGTCCATACCTAATTTTAAAATACTAAATTTGACATTTTGAGCTCCTAAAAGCCTATATCTAAAATTCATCAACTCCTCAAGGACAAATACACAAATTTCCCCAGAAACAAAACAAAATAGGAAAATCCGAAAGCACAACGGACTATATTACGCTCAAAACGCAACGAAATTATATATATAGGGTCCGTTCTCAGTGTTCTTTTTCTCTGTTTCTAGTCATTGTTATATATATATATATATATATATTTTTTTTTTAATTTATATATTATTTATTCTATATACTATTTATACTGATTTTTCAAAACGTGGCGAAATTATATATATATATACTATTTATTTTCTCTATATACTGTTTACACAATACATATCTTTTTTTAATTTTATATATCATTTATTCTATATACTGTTTGTCCTGATTTTTCTGAAAAAAAAGGAAGGTGTTCCCAAACTAATAAACCAACTTGTTAGGGACAAACACATAAACCTCCCCAAACCAAAATATCCATTCCATTTCCACCCTCAAACCCCAAAACCAAATCTCAGTCTTCACGTCACACGACAACACAACACAACACAACAACAATGGAGATATCATCCTGCTGCTCTTCCTCTCCATTCTTCCCCTCCTCTCTTCTTCCTCCCCGCTCCTCCTCTTCGTCCCTCTCCTTCGGACCACGCCGGAGTGTCACGCCGCTGGTTGCGCGGCGGCCGCGCCGGAGAAGGTCGGCGGGGCTGGAGTGTAAGTGTTTGTTCGGGTTGGGCGTGCCGGAGCTGGTGGTTATTGCCGGCGTGGCGGCGCTGGTTTTTGGACCTAAGAAGTTGCCCGAGATTGGGAAGAGTCTTGGCAAGACTGTCAAGAGCTTCCAGCAGGTAGGTTCTCTCTCTCTCAGTAAATTGTACCTAAACAGTATTGAATCGAGCTTGTTTGATTAGATTAAGGGTTTCGAGCTTGGATTTTGGTTCTGTTAATGTCCAGTCTGGTACAAATTGAAGCTAATGTTGTTTTGATTGGACAAAAATATGCCTAAATTACGCCTATTTTAAGTAAATTGCGTGCCTGAACATTATCAAATCGAGCTTGTTTGGTTAAATTAAGCTCAATTTTGGTACTAATTGACCCCCAATTTGTTTCAAATTACTTTTTTAGGCAATTTCAGAGCTCAATTTAGACGACCTAAAACACCATTTCATCCATTAATTAATCAAAAAAACAATCATACCAATTAGTTACATAATTATAATTAATCTTAATTCAGGCAGCAAAAGAGTTTGAATCAGAAGTGACGAAAACCCCTCCTGAAAATGAAGAAATTCCTCAAGAAGTCAGCAATGGAGAGCAGAAGAAGGAACTGGAGGCCTCCAGTACCAAAGAGACGGCTTGAAGAGAAATAGAGCAAGCTTTGTATTATTATTTTTGTTTTTTAAGTGAGAGTTAGTAATAATTTGCTTCAGTTTTCTCTTGTTGTAAGCATGGAGTTTATCTATATTTTTGTACTGTTAAGCAAAACTTCCATTTTTAGTTCAGACGTTTAATTAAAGTTCTTTTTTCGGACAAATATTTTGAAGAAACTACATTCATTTAAATCATTGGATTATTGGCTGAATATTGCTCCACAGTAAATAAATGCATAATTAAAATAACAAACAAGTCAAAAAGAAATAAAAGAAACTAAACTGAAAATCAAGAAATAGTAAAAATGCGGCAAACATCTCAAACAAGAACTCGAGTTTCCTCATTATTTGATAATTTCAAATTTTGAAATTTCAGTTTCAACACGCATCAAGATCACTATAAATAACAAACAAGTCAAAACGAAAGAAAAAAAAAACTAAATTGAAAATCATGTAAAAATGTATTCTTCAAATAATAAAAAACTCAAAAACAAAAGGAAAAAAAAAACTATCCTGAAATAAAAAATAACGCACTGAAACATCTCAAAACAAGGTTTGAGTTTTCTTTCTCATTATTTGACAATCATTTCAATTTTTGAAATTTGAAATTTAAAATTTAGCAAGCATCAAGATCTCTGCAAGGAGGCGGCTGAGGCTCGCCAAGCAAAGTCGTGTTTCCGCCAGCTGGCCCGCTCCTGATTCTCTCTGGATTTTGAGTTCCAACCTGTATTTAAAAATTAATAAATAAAATACATAAAATAAATAAGTAAATAAATAAGTAAATAAGTCAATAAATAGATAAATAAGAGAGGTGATAGATAATTGTCATCATAAATGAAAAAGATAGGGATTTTTTTTTTTGAAAATCTTAACTTTTTTAGATATTTTAATAAACAAGTCACATTTTAGATTCTCTCACGAATCCTCAACAAAATATGTATTAGGGGTTTTTCTAAAATATTTAAAGATATTAGTGGGGTTTATTAAAATTAAATATGAAAAAAGAGGGGCATTTGGTCCAAACTAAAATCTAACTAAATGGAATGTTAAAAATAACACTGCAGGGTTAAAAAATTCATTTAGGTTTTGCTTCAAATATTCAGCAAAGTCAGGGTTTTTAAAAAATTTGCCAAAAAGAAAATTATATATCCAGATAAAAATCTAATTAATAATTAATAAACATACAGATGGCTTTTCTCCCTTTCTTAGCATCTCAACAATTTCCACTACTCTTTTAGGTGTCAAATCCTCCTAAAAAACAAAAAAAGGAAAAAAATATCAAAAAATATAATTTTCAAAATTAAGTTAAATTAAATTAACATTTCAATTTTTTACTTACATAGTAATTATAAGTATAACCCTCAGAACCTGTTGTATAATCCGCTACAACAATCATTGGTGCATTCACACAGCAACCCTAAATTTATTAAAATAATAACAATTAATTAATTAAATTTATTTACCTAAATTTTAATTATAAAAAAAAAAAAATTAATTTAATAATGTGAAATTACCATGCATTCCATTTCCCCAACACTAAACATACCGTCCTTTGTCACTTCTGCAAAACAAAAAAAAACCATTAATACAAATATGTTCGAAATAAACTTAGGTGCATTAATTTAATAAACTAAAAATACGAACCGTTTCGTTTCACACCAAGGTGTTTGAGCAAAGCATCTTCAATGTCGCGGGACCCACGAATCATACAAGGAGTCGTACCGCACACTTGCAAGTGATATTTCCCAACCTAATTAAACATCATTATTTATTCAGAAAATGAAAATAATATAGTTTTATTATAAAATGTAAGGTAAAACAATATAATAATAATACGAACTTAGTCCGGTTGAACATTAATTATTGTTAACAAATAATAGTTTTATTAAAGGAATATATTTCCCTATCCAAATAAATACCATTAATTATTATTAAAAAATGAAAATAATTTTGTTTTATTATATAATAATATAAACTAAATAATATTAATAATAATAAACCTTAGTACGGTTGAACATGGAGTAAAACGTGGCAACTTCATACACACGGATCGGTGCCACTCCAATTATCTTAGCAATCTAAAACATAACAAATAAATATTCATAACTATTAATTTGACTTTTTAAAATGTTTAATTTTTGGAGTAATTGTAGGGAAATTGTACGGTATTCATTGCGGAGACTGGGAGCCAGCCGCCGTGTTGCTGTTGTGCTAAATCCAGCATTGGAATTACGCCAGATTGCTTGTAGTTTGATGGGTAGTGAGATAATATCTCATTCACCTGATTCCCAAAATTTTAAAATAAATAGAAAAAAAATTAAGAAAGGAAGAAATTCGTGCAATTGGGGAATAAATTTCCAGATTTTTTTCTCAATATTTTCAAATTTGTACCTTTTCCATGTTGGCTTTGCTGAATTCCCAGGTCGCGTCAGATTTATTTTCTGGAGAATCAAGGTGCTATAAAAAAAGAGAAATCATTATCATTACAAATCCTGAAACGAAAATCAGTACGAAATCAAATCAAATCAAACAGACAATAATAATCGAAGATCCGTACGTAGTTGAGCGCAGTGGAGAAGGATCTGGATCCATTAACCAAGGCGATCTACAAAACAAGAACCAAAACCAAAACCCAAGATCAATTGATTGATAAATAGATTTGGGGGAGAAAAGAAACGGAGAGAATGAAGGAAGAAGGCTTACGAAAGGAGATGATCGGAGAGCTGATTTCACCTCCGTCAGCCGCTTCGCCGCCAGTCTCGCCGCCTGCGAAATCATCCTGCGTATACAGAGAAATGGAGGAGGAGCTGGAGAGAGAGTGAGACCGTGAAATGGAGTAGAGTTTGACGGGTCGGATAAACAGTTAGCACCACATCTCACAAAATCCGGAATTGGAATCCAGGATATAAAATCCTAGTTTTCTCCAAAATCCTGGAAAATATTTACCGGATTTAGGAAAATTCTTCACAAACCCCCTAATTTTTCTCAATATTATCAAAACCCCCCTCGCTTTTTAGATTCCCTCAAAATCTCCGGTATTATTTATGTGTTAAGTATATATTAAGTTATATTAATTATATGCATTTAATTTAATTGATATAAAAGGTAAAATGGTGATTTTTAAAAATTTAGCTTAATTTTAGGAGTAAAAATTAATTCAATTAACATTACAGGACAAATTGACAAATGAACCCCTGTTAGCAACATATATATGATTGTATAGGAGATCGACCTCTAAGGACGCCTCATTTTGGGAAGTAATCAACAACCCGGACGTCCTTCAGTGGGATAGAATCCTAAGCACATATCTCGAAGCGCAATTACGCACGCTTAGAACTAAAATAGCAAATATTTCCCTTATTAATCAGGAAGACCAATTAGTAAAAAAAAATGGGGGAGTCTATGAACGGCATGTTGTTGGGAGACATGGAAGGAACGCAACAACATGTTCTTCCAATTGAAAAGGAAAAATATGACTCAAACTTTCGAGCACGCATTAGCCACATCCGACGAATGGATTAGAGTGACGAGTAAAATACAAAACAATGAACGCGCAAATAATGCACCGGTAGTTATTTAGGGAGAAAAGAAAATGAAATTTTGGTTCATGGGAACCCTACAATGTAAATATAACTATGTACGCAATTTAATTATTTAATGAAAGTCTATCGTAGACAAACCACCTACGAATTAAAAAAAATAAAAAAATAAAAACATCACTGGGTGCTGAAGGAATCTAAAAAGTGAGGGAGGTGTTTATAATATCGAGAAAAGTTAGGGGGGTTTTTTGAAGAATTTCTCGTGTGTTTTATATACAAACATTACAACATTCGAGACTTTTCCAGTCATTTTTGTCTAATGGCGCCTCTCACTCTCAGCACTAAACCCTTCTTCTTCCTAAAACCCTTCTCCTCTCTTCCCCCAAACCCTAACCCTAACTCCACCTCACTCCGCCTCCTCCGCCGGTCTCCGCCGTCCAGCGCCTCCGTTCGTTGCTCGGAGAACAGCAACGGCTACGGCGATTTTGAATCGCGGGAGCCGGTGGTGTATCCTCGCCCGGAGGAGATCGAGTGGAGCAAGGACCTGGCGAACTCCGTGCGGCTGATCGGAACCGTGGGTCAGGCGGTTCAGATCAAGCAGCTGGCCAGCGGGAAAGTCGTCGCCTGGACCAAATTGGGTGTTTGGAAATCAGCCACTGATACTACTTGGTACAATCTTCTCTTTTCTTCTTCTTCTTTTTTTGGTATTTTGGCATATTCGATCCTTTGTGCTTGTGTATTTGCATACTTTCTGCTTAAATATTAATCTTTACTTATAATATGAAGGGTGAATTTGAATTTTTGGGAAGATTTGGCACATATTGCGTATCAGCATTTACAATCAGGTCAGAGGATTTTTGTCTCTGGAAAATTGATTTCAGATGTTGTCAAAGGGGAAGATGAGACTGTACAAACTTATTACAAGGTTATTATTTTTTATTTTTTCAGTTTGTTTTACCTTATTAGTCTAGTTATTTCATTCTTTTTTGGTGTTTTATTTCTAATTTAGGGTTAAAATGAAGTCCTAGCAAAAGGAAATGAACTTTCTACCATAAAAAATGAAATGTATGAAACAAATTAATCCAATTAGAAACCCCACAAATCTATTTATTTGTTTCTTTTGTTGTGTTAAAATTCTAATTGAGGCTCAAAATGAAATCTTAGCAAAAATATATTAATTTTTTTACCAAAAAATAAAAAATAAAGAAATAAAAAGTTAAATCCAATTAGAAACCCCAAATAAACCCAAAAAGTAAAAAAATATATATATTTATATCAGTTTTGTCGCAAATCTATTTATGTCTTTCTTTTCTAGTTTAAATTCTAATGCAGGCCTCTTAAGCCAAGTTGAACTTAAAATGAAGCCCAATAAAGAGCAAAACAACTATTTTCCAAAAATAAAAATAAAAAAAATAATCAATAAGTTAATCCAATTATAAGCCCCACATAAACACAAAACTATAAAAAACAAAATTTACTCAAAAATAACACAAATCTTTTTTATAAAATTTAGGTTACAGTACAGCAGATCAACTTTGTTGCAAAGAAGTTTGCACCTGTTTCTTCTTTTGAACCGAGATCGAATCAGATAGGCTTGAACTCAGGTTCTTTTCTTACAAACCCTAAATTTCTATTTTATATTTTCTGTACTTTAATTATGAATATTTCTAAAATTTACAGGAAATTCGCCTGGTTCAGTAGAAGAGCTGTGGCAAGCTTTCTTCGCGAGCCCACTTGAGTGGTGGGATAATCGTAATAGCAAGGTCAAAATTAAATAAAATAAAAATAATAATAATTAAACACAAAGGCCTATAGTTTCTGGTATTTATGAAAAACCCTCTACATTTTGGAATGTTAATAAATAATCGATAAATAATTTGCAACATGTGTCATTATTTATATTATATTTGAACATTATTTACTATTTAGGATTCTTAAAATATATTATTTGACTAATATTTAGGATTTCTTAAAGAAAAAATAAAGTTAAGAGGGGGTTTTAAGAACTTCAAAAGTTAGGGTTATTTGGGAAATGGAAAGTTCAAAGCCCAAAAGTTTGTGATTTTTTTGTAATTTTGAAAAATTATTATGTTTTAAATAATAGTCCCTTATTTTTTATTCTTATTATGACTGAATTTTTATTATTTTATTTACAGAAAAACCCTAATTATCCTGATTTCAAGCATAAAGACACAGGCGAAGCGTTATGGCTGAACGGAAAGTACAATCCAACTTGGGTTAAATCTCAGCTTGAGATTTTAGATTCCAAAATGGCCGAAAATAATAATGATAATTATAATAATAATAATGGACGTAATTCAGCTGTCACTTTTTCAGATTTAACCTCCTTTTAGTTTATTTATTTTTTTTTTTTTTTGGATTTGGTTGTCTCCAATTTGTTAATACTGGAGAGGAACTGATGTTGCCTCTTTGGACTGGAGATGAGTATATGACCGTGTATTAATATTAAGTAGTTTTTTTTTAATGGAATTTTGGAGAGATTTAGTGATAAAAATGTGTTTTCTTAATTATGTAGTATTTTTTTTTTTTTTTTTTACTTTTGTTTTGATAACTAGAGTGGACTGATTATGTAAGTGGATTATGATTTATGAATGAATCGTACATGTAGATGTTTGAACTTAATTTTGGGCCATATTAGCTTTGGTTGCTGAAGTATAATTGTAAGGATAATTCTACTAAACTAAACCATTTTATTTTTGTCATTTTTTTATTCGGTGAGTGAAATTTTGTGTTGTTACTTGTTGATGTAGTGATCAAAATCAATATATGAATTAAATTGGTTCGGTCTTCAAATTGTTTTATTATCTATTTACTCTTTTGAGTATTTCTAAAACTATTTAATATTTTTTGTCATTCCAAAAATATATTTTGTTTTTGTTTAGATATTTATGTTTCTAGATTATTGTTATAATTAAATGCCTATACTAGGGAGATGTTCCTAGAGTCTATATATACTCATGTAAGAAAGAAAGAAAAGAATAAGTTAATTATGAAGAATATTATTAAGAAATTGAGTTGAGTTCTCATTTCTTTGTTCTTGTTGTGGCTATCTGTATTTGAAAACCAACATTGAGTAGACCTTAAAAAATAGCACTAGAAACAATTGATTATTAAATGTTTGCATCACCACTTTTTCTTGAATTACAACCAAAGAATCAAATAACTATGTATTTACCCCCAAAAAAACAACTCAAAACCTATTCACACTTTCAAACAATCAACAAAATAACCATCATCCTTTTCACGGCTATTCTTCTACCACCAAGTTAACATCCTTTTAATCCTCAATTACTTCCTTAATCCATCAATCAAACTCAACTCAACAAATCAACCCCGAAATCCGGCTCTCTCGGTTTCGGCACGGCAACGCTCAACTCCTCATCGCTAACTCTATTACTCCTCATCCGATGCACCCCTTTCATCGCATTCTTCGCAAACCTCGACACGTAAATCGTCACACCGAGACTCGACGATCCACCATCCTCACCGATCTCCTCCACCTCCATCTCCTCCCTCCTCCTCATCTCCGCGACCTTCCTCTTCGCGTAGCGCCGCCAGGCCGCCTGGATAAAACAGGAGGCCCACGTGCGCCACTGCTGCGAGTAAAACCTAAACGTGTGTTGCACCTGCTTGCTATGCAGTCGCCTGAACTGGCTCGCCACAAACTTCAACTCCTCCGCGGTAAGCGCAAACGCTTCGACTTCGGTTAAAGCACGAACCGTCCTTGTTGAAGAAGGGAGATTGGAGGCCGATTTGGGGTCTAGAGCCCACGTCAAAAGCTCCTCGCCGCAAAAATCGCCGCCTTTGAGGATGCCGCGGTTGAAGAAGCCCGAGCGGCCGCCATCGGTCGTGATGCTCTCAAGACGGCCACGGATTATGAAGAGCATTTCGTCGACTGGGTCGCCTTCTCGCACGAGGTACGTGTTTTCCGTGCACAGACTGGGCTTCAGACGCTCGCATATCGCGTCTAGGAGCCGCTCGTCCATGTTTTCGAATAACGGCACCTACAAAATATCGGATGGTGTGTAGGTATATAATATCAAAAATGCAACACTACATGACGAAAGTTCCCGATGGCAGCCCGACAGGGTCTATAGTGCAAATAATACAACTCAATGTGACGAAATAAAGAAATAATATTTGCATTATAGACCGTATCGGGCTGCTGTCGGGTTTTTGGTTTACAACTCAATGTGACGAAATAAAGAAATAATATTTGCACTATAGACCCTATCGGGCTGCTGTCGGGTTTTGGTCATGCTGTATAACATTTCTGATATAATATAGATACTTCAAATCTCTATTTGTATGGTAATGTATCCGAGAAATAATTATTTATAATATTATATGATGAAACGTTTCGCATATATGAAATTACCCTTCGGACGAGGCCAAGACAGAGATGGCGTTTGATATCTCGCCTGAGATCCTTGGGGAGGTTTTGGACGAGGCATTCTTCGTCCACGCCTCGAGTCTCGAGCCACTTGTACTGGTCATACCGCCTGACTCGCTCTCTTAATTCATGAGGCAAAAGCCGGTGGTGCATCCACTGCTCTGAGTCTCGCCTTTTTACTCTCATTTCTTCCAATCTTATTGTCAGTGATTGCAGATATGTCTGGCAAAAAAAAAAAAAAATTCAAAGATATTAGTGAATGTGTTATTCTACAAAACGGTGAAATGTATATACTTTTAATTTACCTGCATGTTACCGATAAGTAGGGCGAAAAGAATGAGACCGAAGATAGCAAGAGATATCGAGAAAATAACCTCTCCAGGATACACGCTTGTTTCTAACCCTTGTCCCAATGTGCTGATGTGTCACATAACGAAAATATCATAACGTAAATACAAAATGCAATATCAAAGATAAAAATAAAGTGAAAAAAGTTAAGAAGAAGCAAGTACCTCAAGTTTTTGAGGCCCCACCATAAGCAAAAGAAGAGCTTGGGCAGGAATTTCTGAGAAGAAATGACTCCAGACTCGAGGGCTGGTTGGTAAATTCCGAAATTAAATTGGGATTTATGTCCGTTCAAAGAGCATGTTTTTATTAGGACGTCTGAGCTGGCATTCGCCCATTGGTTGTATCCTTGTAAGAATTCGTTTCCACAGTATAAAAAGTTAGGGTTGCATAATGGAGTTTTGCTTTTGCTGCATGCTTGCTCCCAACAGTCGTCCTCTCTTTCCACTGATAGTAAGTACCAAAATGCACCAACAATCTACAAAAAATAAATAAATAAATTATAATGATATAAGCCGATGTGATAAAGGGACCAATTTGAATGATTCCAAATTGTTCAGATCAGAGACAAATTTGAAGTATACAAGGGTCAATGGTCGTTAACTTACTTGGAACATATAACATTCAATATGTTCAAGAAGAATATATCATTCAATATAAACGGATTAAGTTTCAAATCTCATCAGCAACATATAATGATTAATGATGGTCAATTTAGTCTTTCTTAGCTCAATAAAATTAGTATTTTTATTTTGTTATAATTTCTTATTTTTCTTTCTTTATTTTTTATTTTTTGTAAATTACAACTTACATGACTAGCGAGCATGTACCAAAGCAAATAATAAGCGGCACCAACCCAAGCGGTTTCAGCAACAACACCAGATGTCCTTTCGAGCTCGGTCATGAGAGGAATTATTCTGAGGAATCTTGGCAAATATTGCAAAAGCACTATGTAAAGCAACGCGCTTTTCGTCTGAAGAACGTCCGAGCCGGTCGATCTGTGCAGAAACCTCCATATCACAATCTGACAAACAAAAATAACATCCGTTTTTAGTTGCAATATATCACAGAGCTAGTATTGTGTAATTAATAAAAGGGATAAATGCACCGTTAGTCCCTGTACTTTAAATGAGTTGGAAGTTTGTCAGGTACTATCCGTTCATTTTTTAGTCCTTGTACTTTGTATAATAGTGCACATCTAGTCTATGACTTAAAGGAACATGCTAAAACCGTTAACACTGTTTTAAAATGACCATTTTGCCCTTCACAATTTTACAGTTTTTTTTTCAAAATTTTAAAAGGAATTTCTTAGTTTAATATTGTTTTTTAATAATCTTTAATTTTAAAAGATCTTTCTCTTTTTAAAAGGCAAAATGGACATTTAGAAAATTTATTAACGGTGTTAACATGTTCCGTTAAGTCAGGGACTTAACCATTCATTCTTTTATAAAGTACAAGGAGTAAAGAAGTTAAACGTGTAGTACATGGACTAGCTTGCAACTTGATTAAAGTACAGGGACTAATACGGTGCATTTATCCCATAATAAAATACAACAAGAAGTGATTAATTCATACCTGAGGGAGAGGAAAAACCGCGAGAAAATCGACAATGAAATAGCGGCTCAAATATCGTTTAGCGATCTGCTCAGGATCGATTACCAGCTCGCCCCTGCCAAAAACCCTAGAAGACGGCGCGATAAAAGCAGTGCGAAACTGGAGCGCCATGCGGATCAGATAAAACACATCGATAAATGTGCGCAGAGTAGTGGAAGTAAAGGCCAACTTTCTATCTATACCCACACAATTCACTTTTTTGTCAATTATGGGGAGGTAAGAGAACAAGGGGTCGATTGAAACTGCCAAGATGCAGGAAATTAAGAAAAGTTTGTTCATGCGAGAGAGGAATTTGTCCTGAGGATCGAAGATCTTTTTCTCAGACTTTTTCAGGTCTTCGGCGAAAACCGCGCGGCTAACCCCGTAGCGAATCGACCGGCCGAAGGATTTGAGCTGTTCAGAGCTTTTGATTATGCCTTTTTTCAAGGACTTTGAGTTGTTTCGAGATCCGGAATCGAAGGCTTCTACGGAGAAACTTGTTCTTGGCATCCTGCCTGGTGTTGAGGTGACGGAAAGCCTAGGGCTTGATTCTTCCAATCTAATGGAAATGCAAAACGTATGATAATTTTGTACTAGGAGTTTAAGTTTTGAAATTTAAGTAGAAAAGGGATTAATTTGATGTGAAATGGGAGGAATGCGTACCTTACAAATCTCTCTCGTTGGCCATCAATAGACTGGGATCGGTAACCACAAGTGAACATTTTGAATTTGTTAGAGAAACGAAACTTCTTCAAATGTTTGTGGATCTTTATGTAATAACTTGGAGATAAATTTATATTTTTATTGAGAAGATTTGTGATAATTTGATGTATTTGAGGGACAAATTACCTCTCTGATCAATGGAACATAGAAGGAGAAGAAAAACGGAATAAGAAGAAATAATAATTTTCCTTACTAACAAACAATTCAAAGAAATAACAACTTAGCAATCTCTCTCTCCAGCTCTACATGTTTTAAACTCTCAACAACCGTCTGATACAAACAAGAAAAAAACAAACAAACAAATAAACTCAAAATGGAAAATAAAAACTTACATGGACTCGGTGTATGATTGTACCATAGACCAGCGAATCACTCTTGGCCATTCCGCCACGTCAGCCACTATTTTTCTTGCACAATGCACTCACGTGACCTGACTCTCTCTCATGTCTCCTCTCTCTCTTCAAATGCAACTTATTCACCTTGGCCCTTATAACCTCATCAATTGCTAATTGGTCCACGTTTATCACACTACTCCCCCATTTTTTAAATCTTGTCTCAAGGTTTGGATTAAAATTTGAAAATTGCTTAATGATGACGTTATAATCCTCCCATGATGCATCCTCATATGTTAAATTTGCCCATCGAATAAGTAATTGCACATCAGCGACATTTCCCTTCTTAACCATTCTTCGATCAAAAACCGCTACCGGCTCTACCTTAAGCAAGCATTCGGAACCCACAATCGGAAGTTTCGGAACTACCGTTTTCTTTTCGTTAATCTTTTTCTTCAATTGGGTATAAGCCGAGACGAGTTGAGTTGGGCATGACACCTAGCTCTAAAATTGAATCAGTCGATGTATGGATGAAAGAAAGGCATAAGGCCCTCCAATTAATTAAGGAGAATCTTAAGGAGGCCCAAGAAAGGATGAAGCATTACGCCGATAAGCGGAGAGTTGGGCGCGAATTTGAAGTGGGTGACAAGGTATTCTTAAAGCTTCAACCGTATCGACAAACATCTCTTTCTCTAAATAAAGGTTAAAGTTAAATTCTAAATATTATGGACCGTTTGATGTACTAGAAAGGATAGGAAAGGTGGCTTATAAATTGGAGTTACCAACCGGGTCGATGATACAAGGCGTGCATTGAAGGGAATTATGGAATGTGATATTATACCACCACTCGGCTTGACCTAGACATATGTTCCATCTCTTAGGGCAATTACACACCATGCAACGCAAATAAGTCTCCAAGCATTGATTAACCTGCTCAGTTTGTCCGTCGGATTGAGGATGGTACGCCGTACTTTTATGCAATTTCGTCCCCATTAATTGAAACAATTTCTTCCAAAAATGATTCGTGAAAATCTTATCTCGGTCGCTAATGAGAGACGTCGGAACGTCATGATACTTAACCACACCTTCAAAAAATACCTTGGCGACCAACGGAGCCGTAAAGGGGTGAGCCAATGCAATGAAATGCGCGTATTTCGTGAGGCGGTCCACGACTACCAAGATTGTATCATTCCCATTAGATTTCGGCAATTTTTCAATAAAATACAAACTAACACTCGACCAAGCCTCTTGCGGAATCTCTAACGGTTGGAGAAGGCCTGGATACCCTACGTTCTCGCTCTTATTTCTTTGACAAAAATCGCATTCTTGCACGTACTTATGCACCTCTTTTTTGAGACCGGGCCAATAAAACACTCTTTTTGCCCTTTGCTACGTCACTAAAATTCCCGTCAAAATCTTTCCCTTCATGACCGGGTCATTACCGATACATCACCGGTCCTTGTATCTCAATATTCCATTTTTGAACGTATAATCCGGATATTCTTCGGGTTTAATTACCACACCTTCAATAATCACCTTAAATGTACCGTCCTCCTTGTAACTTTCTTCTACCTCCTTACACCAATCGGGAACCACCACACTAATTGCTTGAATTTCCCCTTCTTCTAAATTTGATATCAACCTCCGCCGAGAAAGTCCATTCGCCGCCTTATTTTCTACTCCTTTTCAATATTGGATCACGTAATCCAATCTGGCATTTAAATACCCCTTTATGTTGTAACGGGGTCATCGTCTTCCCATTAAGTAAATATTTCAAGCTCTCAGGAACCTACCTCCTAAATGGTAGTGCCTCCATTTTTCGGTCGCCATTAAGATCGCTAAGAGTTCCTTCTCATAAATCGAGCGACTTTTTAATTCCCAACGCTTGGCTCAAATACGCAATTGGTCGTCCCTCTTGCATTAACACCGCTCCAATGCCATAACCACTGGCTTCAGTCTCTAAAACAAATCGTTACGAAAAATCCGGTAAAACAAGTACCGGAGCTTGAGACATAGCCCTTTTTAGCTTCTCGAACGCATCTTGAGCTAACGGCCCCCATTTGAATCCCCCCTTCTTCAAAAGATCTGTTAGTGGTTTTGCCATTATTCTGTATCCTTTCACAAACTTCCGATAGTAGCCCGTAAGGCCCAAAACTCCCCTCAATTCCTTGATCGTTTTAGGTGTCGACCAACCCGTCATAGCCTCGACCTTACCCGGACCCGTAGCCATGCCTCTCCTCGATATTATATGACCCAAGTACTCCACCTAATCTATTCCAACGGTGCATTTAGACTGTTTGGCGAACAATTGGTTTTGCTTTAAAATACGCAACAATACTTCTAAATGTTTCACGTGTTCACCCATATCCTTACACTCATTCATATATGAAATGAATAAACGCGTTTCTCATAATCTAATCTCTAGTCCAACACTTTGGCCTAGGGCATAATTCCTTCACCAAATTCGCTAAAAACATCTGTTAGTCGATAACACGGCGAATATTCTACAAAAAGAAATCTGGCAATTGGATAAAAACATAGAGAGATCCAAGCGTTCAAAGTTGGAGTCAGAGAAATAAACATAAGCTGTTTCTGACCAACCCGTGGTAATTTAATGATTTCTTCAACTACGGGCGTTATTCTTGGCACATTCTTTTTTCTATCTTCTCAAGACATGCAAAATAACAATAAACTATCTTTTTCTACCCCTCACGTGTGATGAGATTTGAAGAAAAAGTTAATAAATATGTTCTCTCTCCCCTTGACCGAATCAGGACAGTTGAACAAAAAATCATTTTCTATCTGAATAAGGGCCCAATATGCAAAATTCGCTAAGAACATCTGTTAGTCGACAACACGGCGAATATTCTACAAAAAGAAATCTGGCAATTGGATAAAAACATAGAGAGATCCAAGCGTTCAAGTTGGAGTCAGAGAAAAAAACTAAGCTGTTTCTGACAAACCCGTGGTAATTTAAGGAGTTCTTCAACTACGGGAGCTATTCTTGGCACATTCTTTTTTCTAACTCCTCAAGACAGGGAAAATAATAATAACCTATCTTTTCCTATCCTCACTAGTGATGAGATTTAAAGAAAAAGTTGATAAATACGTTCTCTCTCCCGTTGGCCGAATCTGGACAGTAGAATTTCTATCTGAATATGGGTCCAATATGCAAAATTCACTAAGAACATCTGTTAGTCGACAACAAAGAGAATATTTAACAAAAAGAAATCTTGTAATTGCATAAAAACATAGAGAAATACAAGCGTTCAAAGTTGGAGTCAGAGAAAAAAACATAAGCTGTTTCTGACCAACCCGTGGTAATTTAAGGATTTCTTCAACTACGGACGCTATTCTTGGGTCATTCTTTTTTCTATCTCCTCAAGACATGCAAAATAATAATAACCTATCTTTTCCTACCCCTCACGTGCGATGAGATTTGAAGAAAAAGTTGATAAATACGTTCTCTCTCCCGTTGGCCGAATCTGGACAGCAGAACAAAAAATCATTTTCTATCTGAATATAGGTCCAATATGCAAAATTCGCTGATAACATCTATTAGTCGACAACAAAGAAAATCTTTTACAAAATGAAATCTAGCAATTGGATAAAAGAGATCCAAGCGTTCAAAGTTGGAGTCATAGAAAAAAACATCAGTTCTTTCTGACCAACCCGTGGTAATTTAAGGAGTTCATCAACTACGGGAGCTATTCTTGGCACATTCTTTTTTCTATCTCTTCAAGACATGCAAAATAACATTGAGAGTTATCATTTTCATCTAGAATTATCAACATCTCATCATTTGGTATTCAGAGCAAGGTTATACGCTCTTAGGGCTATCCGTCAACACTTTCTCATGGCAGCAAGAGGAGGTAGAGGAAGGCGTGGTAACCGAATGGGTGGAGATAGAGATGACGAACTTCAAACGCTTCAAAGGAAAGTCGAGCAGCTTACGTTGCGACTTGAACGCCAAGAGCTTCAGAATGGGCGTGGTGTTTCAAGTTATGGGTCTTCAAGTGATGGGTCTGATGTGAATCCTTTTGCTGGCCAATATCAGCATAGCCATTTCAATCTAGATTTTGATGCTTTGAAGACTTCCTTGAATGACTTAGTGCCATTGAGAAGTTCTTTGATTACAAGGAGACGCCAGAAAATAAACATGTGAAGATTGCAGTTACACATGCGTCAGCTTGGTGGGATAAAGTCCAAGAGATGCGACTTAGAAAAGGAAAGTCTAAGATTTCGTCGTGGGAAAAAATGAAGACGAGACTCAAAGAGAAGTTTCTTCCTGTGGATTTTTCTCAAATGACTTTTACACGATTCAACAATCTTCGCCAAGATTCTAAAAGTGTAATTGACTACATTGAAGAGTTTACAAACTTATGGCGCACAACGATATTAATGAGACAGAAGAGCAACTTGTTGCTAGATTTATTGGCGGTCTGAAGGATCAGATCCGTGATGAAGTCGAGATACAACGATTATATATACTTAATGATGCTTATCAACTGGCCTTAAAGTGGAGAATAAATTTGCGTGTCATAGTTCCAAGAGGCCTATGGAGGCACACAATTTCTATACCCCTCCAAAAGGGAACTTCTCTTGTGAAAAATATTCTAATCCTCGAAGTGAGCAAAAGTGGCCAGCTCGAGATGGAAATCAATTTGACTGAAACAACACATCTTCATGTTTCAAGTGTGGCCAAACCGGTCATTTTCTGAGGGATTGCCCCAAAAGGGAACAAGATGCACGAGTAAGTCTTGTGAAGGAAGATAAAGATTTGGACATGCTAAAGCCACCTATTTATGATGAAGAAGATGGTGTTAAGAAGGTAGAAGTTGAGCCTGAAGAGGGTAAAAGTCTAATGATCCAAATGGCCCTTACTAGTCCACGAGTAGAAACAGAGGAAGATCGACTCCGTTCAAATATCTTCCGAACCCGATGCAAGGTTCTCGATAAAGTATGCACCCATTGTGATTGATGGTAGTAGTTGTGAAAATATAGTATCTGAAGAGATGGTGACCAAACTTAACCTTCAACAAGAAACTCATCCCAAACCATACAAGATTGCATGATTCAAGAAAGGTGGTGAAGTGAAGATTTCTAAACGTTGCCTTGTCTCGTTTTCTATAGGAATATTTTACCGTGATCAAGTATGGTGTGACGTAGCTCCTATGGATGTGTGTCATATTCTTTTGGGAAGGCCTTGGCAATATGATAAACGTTTCATTCACGATGGATATAAAAAGACAAATACTTTTCGAGTAGGAAAAAAAGAGATTGTGCTTTTACCATCCAAAGAAGAGATGCTAATTATCAAGTCATCGAAAGACGGCAGGAGAAACTTTCTTATTTTTGCAGAATTCATAAAAGAAAATAATTGTAAGTACAAGAACGATGCAAATGCATGTCACCAGATAAAGATTTTTAATGAAGGTGATCTCGTTTGGGTTTTCTTGAAGAAAAAACAACTTACAACTGGTTTATATCATAAATTAAAAGAGAAGAAAATTGGTCCTTGTCGAGTATTGAAGAAGATTAATGATAACGCATATCAACTCGAGCTTCCTTCCAACATTAAAACCCATCCCACCTTTAATGTCCAAGATTTATCACCGTATCATGGAGAACTTGAAGTCAACTCGTGGGCGAGTTTTTCTCACCAAGGGAGAATGATGTAGTGACCAAAACCAATAGATGAATTAAATTGGTTCGGTCTTCAAATGGTTTTATTATCTATTTACTCTTTTGAGTATTCCTAAAGCTATTTAATATTTTTTGTCATTCCAAAAATATATTTTGTTTTTGTCTAGATATTTATGCTTCTAGATTATTGTAATAATTAAATGCCTATACTAGGAGGGATGTTCCTAGAGCCTATATATACTCATGTAAGAAAGAAAGAAAATAATAAGTTAATTATGAAGAATATTATTAAGAAATTGAGTTGAATTCTCATTTTTTTGTTCTTGTTACGTCTTGAGAGTTAATATTTTTATCTAGAATTATCAACACCTCATCACTTGTTAAAGTGACAAGTGATTTTGATTGTACCAGCCTAGAATGCTTCTTTTAACTTCACTACATATTTCGTTTACCTCCAAACAGCAAGAGGAAAAAGCACTGTATGTTGGTATCTAAAACCCTAATTTAATTTTCAAATGCCCTTTAAATCAATTTAAAGGGAAATTCTTCAAAAACCCCCTAACTTTTTGGGTATTTATCAAAAAACTCCTAACTTTTCAAATTCTTCAAAAATCCTCTATAAAGTCATTTGAATTTTTCTTTTAACCCCTAGTTAAATTAAACTTTGTCATCCAATTTTTTTTGTAAAAGACCAAAATGCCCCTCATATATATTTTCTATATTTTATTATATTCAATTAAAAATATAAATAAATAAATAATATTTTTGAATATATTATTCATGATTAATTTTGACGATATTTTATGATATTATTTTACAATGCAAATTTTTTATTTTAATATATTATATTACAAAAAAATATTTTTCAATTATCCTATATTTAAATTATAATTTTATTTTACCTACAATATTATTTTCTTCTTTATTATTTATTATGATTTGTTTATATTCTAGTTCCCATGAATTTATGTAAAATATAAATTTACCTTTTACTTATTTTTTAATTGAATAAAATAAAATAGGAAAATAAATATATGAGGGACATTTTAGTCTTTTAATAATTTTATTGGATGGAGAAGTTAGAGTTAATTTCATAGGGGGTAAAAGAAAAATTCAAATGACTTTATAGGGGATTTTTGAAGAATTTGAAAAGTTAGGGGTTTTTTATAAATACTAAAAAGTTATGGGGTTTTTGAAGAATTTCCCATATTTAAAACATTGATGTGCGCTCAAACATCAGACACCGACCATATATGAACATTTCTTTTTCATGTCACACTAAGATGGGAAATTATGAACCAACAAGATAAAAAAGCTTGGACTTTTCATGCCAATAATGAAGTGTCCAAAATAATAACTTGGTAGGTCTCAACATGTCTCCACCCACCATTATTATGTCTATGATTATGTTATGTTTCCAACCACCATTGATGCAAATTTGACCTAATTATTTTTATTTATTTATTTATTTTGAATGAAAAAAATGGCCCATTTTATTAGTCTTCATGTGCTCCACATGTATACTGTCGGATCTTGTTTTCTCATATATGGACTGAAAACAAGCCACGTAATTGGATAGTGTAAAAGAAATGGAAACGAATAAAAAAGGAAAACTTAGATTCAGTCTCATTACTTTATTTCGATTAGTTTATTATTTTTGTTATAATCATGTTATAAATTTCTTGCATGTTATGTGATTTTTGCATCTTTATTTTCTTACATTGTTGAATAATTTATATACTTTTTCCGAAAGACGAGAGAATATAAACACAGATTTGCACAAAGAAAAACTCAAAAATAAACATCTCTAGTCTTAGATGTCTTCAATCTTACATGGTAAAGGAAAAAACTCAAAAAGAAAACTAAAACAATAAATTACAACCATGTATAATCAACGAACAAACAATCTTTTCGTCTGTACAATGAAAAACTTAATACCCTTTTCCATGAAAAAGGAAAAAACTTAATAGCCTACTCTCTACATGGATTTGAACTAATAAATTTAGCACATGCATTATATCATGCAAATTTCTATTCTATAACCCTCTTTTTTTCTCTTTTCTTTGTTTTTTCATTCAAAGAGATCCATTTATCTTTAAGTTCATCTATTGCTTGAAGCTTCCAATCTCTCACTCAAGTCATCTCATGTTTCTCTCTCCTCATTCTTATCCCAACGACTTAAAAATCAAACAAGGCCTCTAGCTTCACTTCCTTTCATTATTCTCAACCTCTTGCAAGAATTGATAAACATCTCCCACGGCACATCTCCAACGAGCATCAAATCGTCGTCTTTATCTTCATAAGCAATTGCAAAGTCGGAAACAACCGAACCGTCCATCTCTAAAGAAAAACATTTGAACAAGCTTTCCAAAGCCTCTCTTAGCTCTTTGTAGCATTTATACGATTTAAGATCAATTTTTCGCAAATATGGAGCCCCGTCCATGCTGACTTTCACGAATAAACCACTGGCAGACTCGACCTGCTCTGATTTGTTTTCGGTGTTTCTTGCGTGGAAACTGTTCTTCCTGTACGATCTGATTGGTGGCCAACCAACGACTTGCGCTCTAAAAAGAAAAAAAAAACATTAGTATTAATTTATGATCGTCGATCAATATAGAGATGTCATAATGATTATTCTACTAACAAATACTTTGAAAATTATGGGGTAAAATTCACCACAAATCACTCAACTTTCGAAAATAACCAAATAAGTCACTCAACTTTCAATTGTCCCGTATAGGTCACTCAACTTTCAAAAATTATCAAATATGTCACTCAACTTTCAATTGTCTCCTATAGGTCACTCAACTTTCAAAAATAATCAAATAGGTCACTGAAAACTCAACTTTCAATTGTCTCCTATAGGTCACTCAACTTTCAAAAATAATCAAATAGGTCACTGAAATTTCAATTAACCGGGTGACTTTTTTGGTCATTTTTTAAAAGTTGAGTGACCTATTGGGGACAATTGAAAGTTGGGTGATCTATTTGATAATTTTTGAAAGTTTAGTGACCTCTACGAGACAATTGAAAGTTGAGTTACTTATTTGAAAGTTGAATGACCTAGAATGAGATTTATCCAAAATTATTATTTACGTGTTAGCTTCTTACTTGTTGTTAACTTTCATCGAATCGTCAGCCTTAGACTCAAGAGACCTTTTGTTTCCTCTCGGCGTGATAATTTTAGGCGCCTCATGCTCTTCTGAACCAGGCAATCCAAGCCTCAACTCAGTTGCTTTTAAGTTGTCCATATCATTTACAAACTTTCCTTCTGTTGCTTCCATTTTATGGTGAATTTTTTGTAGAATGAAGAAAAAAATATGAAGTTTTTATTTGAGCTAGGGTTTGAAGGTGGAAGAAGAGAATGATGGAGAGAGAACTCTAATGCAATGTTGTTTTATAGCTATAGCCTCCCTCTCCTTCTTAATAATCTAATAATTTTCTTTATTTTTTAATGAATTATTTAATAAATTTCTTAATAATTTGTTTAATGGTGGGTCAAATTGACAAGTAGGCATGTAGGGTGGAGTTGGTGCAGCCATGAGAGAACGGTCGGCCCAAAAAGAGGCAAACCGGGCCGACCACTTAATCCGACGGTTCGGATTGTTTCTTTTTGGCTTTGGGTGAATCTCAGCCGTTGGATCTTGAGGCATTCCATGTGATTTGTGAATTCCCACAACTGCTTGTGCAAGGGTACTTATCGGGTCGGGTTGGAAAACTAAATGCGGATTTGTCTCCAATATGGAAATGAGAATCCAACTATATAAAGATGCTAGCATTGAGAGGAATTTCATGTGTATCCCTGCAAAATATTGAAATACCGTATATATATGCCTCCAAAATGTGAAAAATCATGGATTTTCCTAGAAAATATGAGAATGTTAATAATATTCCTTATTTTCTGTCTTTTTAAATGTCTAAATTACCCTTTTTGTAGTTATTCATCTACGAACAGCAGATAATAAAACAAGCATATATTATATATTTTTATATTTTGTAGGGGTATTTTTTTTTTGTGTTTTATAGGGATATCTATGATAATTCTCATTTGATAGGAAGTTACAAGATATTTTTATATCTTGCAGGGGTACACATGAAATTGCCCCTTTAAATTTAAATTTTCATGAGATTTATACACGAATTAAGGATCATATTTGACTTGGATTCGGGTAATATAATTAGATTATCCGCTCCATTAACATGATTTAGGCATTTGAGGCCTACACGGTTTTGAAATTTACAAATTGAATTATTATTTTTCTTTTCAGTTTTGGTGATTATTGTAAAGAGATTTAAGCTTGTAAATTGTAATGAACTTTTCTTATTGATAAAGGGCACATGGCATGTCTGTTTGATTCTTTGTGACACTTTATGTGTATTTTTGTGTGGCCAATCAGTGTCATTGGTTTATTTTCTCATCTTGTCAAGATTTAAGACTATAAATATATGTATTTTTTGTCATCAGGTAGTTTCATGACATTTTGAAATGAAATTGAGAAATCTATAATTTGTTATAGAACAGTGGAGGAATTTATTTGTTTGTTCAATGTATTTTTTTATTAAATATTATTTTATCTTGTACTCAGAATAAAAAATGTTAAATATCATTTTAGAACATGTATGCATGGACTAAGAATTGCATGGTCAAATTACCACCACATGACATGCAAGTTGCAATGTTAATTTATATATTTTTTATTATTTAATGCATAGACAAAAACGATAATCTATATAAAATCATCCTAGTTAGTATTCATTATAAGATGTGTAGAAACGATATATTCTTATTCCTTGTATCTGTTCAAAACAAACAGAATCAACTTTTATTGACCTTATGACAGTTCATGAAAAAAATTGCCGACATAGCATATCTATCACGTTCTCATTTATTTTACGTCCTTATTTCACCTATCTACCTCCTGTAAAAAACACATACCAATACAAATATAATCAAATTTCAAATGTAATTATCGTAATTTAAAATATAAGATGCTCAGAAATAATATATTATCATTCATTGTATCCATTCAACAAAAAAAGTATTCAAATTTCATGGACTTGAATTGATCCTAAATGTTCCTCTAACATACTACACAGAGCATAGGAATCTGTTATCTTAGAAGTTATACATCTGTTAGTTTATTTACAAAAAAGATTCTTTATATATATTATTATATATCATATATTATATTAATGACCAACTCCTCTAGAATCTCTTGGTCAAAGAATTCTTTACACTGCCCATTATAATATTTTTAAACTTAAAAATTCTGCCACAGATTTTACAATTGATTCCAGAGAAGTTGTTTGCATATGCATGATTAATTGCACGGAGCCATGATATAATTTTGATATTTCTGTAAGAAGGAACAAGGGCACAAATATAATTGCAAACTTGTCTGTCTTTTTTTTGTATTGTCTTCTATTTTAAAGCTGTCTAGAACTAGAATTTGTTAAGTGGATTAGTTTCACCATGGACCTAACCAGTCAACCAAAACTTCCAAGCCAGGTCATTCAATTTGATTGTCATGTTTTCATTGGCTCAGTATAGACACATAACAACGATTTTTAATTGTACTAAAATATTCTGATTTTAAACTTTATTTTTCTTACTAACTGAATTCATCTCAAATCGTATCTCAGAAAAAAGGGAATCTCAAATCCTGATTTATGGTTAACATGTTAATCTTAATTAAATGGCCTCTAAGAAATGTGAACTGGAATTTCCAATCCTGATTTTTTTAATTGAGACAGAATTTGAAACTTTGAAGCAGGTTAATTTGATAAATTTGTAATAGACATATATAAAAAATTATGAAGGTAAGATGTTAAAACTTACCGAATTTCTACTTTTCCTATTCAAGAAAAGTGAATTTATATCTTTTGTCAGGATGCATATACTTTTTTCAGACATAATAACATGATACTGCCATTTCATTAAAAACTAACCTACATGGAAGCAGACAGGCCACACGAGTGATTGATATGAAACTTTTATATTTCTAGTCATTTAATTAACTAGGGCCTACAATGAAATAAATATACAGCTCAAATTTGTTTTTCGAACGATATATATGAATGTACGTATGGTTCCAGCTTATTTGAGACCCACATTACACACAATCCCATGCTGGTGTTGTTTGTTTCTGTTAATTTGCTTATTCTGAATAAGACAAAATGTTTAGTTATTCATGCAAATAAAATAAATTAATTTGAGTAGATATGATATGAATTGGGTTTATTTACACAATTTTATTAGTAAATATATGGTCATGCATAGAAGTTATAGTTTTACTTCCCTCTCTGTTATATCAAAAAAAAAGGTTATATCTTACTGTAATGGGGTATTTTTAAGATTAAAATTGAGATGAAATCTTTCTGGTTCGGTTTGTTTCAAGTTCAAATTGTTCATTTCGGATCAAATTCGAATGCAATTTTATTCTTTTTTTGAAGGACAGAATGCAAGTTTATTCAATTTCATGTCTGATTACATCTTGCTTGTACGTATTTATGGTTAATTTCACAAGTCACTTTTCAGTTTGATTTCTTAAGATTATATGGCAGTTTCAGTTGCTTTGTGCTAATTTCAATATATAAATATTTTAGATTGATGTTATTCGTTCAGATATAATATATTATTTTATACTAATTTAGGCCAGTGAAACAGAATTATAATAAAATACTAGAAAATCAGTTTTCTGCGGCAGGCTAATTCCAATCAATCACTTGCGGTTAGAAAAATTGATGATGATATATTTTACATTATTATTGATTATCAATATTACACATAAAGCAAGAGAAAACATTGTTTTAGTTGAAGCAAACACTACTGGAAAAACATTATTTTATTTAAAATAAAATATTTATAGCTCAAGAAAAATATATATTTGTTCTTTCTTCAAAAAAAAATTATAACAAAACAAATAGAAGATTATGTTTATCACTTTTGTTTGTCATTTCTTTTTTTATTTGTAAAATCTATAAACAAAATTAATTACATATCCTAACTAAACATCGTACAAAAGAACATGAGGGCTTTTTTTTCTTTTAATTATCATGAACACAATACAGCTTTTAAGGTAGGATAATCATCAAGTTACAATCAAGTTTTGTCTTGATTTAAAAACTCGGTTATTTATATCTCGAGTTATTATATCAGGTTCGAATATCTCTAGTTCATGTTAGGACCAGTTAAATTAGCTAACATCAAACAATAAGTTTCCAAATTCCAATTTTTCAAGTCCAAATCATTTGGCTTTTTTGAAATATTCAGATTCAATCAGATTTTGGATGAATCAGAATTTTTCCTTATTGAATTGGCCTTAGGCTTGGTTGAATTGGAATTATCATCACCAATATGATGTTGACTCACTCATAACTCACTGCAGTAAGAAGTTTGACCGTGAATGACATGTGTCGACTTGTGCAAGTGCAGACGGCGGCACTGATCTAGCATGTTAACAAGTTGACTTCGAATGGATAATTTATATTCTATTATGAAAGGCCTTTTTTTTAAAATTGTTATGAAAGGCCTTAATAAGTTAATTTATATAACTTCAATGAGTATTTATTTGGACAATGTCATTTTCTTTTAGGTTGTTTTGTGAAATTCTTACATTTTACGAGATATTCGTATAATATATATACTATAATGTAAAATGTATAAATTTGAAAAATGACAAAGCTTAATGTAAACAATTTCTAAATTTTATTACTAAACTAATACACAGCAAACAATTTCTAAAAAAGTTCAACAAAAAAATCAGGATAATTAAAAATCCCACAAACCAAAAAAGTCTTGATCTAAACATTAAATATAGTTCTCCTATCATTATTATATTTATATAAAAAACTTGAGGAATCATTTCAATTAGTTTAATCAAGACATTTAACAGAACTTAAAAAACAGAAACTGCACCGACCATATTAATCTACCAGTTGTCTCCCTGATATAAAACTTTAAAAAATAATTTCTCTCCTCTGACTAACTTCAGAATTATTCATGTCATGTGCAGTTAGATTTTGACTCACAAAAACTTGCAACTATCAAATTTTATAACAATTTTAGGGTTATAAAGCCACCTGCATCCTTATACAACATAAACAACAGAGAAAAGAAACTTAAGAAACAAAGAGAAGGAAAGACAAACGAGAGAAATTTACTCAACAATGGCGTATTTAGGGTTTGAAGAGACGGAACTAAGGCTAGGTCTGCCAGGCGATGCGAGCAAGCTGAAAGCTTGTAGAAAGAGAGAGTTTGAAGAGACGGTCGATCTGAAACTCGAACTGAAGCTTCAGACTGTCATCTCAAAAGAGGAGAAGATCAGAGAGACTCTCGTCAAACCTGCTTGTCCTTCTCCAAAGTATAATCTTCTTTCTTAGAAAATAAATCTCTAAATGTAATGCCTATTAAATCAGCATACTAAAAAAATGATTTTTTTTTTTTTGGCTGTAGAGCTAGAGCTGTAGGTTGGCCACCAGTGAGATCATACAGAAAGAACATAATGGCAGAAAAAGCAATTAGCAAAGAATCATTTGTTAAGGTGAGCATGGATGGAGCTCCATACCTTCGAAAAGTGGATCTAAACATGAACAAGAACTACAAAGATCTCTCACAAACCCTAGAAAAGCTCTTTGATTCCTTCACTTCAAACTGTGAGTATTTGTTATTAGTATTACTTTTTTTATGGAATGGGTACTTTAAGAACTAAGAATATCGTGTGTTTGTAAAGGGTATAATTAAGTTAATTAACTAACAATGCTAACCATGTTAAGTTTCGAAATACTCAGAATAATTAACCAGTTTTGCAACATATTTCATTAACTCAATGCTAATTTACTCGAGGAACTAAGTCGCAAATATAGTTGGTGCAATTAAAGAAGTTAGTATATTAGTTTTCCTTAAATTATATATGCATTATTAATTATAGCTTTCAAGCAAAAATATTATTAATTAGAGCTAATATAGTAATTAGTGTATAAACTATAATGTATATTTTTTTAGTTTACACAATATATAGTTCAACTATACCAAGACCATGTGATTGCCAGATTATATTCCTGGTTTGATGGTATTGTGACATTATTGTTTGGCAATCGTGCTTACGTGTACTGTTGGTAGCCATACACAAAGAGTATATACATTTTTCCAGCTTTATAAAAAAAATTATAAACTATGTTTATCTGTAAAATGGATATCATATTATAAAGGAAAAGAATGGGAAAATGGAAGTATGTTTCAGAAGATATATAGACAAGAAAATATCTAGTGTTACTAATTAATTTCATTCAACTTATTTAGGTAATAATGGTGGGTCTGTGGACTTAAAAAATGGATTTTCTGAATATGTGACAACTTATGAGGACAAAGATGGTGACTGGATGCTGGTTGGAGATGTCCCTTGGAAGTATGTAATCTTAATCATTAATTTTATTTTAATTTTATTATTTTAATAAATTTGCTTCTTTTATTTTTATTTTCTTAAATTTATGTTACTTGAAATTATTGTAATATTGATTGTTTTTTACATGAATATTTCAGCATGTTTGTGGAGTCATGCAAGCGCCTTCGGTTGATTAAAGGATCAGAAGCCAAGGGATTTGGTAAATAATTTTTAATCCACTAAATTTAAATATATTATTTCAAATTGAAATTTGAAATTAGCAAGACTTTTTTATTAAATTGTCTTATCATTTTTATTGTAGCTCCAAAATCAACAGAGAAATTCAATAATAGAAGCTGAGGGGCAAAAAAAAGATAAGCAATTTCTTATATGTATCATAGTTGCTCCAAGGCATTTTATATGTCTTGTGAGTTTGTTTTTTCGTCATTTGTGTAATATTTAGTGTCCCTGTTTTATTTTTTTATTTTTTTTTTAGAATTACTATTTGTAATTTATGAACAAAAAACCGTCAAGCATTCAAGCTATGATTATAGCTGGATCTTAGATGGACTTTGATTCCATGAAATTATTTTATTCAACACCCAATTAATGAGAAAATAATCAATTAGAGGTGGTAGACAATACATGTGCAGTATTAAGGCATTGGATTATAAAGTATAGTATTCATGTAAGTTAGATCCGCCTTCGATTCTCTATGTTTAATTAATTGTTTATTAGTGGGGTATATATTATCACAATGCTAATCATATGGATAAGCACATTTTTTTATTGAATTTCTTAAGATTGGAGATTTATTTATTTGCAATTTCCAATAATACATAATTTTTTTGCAATTTGTACATAATGCAGGGTTTCTTTTTTTTTGGCAAATTATAATTCATATTATATACATTTGTAGGTTATGAAAAATATTTCCTTATAAAACTGGTACACTAGCCAAACATCTCTTCCCAAAATGGGGAAAAAATTATTACACAAAGAAATGAAATTTCCAAAAGATTATGGTGCTCAAATTATTTACTGAATAAAAAAACATTTTTAATCAGAAACTAATGGAATGAATTACAAGATCAGCCCTACGTTTTGATTCCATAATTAGTTCTGCGTTAGGCCGATCATTATACGCTATCTGTTAATTGGAAATTTAAATATATCAATAAACTAAAAAATACAGAAAAATATATTTTTCATTCCAACATTTTTTGTAAAATATAATTAAAAAGAGGATGAAAATATGCACTTACCCGCCATGCAGCAACATTAGGCTCTTTCCCTAAATTTAAAAATACAATTTATAAAAAGTAAAAATAAAAGGTGAAATAAATTTTCATAAGAAGAAATATTAATTTTAATTTTTAAAAATAATTAAAACCTGTTGAAATATGCCTTTTGAGAACCCTCTCCATGGAAGTCTCAATATCTATATCAATAAACCTGAAAACAAATCAATAAATAAATAATATATTATATTATAAAAGTAAGAAAATTTATGTTTTGTTTAGAATATAAAAAATGGTATTAAACGAATTTTAGGACAAACCATTTTTCATCAAATAAAGAAGCGATTTTATTCCAAGTTTCTTCTTCCAAAAGCAAATAATTTCCCTCAACAATTACTATCTTATGCCTGAATAAAAAAATAAACAATATAATACCAACAAAATCACATTATAATATGACAATTTTATATTAAGTAGAAAAAAATATGACAATTTTTATAATAATTTGATGATTTTTGATATTTTATAACTCACTGTGAACTAACAAATATATCATTTTCTATTGGGTCTCCAACACCATGATCAAATGACGGCGCATAAGCTGAACCCTGGAAAAATATAAAAAATTGAAAATAATAATAAAAATAAAAATAAAATAATTTTACAAAATAGTGTAAATAGTGTACATAGATGAATGTGAAAATAAATAATATAATATATAACCTCTTTTCTGAGAGTTTGTAGACAACCGAACAGCAAATCCGGATTGAAAGTCCATGGTGCTAATATACCATTTATTTAATCAATATTCCATTTTAATTGATTAGTATACCATTTTATTTATTCAAACTCCAAAAAATAAAATTATGAGCAATTTCTCACCTCCTCTTCTCGCATGAGCTTCTTTCGGATCCTAAAGAGTAAAAAAAAATTAATAATTCCAAAAATACAACAAAAAAATCAAGAATTTCAAATTTCAAAATTCAAAATTCCAAAATTTAAAAACCTCCGTTGCATCCAATTGGGACCGATAGAGATGGAAACCGTCCATTGGAAGAACCGTTGCAATTTCTGCATTTAATGCTCTATCCTTCAGGGGCATTTTGGTCCATAGAGAATTTACGCGTTTGACCACTTCGCCCGCCAGAGTTGACTTTCCGGCGCCAGGCGGGCCCGCCAACCCGACTATATATCTATTGTTAAGAATTAATTGTTTAGAAGAACGAATATGATTTAGTTTAGTAGAATGAGTGAGTTGGAAAAGTGTAAATAATACTTGGAATTGGAATCCTGGATTTTGGTTGAGGCGGAAAGGAGACGCTCGGCTAAGGAATCGTACAGCTCGTCTATCGACCTGGAAAAAGAAACCGGGAATTCAATTCCAGGATTTTTTTATATTAGGAAATCGAAGGATTTTACAGGATTTTACCTGCAATTGAGTAAAGAGGCCTCTTGGTTTTGGCAACACAAAACCTGGGAAAGAAATGGAAAATGGTGGAATAATTATTGGAAAATAAAAGATGAAATGAATAAATAAATAAGATTTGGGGAACTTGCCTTATGATTCCTGTGTTGTGTCTTAATTGGATTTGAACTAATTGTGGGAGAATTTATTCGCAAAGACTTGTAAAAGTGCGCATTTCTGTTACATGGCATATAATCTGCACAAAGGTAATCCCAATTTTTCATTACTCAAACGAAATTATGATATTAACTAATTAACATTCTGAAACTGTAATAGAAGAATCACGGAAAAATAACTCAATTGTCAGTCATCAATTAAGAAATTTCTACTAAAATGTGCAGATAAGGATCAATCAATTAATAATGGCTGAAAAAGGATGGAATCAATTACCTGAAGAAGAAAGTAGAGAGAAACGAGGGTTTGATCTGTCAGAGAGATGAAGAGAGAGATGCGTCTTGACATGGCTGAGCGAGAGCTCCATGATTAGCTCAGCTCCACTCTGTGTTTTCAATGGAGTTTCAAGACAAAACTCTGTTGTTGACAATGGAGAAAGAGATGCACTGGAAATAACAACTTTGTTACAGATCGTATTCGTTCGTTTTTTATCAAACGGTGTGGATTTGTTTTGAAATGACAATAGGATTTTGATTCTTGGTTTTGTTGGAAATAAATGTGGGTTAGTAGAAAATCCGGGATTTGGAATCATGGGTTGATGCAAAATTGGGAGTCAGAATCTGAGGTTATAAGAAGATGAGAATTCAGAAATTTGTTAGAAGGGAACAAAGGCTATTAAAATTATTATTCTCCACAAATGTATTATTTTGATCTAATTTTTCATCCAAACTTGATTATATTTATTTAATTATTTACAATTATTAGAAATTTGTCAATTGAACTTAGTTTAGGAAACTCAATTCCAAAATTGGATCGAATCTAATTTTTTAGTAATAGTTGCACAGCCTTCTAGAAATAACTTGACCATTTAATTTTCTTAAAATCCAATATTAATCGAAAAAATACTTGTATAGAAACAAAATTTTCAATATAATCGAAAATTATCCATGTTGCTATAGCAAATTCTATATGCGAGTTTTGAAATGCATCATGTGTACGGAATAACAAATGAAAAAGATAAACCGAGACACATGAAATAGATGGATAAAGCTTAAGTAAATGGCCGATGGCTGAGTTTGTGGGACGAAGAAGGGTATTATCTGTGATGAATACATAATCAACATATAAACCGGTCAACAGAGAAGATAAATTCTATTACTTACTGCCATTAAAAGTGTCAAACTGGTATTATTTGAGACTAAATGAGTTTTTTGAAACATATTCCACTGGGCAGTGAATTTGTTGCTGTTACATGCAACTAAGAGTACGGCAATACTTCTTTTTCAGTTTTCTCCACCAGCTTATATGGTCATATGTTTAACAGAATTATAAGGTTTAACATGATTATTTTGTTGAAGAAATAGATTGGATAATTTGTTAGTAAAAGTGCACTTATATATAAACACAGCTTTATTTATTTGTTCTTCATACAATCATAATGCAACATTTGCATGTTCAATCATCCCAATGCAGTAGGCAGCTCACACCAATTTGACAAATTTAAGAAGCATGATTTTCTATTTTTTTTGTCAGATACTAAATAATTTTCATAAAAGAATATGAACTAATTGATTTGAAAGACAAACATAGGGGACCTAGTGTAAAAACAAAGTCTAAAGATTTAATGTCCATAATATCACATAATTTTCTAGTTTAAATTCAACACATAAAAATCATACCTCAGATTTTCATCAAACTACAGTGCTAAGCTGCACTTCAAAACTGTGAAATCCTTTTTTACCATCCCGAAGAAATATAAATTTTAAAACAGTTTTCCAAAGATGAAATGCTTTTATAAACTTTACTGAACTACAAGAAATTACTATATCCTTGTGCCAAATTAAGTCTCTTCTTAAAAAAAGATCAAAGGATAATCAGAAAATCAGTTCTTCCAACAAATATCCAGAAACAAACATGCGATTTATTTTAACAAGGCTAATAGGTCTCCAAATTAGAAACAAACAAATGAAAGTCGACGAGTACAATTAATACAGAAACCAAATCAATTGAGTCTAAATGCTACAACACATTAAAAAATAACAGAAATAGAATCGCAGTTTTTCAGAGAATAACAGAGCACTGATTCCTCCTTTGCCTCTTGTTACATTTCTCTTCTTCATCATTTCCCTGTCAACAAAACAAAACAAGCATTAATTAAAACAATGATAAAAAAAATAATTGAAAATTATGGAAAAATAATAAAGGAGTTTTAGAGAGAGAAAGAGGAGCTTACAAAGTAGGAGAGAGAGTGAGGGACAAGAACACGTTTGGATCCATCAGCTAATCTCTTGCGACAGAAATCTGCTTTTGCAGCAGCAAATTCATTCAGTACCTGATATTTGTTTAACACATCAACTATTAATGAATTTCTCTTTTCTTTTCTTTTCTTCTTTTCTTTGTCAAATATTTATTTAATTTGGCCTTTTATTAAAAAAATAATAATTAATTTTAACTGTACCTGGTTTCTAATTGCACCAATTACCATGTCTTCACACGCGAAAACATATATTCTCTCCAAATTAGGGCACTGGAGCAGCAATCTTTCTGAAATAATAAAAAAAGAAAAATATTATTAATAATTAAAAGTATTTATAATAACAATTGTTATAAATTATAAACATAATTAGCATAAGTAAGACCTGGATGAAGGTTTGTACAGAAGTTGAGATTCAGTTCAATGAGCTCTGGACAATTCACATACAAACCCTAAAAAAACAAAAAAATCAAATTAATAAAAATAAAATAATTTATTTTTCCTCAAAAAAATAATATATAATTTTTTTATCTTACTTCCAAAGCTGAGCAGTTCCAAAGACTGAGTTTCTTCAGACTCGAGTGTTCTATAAACAGCTTTTGGCAAGAAGATTGCCTGGGATTTGGTTTCCCGGTTTCTTCACAAAGCCGGGATTTCATTTCCTGATTTTCAGAATTGTTAGGAACAGCTAAGCTCATTGAGCAATCCAGTAGAGTGAGATTGGGCAATTGTGCTACCGCCAGCTGGATCCCACCTGAAAAAATATAATTAAAAAATAATTAGAAATGTGAATAATATTTTTATGGATTATTTTAATGGAAGAATAATTACTTGAAGTAATATTGGGGCAAGAAGAGAGAAAAAGGTGGGAAAGAGTGGAAGAGTAAGATTGGCAAATCATTCCAATTGCACTGTCAGTTATGGACGATCTGTGAATTTTGAAGATGATAAATAAATTTGGTGAAAATAAATAAAATGATGAAAATGAGATTAGAATAAAGATTAGAATAAGGATGGATAATTAATTAATTAATTGATTGATTAAGTACCCGCTCAGATTGAGTAGTTCTAAGTTTGGAAAAGATTGAATGATTGAAGCTACAGCTGCATCTGTGATTGTCGATCCGTTCATTAAAGACAGTGATTTTAACCACCTAATAAAATAAAATAAAATATTAGTTTATTTTCTTTGTAAATAATATGTTAATAAACTTGTTTTTTGATGAAGATTGTTGAAAATATATCATATTGTCTCGAAAGAACATAAAAAAAAAGGTTTATATTAGGAAACACAAAACAGAGTAATAGCATTAGTATAAAGATCCTTTTATCTGGTCACTATAATTAATCAAGTAAGTTTATATGCCAGAACTATACATGTACATACTTCATAAATCACAACTACTATATACTATATTGTTGATATTTAATGAAGATTGCTAAAAATAGTTCATATTAATTAGGAAACAAAACAAAAAATCAAACAGAGTTCTAACATCAAATAACAAACTTTCATCTAGTTGCTATTAATGAATCATAACTCGACATCCAAATAAATATGATTATCAAACATATTATTTAAATATTTAGTACCTTAAATTAGCACTTGCCAAAGCCAGCACAGCTTCATTACAGAGCCGGGTTGAATTAACCTCCAAACTTCTCAACTTATTACAAGTCCGCCCTAAATTCTCCATTAAAGCCACCAAATCTGTCGACTCATTCTCATTCTGACTAAATATCAGACTAATCTCTCTCATATTTGGACAATTAAACACCTACAATTAAATAATAATCATCAGATACTAAATTTTAGTTTTTTATATTTTTTGGGGGTTTAAATTCGAGTGGGGATTTCTCCTTAAAAACATTCGAGTGGGGATTTCATGTCTACCTTTCAGAAAACTCGAAATATCAAATCAAATATATCATGTTTAAAAGAATTTACCCAAATAAACTTTAATCCTGGTTAATTTAACAGAATTTTCATTGATATTTTTTATTTTTTGGATGGGGAAATCTGATATATTTCAATTTTAGAAAGGCAAGTTAGATATTAGCAGTTTAGGAAGAGTTAAATATGATATGAAATTCCTCCTAAATTATTTTTTTATTAAATAAATAATGAAATAATTACGGATTTTGAGAGGCAGTGGAGATCTGAGAGAAATAGTTTTGAGAGGCTTGTAGAAGAGAGATTTAAATGACCGAGATTTTCACAGCCTTCCATTATTAGTTCTGAAAGCTGTTTTTTATCAGCTAAAAATCGCAATAATCCTTCCCTAAATTAACAAAAAAAATAATTAATTAAATTAAACTTGGGCAATTATTGTTATAATAAAGTAAACTAGATCATTTAAGAGAAAATTAATTCAACTTAGGTAAATGTTACTATTTAAGATTGAATTAATGTAAAGAGTTAGGGAAAAGATGAAAATTATGAGCATGTGTAATTGTTTGTTTTTTTTATTTTGGATATTTTGATTATTTTTTATTATTTTTTACTTACCCATGAATCCAATTGGTCGATCCATCAACCATGTTTATCTCAAGAGACTCTAATTTGGAGCAGTAAAATGCAAGACAATGCAATGTTTGAACTGTAGCATCACTGCATTAAAAACAATAAAGAGTTTAAGTTAGATCAATCTGGAGTTTATCTAAGGTAAATATTCAAAATGTAAGTTCAAATACAGATTGTTATGATTTGTTTAAGTTTTTTGGTATTTTTTTTCTCATCAAAACTAGGATTTTAATTTGGTAAAATGCTTAAAAAGATTAATGTGATTCATCAAAATCAAGAAATAAAGAATTTGATGAAATATAGGGTAGATCAGATCAGATCCAATCTTTGAAATTAGATCTGACATTTTTCCTACCCATTTTGAGATCAAAACAACAATCAAAACGAAACAAAGAAAAAAGCAAGAACTGAGCTAAAATCAACTATCAAATGAATGCAAATTCAAGAAGAAAACAAGAACTGCATCAAAATGCCCGATCTGATTAAAAAGCTCATTTGGAACCATCCAAAAAGCTATCAAAATCTCAGATCCATAAACCAGATTCAAAATTTCGCACAGATCATAGATCAGATCAATAAAATCCGATCTCACGTCAAATTTACAAACAAGCATTCATTCTCACATCACGATCTGATAGATCTATCTCAGATCCGCTCAAAAAAAGCAGAAACACTCCAAATCAAATCCACTCAAATAGTCAAATTCTCACATTTTAATCCTACATCAACTTTTAATGGATTTTAAGTTCGATTAGCTTTTTATCAACCTTTTCATATTAAGTTTCATCTTAGCAAGCCCCGCACAGCTCTGAAGCAAGGATCCGACAGATCCGAACGTGCACTGAGGCGAAACCATCAACATCAGCTCCTCCGACAACCTATACATCCTCTTCACACAACCCCTCCAGCCCCGACTGACCCTCCCCGCCGCCACAATCCCCTGCGGCGGCACCCTTTTAAACACCTCCATCAACACACTCGTCGGCACGCTCCCTCCCCTCCCCACCCCCACAAATGGCTCCGCCTGTTGTTCCACCGCCGCCTGTTCAGTTAAAAACAGCGGTTGTTGTTTAACTACTACTGCTGCTGCTGCCGGATCTTCGTCGAAACAGAGGGCGCGGCGGGATTTGTTGTCTTTTTGGGCAAGCGGAGCGGGGGAAGGGGGGAGGTGGCAGACGTGGCCTTTCTTGGGCACGCCGCAGCGGCCGCAGTTGTAGCTGCCGCGTTTCTTGGCGGGAGGAGGGCGGGCGAGCGGGTGCGAGGAGGCGGAGGAGGAAGCCATGAGAGAGAGGAGAGGGTTAGGGTTTGGAGGGGGAATGGAAGGGAAGGAGAATAATGGGAGTGGAGGCGGGGATGGAGAACAGATAGAAATAGATGGCCAAGAGAGGGCGGGAGAATTGGCGCGCGATTTGGAAAAGAGCGGAACCACGTGAAGGGAGGGAGGGAGGGAAAGTGGGAGGGTAGAATGGGCATTTGGGTGGGTGGACTATACAGTACACTACTGGAGGAGAAGTTTTGGTGTGGTGTGTATAGTGAGTGAGTGAGTGAGTGAGTGAGTGTGTTAGAGTGTTATAAATTGTGGGGGTTTGGGAGAAAATAGTTTTAGGAATTAGTTGATTGTGATTTGTGAATTTTATGGTGTTGAAATTGAGAGGTAAATCAAATGAAAGTGTACGGTTTTGATGTGGGAAATAATAAGTGATCGGATTATTATAAATTATTTTTATTTTGTACGCTAAAAGTATGAATTCCGTTACGGTAAGGAACTATTAAACAAAATAATACTTCATTGAACCTTTCAGTTTTTTGGGCTATAATGGCAGCCTAGTTCGTCTAAGTAAATCGCCTCTGCAATTAAGCAATGATGGAACAAAGAAAAAAAAACAACAAGAACATCTATTCCCGCCTCCCTCCCCTAAAAAACACTTTCCCCCTGTTTCTCTCACTCCTCTTTTCACACTTTTTTTTTTCCCTCAACACACCTTTATTTTCCAAACAGAAACAAACTCAACCAGAAACAGAAACAGCCTTCCCACTTCTTTTTCCCTTCTCTCAGTTCCCTCTCACTCTGGCCACCACCCCTCCAAAAACCTCGCGAAATGTGGAAATGAACCCATTTAGCCAGTAAAAAACGAGCGCGATCCCAATTGACCCAGTCATCGCCGCAGATCCATATCCAAAATCAGTTAGTAACACAATCTTGACCAACAAAGTCACCATTAACATCTGCTCAGCCACTCTGATCAGAATCAACGCCTTCTTGTTAAACGCGGGCGTTCCAACACTTGAGCAGGTCCTCACAACCACCGCAAAAGCCAAAATGAGAAAGACGCAGGTCAGGGGTAGTAAATGCCCGATCTCAGCAAGTGCTGAGTGGACTGTATTTGCAGTTGGGGGTGGGGAATTATCGCTTTCCGCGACCAGAAATCGATCTGGTCCGTAAAAACGGATATTAGAGATAGGATACGGTAGAATAAACTATTTTTCTTCTTGTCTCTTTTTTTCTATAAAAATTACTAATAGTCAATTATTTATTTATTCTCTATCATGCAGCTATACTACCCCACATTTGCTACACGAAAATATCTAGAAATTCAGTATAGATAATAAAAAGGAAAAGTTATTTAGGTTGCATATTCAATCTCTTGTTATAATGACAAAAAATTCATTTACTTCTCAGTTGATTACGTGTATAGTTTGTTTTCATATGATTGATTTAAAGTATATAATTTTTTTGAAGATTTTTTTAAGTATATCCTAATATGTTCTAAACACATCATTAAAATGATTACTACTTTAGTTATTTAATTTATCTATAAAAAATAATTAAATGAAAATGAAACTAATGATATATCAAAACCAGTATCATTTAGAGGGAGAAAGAAAAAAATATAATTAATTTTAGTTTATTTTTTGTCTCTGAGTGATAAAGAAAAAAAATCTTCAAAATTACAAGCACTTAATTCTCTTATCTTCAAATTACTCTATCTAATGCAATATTTTTTCAAGGGGAATAATATCCTACTAATTCAAATATTTAACTATTTAATTTTGAATCAGAGAACTAAAGCTCGCTACACAGAGTGTACTATTATTATCTACCACACATAATCTTATTTACTGTTTGGGTCGAGTGTGGAGTAACTGTTACGTGCTTGAGCAGGGTACTGTTAGATTTAATCACTCCACAAACTCTGCTTTATTTTTATTTTATTTTTACCATGCAAAATTATTGAACCATATCATTCATTTAACATGAATAGACTCGGATCAAACATGAATCTACTGTTAAATCATATACGTGAATTAAATCAGGCCTTAATTCAGTCCATTGAAATGCAAAATCACAACACTTCTCGGTCCATCATAGACCAAACAATACCCACGTCAAGTCATTGAATCAGTGACGTGGCGTGTTCTCATTAACAGGTCCATGTGCACCAGTTCCATCTAAAATCACTCTCGACGATGATTGCTACTTAAGTATGTAATTAAATTTTCCAGCCAATTAATTACTATGATTATCATTTATGGACATCGCCAAGTCCCAAGAAAAAAGGCCCTGTCATAAAAAGAAAAAAAGTTGAGGGCCCAAATTTTTTTACTCTAATTAAATGTTTTTTGCCATCTAATATACTGAAGTAAAATATATATTAGGCCTTTGGATGGTTTATTATAAATTGTACTCTTACACTAAAGTAATACTTGGGCCTTTCGATGGTTTATTCTACAACTTCTAATTTTTTTCTCGATTCAAAATTTTCTTAGAATAAACCAGCCAAAGGCCCAAATATTACTTCAGTATAGTATAGGCCCAAATATTAATCAGGATCCATAAATTTTCAGATTTTACATGATTTGGTTACAAAGGAAAAAAAAAAGGAAAAGACGAGCTTAAACCCTAACCATTCAATCCATTCCTTTCTCTCTTTCAATCACTCCGCCGCTAAAACCCTAACAAAAATGAGCTTAATCTCCCAAAACGCCGCCGTCTCAAAACTCCCGTCCAACTCCGGCGATTCTCCGCCGGTCACCGGCTCCGATGGAGAAACCAAAGTCGACGAAACCAAACCGAAGAGGAAGAACAAGAAGAGGAACCGAGCCGACAAATCGAAGAAGTCGGAGAACAAGGCGGAGATGAAGCGGCTGGAGTCCGCCTTGTTCGGCTCCCTCTACTCCCGCCCCGATTTCGGTTCTGAGTCCTCGAACCCTCCTCAGTTCGTCATCGACCGATCAGCCGGCAACGAACTCTCAGTCGATGAAGAAAACCCACTTCCGTCGGAGCAGAAGGTTCGGAAACCGACGTGGGTTGATGAAGAGGAGGAAAGAACTCAGGTGGACATTCAAAACGTCTCCAGATTGAGAAAACTCCGAAGCTCAGTTGATGAGAAGCTCATTTCCGGATCTGAGTACGTCTCGAGACTCAGAGCTCAGCACGAGAAGCTCAGCCATGGCACAAACTGGGCCAGATCCTTCTCAGAAGAAAGCAATTTAACTTCTCTAGACGAAGAAAGCTCGGATCTTTTGAGGAGAGACGACTATGTGGAGTTAGATTCCAACCTCAAACTCATACCGGGCCTTCTTGAGTTCTCAAAACTCACAGATGTCAACTCGGATGCGAACAAAGAGAGAAAAACGATCAACACGATGCAATTCCATCCGAACGGCCAATTCTTACTAACTGGAACCGGAAAGCAAATTAATCTTTTCCAAGTAGACGGGAAACGGAATCCGGAAATCGAGACCAAATCCATCCAAAATTTCCCGATTTTAAAAGCCGCCTTTTTACCCAACGGGTCAGAAGCAATTCTATCGAGTAGAAGGAATTATTTATATTCGTTCGATTTAACAAAGGCGAGTTTTAATAAAATCGGGCCGTTGACGGGCCGAGACGAAAAATCATACGAAACGTTTGAAATTTCGCCCGATTCAAACACAATCGCGATAATTGGAAACGACGGTTATATACTTTTACTTTCTGCCAAAACTAAACAATTAATCGGTACGGTGAAAATGAACGGTACGGCTCGATCTTTAGCTTTTAAAAAAGACGGTACGGAATTACTGACAGCTGGCGGTGACGGCCACGTTTATTTATGGGATTTGAGGAACAGGAAATGTATTTACAAAGGAATCGATGAGGGCTCATTAGAGACTAAATCTCTCTCTGTTTCTCATAACAATGAGTTATTTGCGTGCGGTTCGTCAAGCGGGATTGTGAATGTTTATGAGACAGATGAGTTTTTGGGCGGGAAAAGAAAGCCTTTGAAAACCGTGCAGAATTTAGTTACGACTGTAGATGAGATAAAGTTCAATTTTGACGGGCAAATAATGGCGATTTGTTCCAAGGGAACGAAGAACGCTTTGAGATTGGTGCATGTACCGACATTTAATGTGTTTAATAATTGGCCTGGTAGAATGAATTTGGGAGAGCCTAGGTGTTTTGATTTTAGCCCTAATGGAGGGTTTTTGACGGTCGGGAATCGAGAGGGCAGGGTTTTGTTGTTTAAGTTGAATCATTATCAGAATGCTTGAGGGTTTTAGGGTTTTGGGTTTAGGGTTTGTTGTGGGTTTTGATGTAACGTTTTTGCTTGTGCTATGTTGGAAACTTGAATTGAATTGTTGGTTAAATTTTGTTATTCAGTGTTTGTTGACATTTATTTAATGTATGTGATATGATTTTTGATATAATGGAGGATTTTTGCATGGTTCTAATTTTTGAGTTTTTGTCGAGTAAGGAAAAGGTAACAGAAGGGGAAGAAAGGTTCGAATTTGAGCAAGCTTTCGATATATACGTGTCTTATTTTTACTTTGGTTTTGGTTTTGGTTTGGTTTTGGTTTTATGTTTATTGTAACAGGCCTAAGTTTTGGTTTGTGTTTATTTTTCACTACTTATAATTGGGCCTGTGAGCATTTAAATGGGTCAGTAGTTAATATTGAAATTGAGAGAAGTAGTTCGTTCTGAATTGTCAAAATAAATATTATTATTATAAATATACATTCTTATTTATAAATATATTTTTTATGTGTATTATATATTTTTATGTGTATTATATATTTTTTAATATCAATATAACTTTATGTATGTCCATTATATCTTTCAAAGCATCGGCTATCCAAAAGCTGACAAGTCTACTACCAATTTGAAGTAAAGTTCTGAATTTTGTCAATTATGTAAAAAAAACTTGTAAAATGGTCCAAATAAAATCAACTATTTTATAAATTTCTCAATTCACTAAAAATAACTATTTTTTATAAATTTATTTCACGCAAGCACAATGTACTAATTAGAAATATGATAGTAAAAGAATGTAAAACAGTGAAGAGAAAAAAGATGTAATATATATAATAGATTTTCACCATGTAAAAGAGAATATACTAGCAAAGTTGATATTTCCTCAATTAAGTAAATCTTCACATTAATTAAGAAAATACACTTGAACATTTATGCTCATGTCTATAAAGCTACAATTTGTTCCTACTTTTTGTGGAATTCATAAGGCTTTCTTCAACAATCCAAATGGAGGTGAAAATAAATATGTATGTGAAAAGAGCAATTGTTTGTCTATTACTCCTCAATGTTCTCTTGCCATTTGCTCAAGCTCGTATACTCTCTCTCTATTTAACATTTGCCATTTTGTTCTGCTATAATCTCATTTATTTATTTTGAATGCAAGCTTGAGGTATAATCTCATTTATTTCGAACATGTTGAAGATGTTGAACATAAACTAAGATGAAACCAACATATCAAAATGTTTAAATCAAGTTATAAAATCCAATTTTTCATTTTGATATCTACAGGTCGCCAGGGCCCAGGGGTGTTACGTGACAAGCCGCACATATAACAGGTTAATTTGCCACCAATTCAGCGTCTCGTGTATGGGAGAAGGTTACGAAACTGGAAAATGCTTTTTAGTCTTACATTGTATATGTAAAATTCCGAATTGCAAATGAATAATGATATGTTTCATCTATTGTTTGAAAAATGTTAGAATTTTTCGGAGTGGAGTAATGTAAAGAAAAGGAAAAAGTTAAAGAGAATATGCTATTGGAAATGCACCATGCATGTACAAAGAGAATACGCTAGCAGAGTTGACCTTTTTCAATGAATGAAATCTTAATATTAAATGGTGAGATACACTCATACACTAATTAATCAATTATGACCAAGTACATTGACTGAAGAAAAAAAACATTTATTACCAATTCTATAAAGCTACATATTTATCTTCTTTTTTATGGAATTCTCAAACAGATTTTCCTTACCATTCCAAGTATGGAGGTGAAAACAAATATTGATGTGAGAAAAGCAATTGTCTGTCTACTGCTCCTCAGTGTTCTCATGCCATTATACCATGCTCGTACTTTTTCTCTCTTTCTCTTTCACTCTCAACATTTTGCCTTTTTGTTATGATATATTTTGTTTAATTTCCATTTTTTCTGACATGTTAATCATTTTGAATAGAGATAAAACTATGATTTAACCAGAACGCAATGTTAAAATCAAGCTATAACAACAACAACAATAATAATTATAGTAACAATTAGTGAAACAACAACATAAAATACCAAATTTTTCTTTTTGATGTTTTTTTGAAATAATTATTTCTGATATTTGCAGGCTATGTTGCACCGATACGGATACGCGCGTCGTATCCGATACGATACGGACACGGCGATACGGCAATTTCAAAAAATCTGTGGACACGATACGTCTAATATATATATTATTATATTATTAATTATATATCTAAATATTTTAAAAATATAAAAAATAACTAAATATGATAAAGAAAACGAAAAAAAAAGAATGAGAGTGAGAAATCAGAAAAAAATCATTTTTTTAAATAAAGAAGAGATATATTATCGTCTTTAGTTATGTTTCTCATGAGTTATTTTCATTAATAAAAAAAGAAAAAAATAATATTAAAAAAAATAGGCTTTAAAAAAGATCATTTTTAACAAAATAAATAAATAAATAAGCGAAAATGGAATTATAGAAAAAAATAAAAATTAAATTGGGATTTAAAACATTGGGCAGTGTCCTGCCGTATCGGAGCCGTGTCCTGTCGTATCGGTGCCGTGTCCGAAAGTCAAAATATATTAAAATATTCGGATACGCCACGTGGCGTGTCCGAAACGTATCGGTACCGTATTCGTGTCCGATACGTATCCGATACGCGTACGACTGATTTTTTGAAGTATCCGCGTAATATAGTTTGCAGGTGATCATCGGTGTTACATGATAAGCCGCACCTATAGGAAGCCCATCTGCGGCCCATCTGGGTGCAACGATGCATGCGTGAGTGAAGGTTATGTAAACGGACGCTGTTTATTTTACTTACAATGTGTATGTAAAATACCTAATTGCGATTGAATAATGATGTTTGGCAATGGATAGTGATATTTTTCATCTATTAATGTAAAAATGTTGGATTTTGTTTGATTAAAGTAAAAATAAGACAAGGAAAAAAATAGATGTAATATATCTTTCACTGCGTTTTTTTTACCTCATCTCTATAACAGTCCATTCTTGACATGTTAGAGAAAAATGGCCAACAAATGAAAACATGCCATGTAATATATATTTAATCAATGGCGTGACATGTTAATTCTAATTGGTTATAGCCTTATAGGCCGATTGATACAATTTAATATAATCATTAAGGTTAATAACCAATCTAAGTCTAGTTGATTAAGCGTAAAAACAATAAACCATATGTCATAAGCTCATTAAGGTTAATAACCAATCTAAGTCTATGCCGGAATGTAGCAAACTTTCGAGGTGAGACAGTCAGAGTGGATGAATGTGGCTGTTCCATAAAGTCGAGTGTGAATGTGTGGTTTAGATTAATTAAAAATTAGAGGATGTAATAGGGCTGTAAGTTGTAATGGCAAGGAATTATAATTTCTGAGTTGCAGAGTGTAATTGGTGTATAGTGTCAGTGAGGCTGCACTGTCATTGCAGGCCTCAATCGTTGTAATTATGGTTTCATTTTAATGAAAAAAAAGGAGCAATTCATTCTGGATGACCCTTATTTTTCTTCAAAAAAAAAATAAGCTCAATTCTTATTAGTATCAAAACACGAAGATAAGATAAAAGTCTTTCTTCAAAAGAAAAAAATTCAAATTATTTTAATAAAATATATGATTATAGCAATTAGCACTTAGCAGTTTAACTTTTATTTAATAATAAAAGTGACACTATTTAAATAATTCCTATTTAGTTTTTGGGTTTATGTATGGAATGCCAGCATTTTGGAGCGCCCAGTAATGTCCGATTACAAAAGATATGATGAAATTACAAAAAAATATTTTTGTAAACACAAAAGGTATAGTGAAATTACAGAAAAGTATATTTTCAAAAAGATATATTTGTAAACACCAAAAGGTATATTTAAGTGCAAATATATATGTGTACAGCTAAAATTATATGGTGGGCGCTTCTGGATACTCCAAAAGCTGAGCACTCCGAATAATTTCTCTTAGTTTTTTTGAACATCACAACCACATTGGTACACAATATATGTTATAGTTCAATTTATATTACCGGCCCAGCCCAGCAGAACAACAGCAAGATCATATTGTCTTAAAAAAAAAATTAAGTTTGATTGATGTTAGTAGTAAATGTACCTAGTATATTTAAGTAACTGCATTTTCTTTCAAAGGTGTGACAATTCATTTCCTCCTAATTTTGTTCTTATGTGTTATAATATATGTATCTCTTTATATATATATATATATATATATATATATATATATATATATATATATATATATATATATATATATATATATATATATATATATATAGTGAGATTAAAATTACTCATAATACGAGATCTGGGAGCGTAATGATTTAATCTAACTTCAAGAACCGTGTTCATCATGCATATCGCAAATCTCATAGTGAATATAAAGATTAAAAATTCTCAAGTATCGCAAGCCTGCAAGCCTCTAATACTTAGTTTAGTATTTTAGCCTCACACTTATTTTAGCTTAGTATATTTGTGTGTGTAGGGGGTGTGTCTTTGACCAAAAACTTACTTGGCCAAGTACACTTATTTCTTATTTCTCGTAATCTAAAAATCAAAATCAAATTCTAACCATTTATATATGACCTATGAATTTTCTGAGATTTGAATATTTCTATCTTATAAATCCAGTAATATATAGCAACAATAATGATAATCTTGATAGCAATGTAATAGTATTTATCTTAATAACATGACAACATAATAATATTATTAATAATAATTTAAAATTTTAATAATAATAATAATAATAGTTGAAAAATATAATAATAATAATAAGATAAAGAAGAAGAATAAATAATGTGAGTCCATGCATGGAAGGAAAGATACAACTGGAGATCTCAATTTCTCTCGAAGCGTTAAAAAGACGTTTCAAGTAAGCTCCTGTAGGAGAAAAGCCATTGGCTCGAGACACGTCGTCCACGCCTCACCTTCCCTACTTTCCTCTTTATAACCGAGGCTCGGCCACAAACCCTAATCCTGACTATATATTTTTACAAGTTCCAAATTTGTTTCTCTCTTCCAATCAGGCCTTCCGCCGCCACCGCCTCCCCTCCCCATACTAATTATTATCACAAAAAAGAAAAAAAAAATTATGAGTCGTAAATACTCCTGCGACCCTCCTTATAATCCACCTTATGTGAATCGAAAGAAAGGGGGAAATGCAGAAAAGCAAAGCGACGAGCCTAAAAAACAAGTCAATGTCTCTTCTGTAAATAAATCAGAAGTTGTGATGGTTCGGCGCGAGGGGTTGTTTCTTCGTCTTACATGTCCTCTGTGCCAGAGCCTATTTGACGATGCTACTACTATTACGGAGTGCATGCATACGTGTGAGTATAATTTTCATTTTTTTCTAATTTTGGTGTGATTTATTTTAAGTATATGGACATTTTTAAGGCTTATCTACTAGATTTGTTGGTTGATCTAGTTTACTTCTAAAATATTGATTATTTTTTTGTTTATTAGAATTTTTTTCTCTTTTTAAGTTGTTTGTCCCTTTTTTATAGAGATTTTTAGCTTTTCATTTACGTGTGTTTATATATGATAATGTGGCTGACCTCTTTGGCACCTCAACACGGTTAACTGCATGTTAGTAAAAATGGAAAAAAGATTTGACAAATGTTGAAAAATGATGATAATTTTCCTTTTAAATATATAAGTACATTGCATGTGTTCGTATAATTAATTTGAGATTCTTATATTTAAAACTTACTTGTTATAACATATATACAATTCAAACAAACTCAATCTTTTATAATCATGTTGTGCATAATAGTTTTTTTCTAGTATTTTCAACATTACAACCCTTTCTTGCAACTTCCCTAATTTTCATTTTCACCTAGTATTCCTTTATATTAAGTACATTGTATTTGCACTCAAATTAAATTGGTTTCCTACTCTAGGCATATTATAAATAAATACACCGAATCACAAATATATATAGTCAAAACAATAATAATTTAATAAAATCATCCCCTTTAATATTTACATTGAATGGACTACCCAATTAAAATAAAAACCGAATTAAGCCGTTACTTGTGAAAAAAATAAAAAAGTGAAATTTTTACTGATCTCCAAAAAGACGCCAGCTCTTAAGTAATCTGAGAATATTTTATTCTTATAAATTTCAAAATGATCAATACTTTATTTTTATGTAAATGTTCAACTTCTGTATGGATTATTATAAATATCGGACAAAAATATTTTCGAAAGATACGATTTTTTTAGTTATCGAAATACGATTATAAATATTACAAACCGATTTTAATCTCGTTATCCAATTATACTCAAGTACTCATTGTCATATTTTCCTTAAAATGATTTAGCTTGTGCAATTTTTCATTTTATCCAGCATTCTGTTAGTAAATTTACATGAAATATCCCATTTATCAAACAGGCAATAGATGAACTATTTGGAGACACTTATCAATTTTAAAGAATATTATAAAAAATAGTTCTAAAGAAAACATGGAAACTCGAGCAAAGGGATGCAATATACACGTTGCAATGAACCAAAATCTTCTTAACCTGTCCAAACATCGTAGCTATGTAGCGAGTCACTAAGTTAGAGTATTTGCACATATTTCTACCCAAGCTGGCTAGCATGTTAAAAAAACTTAGCACAAAATCTATCACACATTTTGAAGGAGGACAAAGAGTTATCTTTTTGACACTTGTTATTCCATCCCCTCTCTCATTTGTCCATATTTTACTTCTCATCTTATGTACCGATAAAAATATATGATATCAGTAACGAGTTAATGATATAACTCTCTATTTAAAATTCATTTATTTATAACTCTCTATACAAATCATAATCTAAAAAGAATTTAAAATTTCATGTTCTTTATTGAAACCCTAATGGTGTTTACTCTTTCACTCTTCTATTTAACTCATTCAGTTCTCATCTCACCTCTCTTCAAACCAAGCTATCTCTCAAATTTCTCCTTTACCTCCTTTCAAAGCAATATCTCTCAAATTTCTCTTTCATTTGTTATTTTACTCTTATCAATGGCGAGCGGTAAGAGAGTAGTGGTTGTAGAGCGTGATTCTCTTGCCTCACGCTTGATGTGTCCGCTTTGCGAGCATATCTTTGAAGAAGCTACAACTATTATTCTCTGTCTCCACACTTGTGAGTCTATTTTTTGGGAAATTTTTTTTAGTTTTGATCTTTTCTGTTGAATTTAGGGTTTATTTTGCCTAATATTTATTATTTTTACTCAGCACTAAAATGATAATTTAACGTGAGATTTTTATTTTTTTGCTTTTATCTTGTTTATTTGTTCCATAATTATCGTTTTTTGAAACTGCATGGAAATTATATTCAATATATTTTTTTCGTTTTCTCTTTTTCTCTGTTCCAGTGTTATAGAGTTGGAAAGAAAAAAAATATTCTTTTACGGTTTAACCCCTCTTTTTTTATGTATAATTTTATCCTCAAAATATGTAATGTGTTTTTCTGCATATGAGACCCATATTATTAAATTTGTGCATCATGCACTTGTGCCATATCAAATGGTAAGAGGCGACACATGTAGTATAAGGATTCACTACACGGTTTACTACACCACATATGACATACGATCGATCACACTAAAATTAAGTTTTGGTTCACCACCGTATAAATTCTTATGCATCCTCATCTTTTATCACTTCATATTACATAACTAATAAAATTATTTTAAATCACTAATGAAATTATTTTCCATCATTAATGGATATTGAATTATGGCTAGAGTGAAAGTCCTCCATTCAATTAGATATGTCTTCTATTACCCTAATTGTGTATCTTATTTGAGAAACAATGTAAAAAAACACAAATGATCCTTCAGTCATTATAATGACAAAGATAATACTAATTAATTAAATAAAAAACTAATTAAGTTCAATTCCACACTTGAAAGTTGACCACTATACCCTACTTACGGGGCTAATAAACATCATGTTATTTTGCCAATGGCTAAATAAGTTAGTCCCATTAAAATTCCATTCCTAGTTAATTGTTATGTGTTAAATATTTAACATTTCAAATAAAATTGTGCACTAATTCAAACGCAGTTTGTCGGAAATGCATCACCGAAAAGCTCCAAGAAGAGGAGAACTGCCCGGTCTGCGATCTTCATCTTGGTGCTACCCCTACTGAAAAGATTAGGTATTTTTTTCCTTTCTCAAACCTCTCAATTTTACTAACCTCTTAATTCCTCAAATATAATCTTTTTATGAATGCCAAAATCACATCCTTGAATATAAATGATAAAATTGAAGAATGATAGGTGATTGAATATTTATTTACCCCTTAAACTTAGGCAAGTAGGAGTAACAAAGGTTTTGATTGAATACTCCTACTTGCCACTCTTTTCCTCTCTTCTAATTTTTTGAGAATTTAGGCTAAAGCTAGCTGGTGTGTATATCTATAAATTTATTATCAATTTATTCATCATTGGATTAATTTTATTGTTTATTTCTTTTTCGATGAAATACAGGCCAGATCACAGCATCCAGTCATTGAGGGAAAAGCTCTTCCCTCCCAAAATCACAGAATCTGATCGAGGTGATAAATCAGAATCCGTGCCTCACGCAGAACCGGCTGTGGAAACTGAAAGGGCCGAGTCTGTCTCTTCTGCTGAAGTGAATGATTCGCCACAAAAACCAGCACAGTCAAGGCACCATCGTAAGAAGGGTGGCAAGAAGAAGGGTTCGGCTCACCATGGACCAGGTCCAGTGATTAATAAGCCGGTGGTGGAAAAGGACGGGCAAGTAAAAGAAGAAATTGAACAGGTAATTAGTAGAATCGTCGAATCGAGTCATAATGTGATTATTCCGATGCATATCAAGCTAAAATCCTCATATGATTAGAGCCTTCTGTATGATATAATGCAGCATAGCCTATCCCGACGAACCTAAAAAATAATTCATGAAAACAGTTAGTATATAGATAATTGTTATTAGTATATTATATCATATTAATAAAAGTCGGAGAAATTGTTGATTTAACAAACTACACCTAGAAAAATATATAAAAACAATTTCTATCCGTATTTCTTAGCTGGTCTATTCTCAACATATATGAAGTTCATATTGTCATGACATAGATATAGAGAAACAAATAAGCCAACTAAAAAATGAACATACTATTTATATGATTGTCTCTATATTTCAGGCTCCTCTTGAAGTTGAATCATCAAGGCAATCACTCGAGGAGAGAGAAAGCTCTGACAAGAGCGAGCTTATGAAACCACTGAACAGCCTCGCACTAGAACCTGAAACCGGCACGGATCGCGATGCAAAAGGAAAGGGAGTTGAGATGCCTCCGCCAGACAGCAAAGGCAAAGGAAAGCGCAAGGGCAAGAAGGAGAGAAATGGTGCAGGTTCAAGCGGTACCACTGGTACTGCGACTGGTACAGGGACTGGGCAACCAGAGAGGAAATTTACTAACGTTTGGTTTTCGTTAGTTGCATTTCATGACTCGTAAGATATAATATTCATTTATAGCTTCTGTACATAAATTATAAATATTTTGTTTTTATTAATTTGATTTGATTTTTCAAATGGTTTTTAGGAACCGGGCCTTGATTCTGCCGCAAATATCTCCAAACATTATTAGAATCAAGTAAGTCAGATAATTTAGTGATTTAATACTTAAATCTTAATAATTAACTATGTGTTTAATATTTACTCAAACATAAGAGCTATGCCTTTAATATTTATGATTTGAGTTATTTGAATTTAGGGATGGAAACATGACGGTGTCTTCCGTCCAAAAGTACCTCACTCAGAAGCTCGGTCTCTCCAATGAATCCGAAGTGAGAAATTAAACTAATCAAAACCCATTTTCACAATTTTCTTTTTTACATAACTAATGAAGTCAATATAACAAATAATTTCCTCAAGCTTACATTCAAAAAATATATAACAAATAATTTATGTAATTTTTACAGGTTGAGGTAATGTGTCAAAACCTGCCAGTGAGTCCAGCAATAAGTATGTACAACTTGATGGACTTGTGGCTTCAGACCCGTCCCAAGCAAAAGATAAGGGCGACGGTTGGTCAATCCGGAGAGAAATTCGTGATGGTTCTCCAATATAGGAGGGCAAAAAATAATTGAAATTATGAATAAATTATGGGGTAGTTTGGTGCGAAATTGGTTAAATTTAGGGGGTTTCTGTATCAACTTTCGTCTTTAAAGACTGTTTATTTAGTTCTTTCTATCTTTATTGTGTTTATGGCTGCCATAAGCATGTGTATTTGATTCTAGGTTTTTGATATGTGATGAAGTTTATTTCCCTTGGTTAAAATTGAATTTTATAGCAATTAGCAATTCAACTTTTATATTACATTCCTTTTATAAAGAAAACATGTATTTAACATTCAAAGTGGCATTAAAACTCCTCTGATAGGAGTGGTCAGGCACCACCCCTCCAATCCACATGTTGTAGGTTTGAAACTCGTCAAAGACGATTTTTTTGAAAATAAATGTGAGACATATGAGTCTTCCTTATAAACTCAAAAAAACATTCAAAGTGGCATTATAAGAATTCATATTTAGTTTTTGCACACCACAACCGAAACGCATACACAAATATACGCCTATTTTTATCGGGACCGGAGTTTGCCCCATGGGCTTGGGACAAAAACGTGTGTCCCATTACCCTCACAACCGTCCGATTTAATCATGACAGATTTCAGTTTGATGAGACTTAACCATCCGTTAACTTCCCTTCCGTTTACCTCTAAAAACAACGCCTCTCTGTTCTATTTTGAAGAGAAAATTCCCCCGTCGGTTCTCTCTCATCGGATCGCCTCCCTATGTCACGTCTCTGGCATCACGTTCTACCTGTCTCTTCATTAGTAGTTCATCAGGCCAATATTGTCTACCGTAGGCCCGTTATATGTCAGCTAAGCTCCTCGTACTCTCACAGCTACAATTAAGATGTTTTCCTCTCTTATTCAATTTTTGACGATGAACATCTCTCTCTTTCTTCATCCTCCGTTAATCTTCGTGAACCGGTTGAATTTTTATGAGCAGTAAAACAAAAGCTTGATTTGGATTTTAATTGATTGAATAATTTTTCTTGCCTTAGGTTTTAATTGATAGTCTGATTTGGGATTAATTGACTGCATGAATCTGACTACTACTTTTTATGAATTTCCGGATTCATTGACTCATTGACTAAATATAAGTACCAATTATCTTTGTATTCGTACAGTGCCAATTTTAAATTTTGTGAGAGCCAATTATTTTTTAGAGCTCTTTTTTGTGAATTTCTGGATTCATTTCAGTAAGCTTGTATTGTTTTGACCTATTTGACGAATTATCATGTAATTTTTATCAACATTACCGTACACGTATTAAAATTATTCGATCAAGTTGTTATTGGTACAATATCGATCCGTATCTATACAGATGCAATGCAAATCCAAAGTATAGATTGTGTAGTTTACCTTTTTTCTGAAAAGATTTCTAAGTTCTGTAGATGTCTAATGACATAATTCTCTTATTTCTTACTACTGTACCAATGTTTGCTACGGTTTTGTTCTATTGTAATAAACTTTCTTGAATGGTTTGTGTTGTTTAATTGCATAGTTTAGCTATATATCTTTCTTGTTTTCCTATCTTTTTGCTAGTCAGTTCAAAAATATAATTCGTATTTTTGTTTGCTTGCATTGAACTGATAACAAATTTATTACCAAAATTTCTATAACAACATGAATCAATACAATTGAGCTATTCCTTCAAAAAGAAAGAATACAACTGAGCTAACCCAACTAATTACATACAGTTTATCTCAAGCATTTCATGTTACAAATGAATTTACAACTCAATTTTAAACAACTACGATCCATATGCTAAATCTTGCCCAAATATGTCACATTTAGCTTGTAAAATCTCCACCCTCTTGCTTTATACCATCACCTATAAGAAATAAGACCATAATTAGTCTTATGTTGTGTTTTTTTTTTCAATGGATGCTTGAGTCTTATGTTGTGTTCTAATAGTGAATAGAATTGTAAGTATCTCTGAAATGTTAATATTCATGTATTCATGTATTGTAGAGTTTTTCTTTTTGTTATGTTAAGATAAGATAAAAATAAAACTAATTGAATAACCAGAATGGTTGAATCCCGCCTCTTATGAGAAATTACAATGTTTCTGGAGCTCCATGTCTGATAGAACTCTGCTTGAAAAAAATGAACATATTTATCATTACACCAAAAAAGAGAGGATCATACATAGTAAACAACAAAAATATTTGGAAGTATTAGAAAATAGTTTAAAATCTACTACCTAAAGAAACAACAGATGGATTCATGTAAAATGTTCATTGAGTTTTGAAAAGCTCGTTATTTGTCGGCATGAGTAAACAAAAACCCTGAGATGGAGCTGTGCGCACTGCTCTTTGCCATTCAATCCTTCACGCAAGATTGGGGTCAGGCACAGCAGCGTCGATTTCTGGCGGAGCTGGCTATTCAATCGCTCGCACATTTTTTGTTCAGATGAAGCGGCATCGATCTCTCCAGGCGGAGCTGCCATTTAACCTGTCACGCAAGATCGGATCAGGCACGGCAACGATCGATCTAAGTCCTCAATTGGTGAGCCGAAAGGGGATTGAATTCTGAGTGTCTCGTTTCTAAATGAGGAGGAGGAGGAGGAGGAGGAGGAGGAGAGGCAAACGGAGAGTAAACTGGGCGTTAAATTTCATCAAGCTGATATCTATCGCGATTAAATCGGACGGTTGTAAGGGTGATGGAACACCCTTTTTGTCCCCAGCCCATGGAGCAATCTCCGCTCCCATTTTTATCATATATATAAAATGAGTTAATACTGACTCATGATACTTGAGGCATTTTATTCCCTTTGATATACTTTGAGAGCCTGTGTATGATGAGCACTGATTTTAAAAGATCTACATTTCAAGATTCATGTTCATTTCATGCATTGCACCAATCTCAAAGTCCCTATATGGAAGGACACTGGAGATCTCCTTTTCTCTCGAAGCGTTATAAAGACGTTTCTAATAATCTCTTGGAGGGTGAAAAGCCATTGGCTCGAGACACGTCGTCGACGCCTCGCACTTCTCTTACTTTCCTCTTTTATTACCGAGCCTTGACAAACCCTAAACGCCATCCTATTTAACGAGTTCCAAATCTCTTTCTTCTCTTCTGACCGGCCTTCCACCGCCACCTCCCTTCTATACAAATCTAATTAATATTGCAAAAAACATATATCTATGAGTCGTAAATACTCTTATGATCCTCCATATATTCCACCTTATGCGCATAGAAAGAGAGATAAAATAGAAAAACAAATTGGCGAGTCAGAAAAGCACACTGCTTCCGTAAGTACATCCGAAGTTGTGACGGTATGGCGGGATAGGTTACTTCCACGTCTTATGTGCCTTCTCTGCCGGAGACTCTTTGAGGATGCTACAACTATTCCGGAGTGCATGCACACATGTGAGTACAATTTTCTTTTTCTTTTTCCTTTTTGGTATGTTATTTAAAATATATCAATATAATTTTCACAGCTTATCTGCTTGATTGTTGGTTTGATCTAGTTTACCTTTTATAACTTCGATTCTTTTTTGTGCTTGTTAAAAAAATCCTTTTTAAGTTTGGATTTTTTTTTATTTTCCCTTTATGTGCTTCTCAAAACTACAACAAAAAATTGTTAGGTTCCAGTTTGACTTATCTTTCAATTGGAGATGTTTTATATTCAAATTTTATATATTTGTGTGTAGCTAGTTACTATCTCAGCATGGTTAAACTTAACTGTGTGTTAGTGAATGTGGCAAAAAACAAGAAATAGTTGGGAAAAAGGGATTTTTCCCCCTTTTAAATCAGTACATTGGATGTATTCAAAAATTAATTTGAAAAATATGCAGGAGCAAAACAAAATCTTCTTGTTTAAAACTTACTGATTATAATATATCCAATGCAATTCAAACAAACTCAATCTTTTATAATCATGTTGTACATCTTTTTTGACATTACAATCTTCTTTGTTTACTCCTTTTAACAAGTACATTGTATTTTTTTTTTTTTTTAACGGGAAGTACATTGTATTTGAACTAAAATATTTAGCTTCCTACTCTACGTGTATCATTAAATAACAAATCAAACTAAAAAATTATATTATATATAGTCAAGAAAATAACAACTTAATAAATCATTTTCTTTAAATTTGCTATTTATTGAAAATCTAATCTTTCAAATAACAGTTTTAATGTATTATATGTAATAAATTTCTGCAGGATTTATTTTAAAATAGGCAATTCATAAGCAATATTAAAAAATTTAAAATATGCAAATTATATTTAAATAACCGGTTCAGTTGGTGACTTGGAGTGCCCAATTAAAGTGAAAACCGACTTATAAAGCCGTTACATTTGAAAGGAAGAAAACAAAAGAGTGAAAATTTTAATCATCTCCAAGAAATTAAACTTTCCTACCTCTTTTAGCATGCGGGCATTGATGCAAAAAATATATGTTATTCTCATATATATAAATTTCAATATTCTATTTTCATTTAGGATCAAATTTTAATTCCATCATCCAATTATTCTCGAGTAGCAAGTGTTTTATTTTCCCCAAATTATGCATTTCTTGCAACTTTTTGTTGCATCTAACAATATGTTTTAATTAAAAAACACACTAAATTTACACGAAATATCTGATTATCCAACTTGGAGATTTTCAAAAGATCAACTATCGTGGGACACTTATCAGTCTAGAGAAAACATGGAAACACAAGCAAAGACCTTGAATCTAGTGGGGGGTCCTCTGTGGCGGGCTACATGTGTGGTCATCACCATGACCGCTCATTATGTGGACCCCAACTCACATACACATATGTATGACTAAGATAATTGTCACACATGTTCCCGGCCACAGAGGAATGGTATTCTTGAATCTAAGAGTAGGAATGAGAAAAAATTCACAGCCTATTCAAATATCTCATCTGTATAGTGAGTCACGTTCATACAGTATTAATGCCATATTGCCAATTAGGCTCTATATGTCAGAAAATTGACTCTAGAGTTATCTTTTGAAACATTTTGTTCCACTCTTTCTCTTGATTTTACCCATCTTATGTATCGGTATAGATATATAATATATGCAGCGAATCAATGACATGTTAGGCTAATCAATACGATCTCCAGATTCGTCGATTTATAACTCTCTATACAAATCACATAATCTAAAAGAGAGGAAGAGTTATCTTTTTAACGCTGTTGTTTCACCCCCTCTATCTTTTGTCTTTATTTATTTCTCATCTTATAAGTAGTACATGTATGTAATATATACATTGAGTCAATCATAACTCATTCTTATTATTCTGATAGCGAAATTCATCGATTTGTAATTCTCTATACGAATCATAGCCTTAAAGATGATTTATAGTTTTTACTCTCATTTGAAACCCTAATGGTGCACCCACTCTCACACTCTTCTATTTAACTCCCCTCATTTGTCTCCTCACTTAGAATCAATCTGCCTCGTTCTCTCCTCCCTTTAAATCAATTTATCTCGTAGTTCCTCTCTTTCTCTCATCAATGGCCGGCGGCAAGAGCAAGAAGGTGATGTGTGAGAAGAAGACGATACATGTACCTGAAGTGGTGACTGTGGAGCGGGCTCCTTTTGCCGCGCGTCTGACGTGTCCACTTTGTGATGATATCTATGAAGAAGCTACTACTATTACTCTCTGCCTCCACACTTGTGAGTGATTTTTGAGAAATATTTTTGAATTTGAAGTTTTATTTTGCTGATATTTTCTTTAGTTTAGAAATAAAGTGATATTTTAAGCAATATTTAAGGTTTTTTATTTTTTTATTTTGTTCTTAGTTTCATAATGATCATTTTCTGAATTTGCATGGAGCTTTTGTTCAATATATTTTTATGATTCTCTCTTTTTCTCTGTTGAAGTGTTGGTGAGTTGAAAGAAAAGATTTACTTTGTTAGAATTTCGGTCCCTCTAATCGGTAAAATTTCTCTATATGTGGGACCCACATTATTAAAATAGTTCGTTATGCACTATCAAGTGTCATATTCTAAGGGTGTGCTTCAGAGTTTTATGTTGAAGGGGAAGAGAAGGGAGGGGAAGAGAGAAGGAGAGAGGGGATGGGAAGAGAAGGGAAGAGAGAAAATATTTCTTGCTTCAATATTTTTTAGAAGATTAATGGAGGGCACAAGAATATTATTGATATTCTTTATAGAATAAATATAGCATACGTATTTCGGTTATTATTTCTTTCAATATTTTGTCCCTTTTATTATCCCCCAATTTGGAGGGGGACAAAATTTAGAAAAAAAAATCTTAAAAAAAATTTGTTCTCTTTCATCTATTTACCTCCTCCAAAATTAAACATTAGAACAAGATAAAAATTAACCTTTCCATCTTATCTTCTCCTCCCTTTTCTTAACCCCATACTGGAGCACCCTAAGTGACCTCACTCGTGTAATTATTCCTTTTTTTTTGAGATAGTAGACAAATTGCCTATTAGATTTTCATTGATTTAACACAAAATTTACAAACTGAGATAAATTCTAAAACAATACACAAACAGATTTCTAAAACAATACACAAACAGAAAGTCCTCTTGAAATAGCCATCTAGCCTAAAGAACCTAAAAATTCTTTAGCAAACTACTTCCTCTTCCTAACTAAACTCTACCAAACTTTTTGCTTCCTCAAGAGCTTCTTCAAATATCCGAGCGGCATTCTTGGATTTTTCTCTGAAGATCCGCGTGTAATGATTCCTTACACAGGTTACTGTACAACAAATGTCATAGAACTTTTGTCAAATGCCAATGGACCTTTGTCCAATAATGGCACGATGTTGACCAACTAAACTAACTTTTGAGAGTGGATTTTGTTTGTGGCAGCTGCATATGAAGCTTGCATCACAACCATTGATTAAGTGGACCCCACACATTATCAAGAGCCATCAATGGTTATGATACATGTTGCACATGTAGTCCGTCACATGCAAAACTCACTCAACTTTTGGTCAACATCATAAATTAAATTTCATCATTTTTTATCACTTTACATTACATCATTAATGAAATTATTTTACATCTTAATGAAAATTAAATTAGGGATAAAGTATTGTCCATTCAATTAGATAGATCTTCCTATTCGTCCCTATTAATTGTTTCTTATTTATTTGTTTTTATTTTTATTTTTTTAATATATTTTTTATTGAAGAAACAGGATAAAAATAAAAATGATCGTTTTTGTCATTATACTGACTAAGATAATTTTATCTCAAAAAAAAAACTGACTACGATAATACTAATTAAAATAAATAAACACAAATGTTAGCTGTTCACAAAACTCTTAACTTCGCAACTATGCCTAAATATTTCAATTATCATGTGTTAAATATTCTTAATTAATTCTCTTGTGTTAAATATTCTTAAATACACTTAGTTATCATTTAATATTTCAAATTCATCGAACTCGTGCAGTTTGTCGGAAATGCATTGTGGAAAAGCTCCAAGAAGAAGAGAACTGCCCAGTCTGTGATGTCCATATTGGTGCTACCCCTTCAGACAAGCTCAGGTCATTTTTCTTTCTTCTCAAATTTACCAACGTTTTGTTTCTTTTTCTTTATTTTATCAGATTTTCTCAAATTTACTAACCTATATATGTATCTTTGAATTCATTTATTCATTTATAAAAAAATTTGATAAAATACAGGCCGGACTACAACATCCAGTCACTGAGGGAGAAATTCTTCCCTCCGAAAAGCACACAACCCGAACAAGCTAATTCTTCAGAATCAGTGCTTCATGCAGAATCCTCTGTGGAGGCCCAGTCTGCTGACCCGACTCATGAACTTGAAGTCAATGACTCGCCACACAGACCAGCACAGACTAGACGCCACCGTAAGAAAGGTGGCAAGAAGAAGGGTTCGGCTCACCATAGACAAGGTCCGGTTATCAATGAGCCGGTTGTGGAAAAGGAAGGAAAGCAGGCTGAGGAAAACCAAGAAGAGGGACATGAACTGGTACATAAACCTGTCTTTGTCCGTCATTCTGATCTTAGATATACTCGGTTATGAAGAAAATATTAGTACCATTTATATAACTGTCTAATATAATATTTCAGGCTTCTTCCGAAATTGAATCGTCGAGCCAATCTAAGGAGAAAGAATGTTCTGACAATAGCGAGATTGTGAAACCTCTAAACAGCCTTGCACTAAGCAAGGGAAAGGAAAAGGAAAAGGACAAGCATGATACTGGTTCGAGCGGTACCACTGGTAACATGTCTGGTACCGTAACTGGTACCGGCACTGGTGTGCTGACTGGGCAACCTGAGAGGAAGTTTACTGCTGTTTGGTTTTCCTTAGTTGCATCTCACGACCCGTAAGATAACTCATTTTATCGCTTTTGTAGTAATATCAATATGTAAATATATATGTATATTATGAATATTCTATTTTTACTATAACTACTTGGATTTTTCTAATGATTTTTAGTAACCGAGCCAGGAAACTGCTGCAAATTTCTCCAAGCAATATTAGGATCAAGTAAGTCAGATGATTTAGTGGTTTAATCAAATCGTGCTAATTAACTTTATACTTAACATTTATGAATTGAATTAGGGATGGAAGTATGACGGTAGCTTACATCCAAAAGTACCTTGCGCAGAAGCTCAGTCTCTCGGACGAATCCGAAGTGAGAAATTAATTACATGCATATTTAGAACTTTTCTTTTTTTCTTAGATACTAATTTCATAAATGATTATCTTTATTACAGGTTGAGGTTGTGTGTCAGAACCTTCCAGTGAGTCCAGCAGTAAGTATGTATGACTTGGTGGAACTGTGGCTTCAGACCCCTCCGAAGCAAAAGATTAGGGCATCGGTTGGTCAATCTGCTGAGAAATTCATGATGGTTCTCCATTATCGAAAGGCCAAAAATAATTGAAATTTTAAATAAATTAGGGGGAATTTGGTTTAGTGTTTAGGGTTTTAGAGGGAATTTGGTGCGAATTTGTTTGAATTTAGGGGGTGTCTATTAACATCTGTGTGTCCGTTAATGAAATTTTGGATGTAGGACTTATGAGCCTACTCCACTTATTCAAAAAAAAAATCCGTGTTTCATGACTCTTTCGATCTATCTATTTTTATGGTGTTTGTGTGGATGAGAATTGACAGTCAAGTGGTTAGTTTGTTAATGTTGAGTTGTTTCTTTTCTCATAATTTTATGGGTTAGCTTTTACATAATCATTTCATTTGTATGTAATTCAGCAACTATGGTGAGTATAATCTAAACCCACTTTCCTCTCTTTTCATTTCTCCCTTTTCTGTTGCTCTCACCATTCTCACTTTCCTTGAAATGAGAGTTAAGGGTTTAAGGTTAGATAAGAAGATTATTTATGGCCCCCAACAAAGATACTTTGCTTGTGGGGCCTTAAAAGAGAAAAACATGGTTTTAAATGAACTAATTTGTGGTGCCTTTACTGATGCTATTTTAACCCCTCAAAATGGTCAATGGACCAAATGCTTATATAAAGCAAAAAAAAAAAAAAAAAAAAAAAAAAGAACAAATGCTTATCTACATTTTTTTTACATAAGCCCCCTATTTTTTCTTATATCACAAGAATGTGAGACAACTTCCAAAATTCGAAGTACTACCGTCTTTGAATAAACAAAAATCATACTTTATCATGATTCACTACATCTTAAAATATCTCAAGACCTATTCATTCTAACGCCCACACAAAACATGCCAACTTCAAAATAACTAAATTCATTCGTTCTCTAAATCTACAAGATTTCACCATCCCCACAAAAAGCTAAATATGGCTCTGGCTTTCACACCGCCAGAACATAACATCACAAAAAAAGCTAATAAAAATAAATATTTCAAATATAATTTCTTTATTTATTTAACTAAGACAAATGGGTTTGGAATCAATCGCCTCTTTCAATTTCCTCCCAAGCGCGTAGGCAAGCGGAGGCGGCACTGCATTTCCGATTTGTCTGTGTTTGTTCTGAATGTTTCCAGCAAAAGTGTAGCTATCCATGAAACCCTACACAAATACCATTTTCAATGCATTAGAACAACAATATCAAGAATAAATAAGGGGCAATTGCATATGTAATGTAACCCTACAATTTTCTAGGGGTATCCATGAACTACATGATAATTTGAGATTTTGCTATTTTCTATTTTCTATTTTTTTTTTCCCGTAAATAACCTTTTGACTTAATATATTTGGAACTTATATATTTGGAACTTAAAAGTAGGATTTTGGATCCTACTCCTTTCATCAAAACGAAAAATACAAAATCTCAAAATGACATGCATACACCTACAAAATGAGAGATACCACGGAAACTCCTAGAAAACATAAAAAAGATCATGTAAAATCCTATAAATCATTACAAAAACATCACATATCACAACCCTCATTATCCATATGTATATTATGCATTCATGATTCAAAATTACTAACTTTCGCAAGGTTATTCATGAAATTTTTCATTTTTTAAAAAAATCTACCTGGGAGCGGGCGCACTCGCGGACGGTGATGATCCTGTCCTGGTCGGGGTGGAAGCACATGCCGACCTTGCCCATGGGCTGGGGGTCGGTGACGGAGGTGGGGAAGTTGCCGTCCCAGTCCAGCCGCCCGAACAGCCCCTTCCACTGGTTGTGCCTTCTTGCTGTGTTCGGGAGGCACCACGGGATCAAATCGGCCGTCTGACCCGTCGACAGCTTCACCTGTTCGAAAGATGGTGGTAATAATTGTTAATAAATAATAGTAATAATGATTATGTGAGGGAATTTTGACAAGTGATAATAATAAATACTAAATAGTACTAAGAATAATGAAAATAATAATAATAATAATAATAATAATAATGAGAAATAATAAAAAATAATAATTATGAGAATGATAAAAGTAATAAATATGAGAAAAGTTATAAAAAATAATAATGTTGAGAAATTTGCAAGAAATTTAAGTTTGTTACTTTGTTTAGAAGGTTGATATGTATAGTTGGTGAGTTGAGTTAATTAGTGATTCAGACATAGAATCCGACCCTAGAACCGGCTCATGAAAGCTTGTATGGCATTCAGTTCATAATTGATAAATATTAATGATGATAATATGTAATAAATCGTTGAGTGAATTAAGTTGAGGGCGTACCTTTTCATCGGGAAGGTCGCGCCAATCACAGCCGGGACGTTTGGGGATGTGCTGGCAGCGGATGAGATTGAGCTCGTTCATTTCTTTTGATATGTGGTCGTTTAGTGCGATCATGTTCCCTCTTATTTGCTTCTGGAACCACGATACTGGGTCGCACCCATACTACCAACCAAACAAATAATAATAATAATAGAACAAAAACTTACATCAATAGTAACTTTACTCGCCCCATTCCCAACAACAGGCAATTCCCCGATAGTATCCCTAAACGTAATACTCCTAAACAGCGCACCGTCTACAGTGCTCCTCACCGCCGCGTAACAGCCTCCGCTGGGCATCTGGACCTTGAGCTGCAGGGCAGAGAACACATGCATCGGCTCAGGCCAGTCAGGGAGGGTTTCGTCGGGCCCCGCAGCCCAGATAGTTTATCCCTGCAGCCCGGCCAGTAAGGAGCACTGCAGAAGGGGCGCTATTTAGGAGTATTAAATAGACCGTTGGGGAACTGCCTATTGTCAGTAACGGCGCCTCCAAACTCACCATTGATGTAAACTATTCTTTTTATTTTTCATTTTATAATAATAATAATAATAATAATAATAATAATAATAATAATAATAATAAAAAACTTACATCAATCGTCAGTTTGGATGCGCCGTTACTCACAACAGGCAATTCCCCGATAGTATCCCTCACCGTGATACTCCTAAACGGCGCCCCATCCGCAGTGCTCCTCACTGCCGCATAACAGCCGCCACCGGGCATCTGGACCTTGAGCTGCGGGGCCGAGAACACGTGCATCGGCTCCGGCCAATCAGGGAGGGTTTCGTCGGGCCCCGCAGCCCAGATGAAGGCACGCTTTCGGGACTGGGAGACTCCGAATGCTCCAGCCTCTAAAATCCCAAATCTCACCTGGTAAAGAAATAATGTTTATTATTTATTTATTTGTTGTTTATGAAGGGGAATTGTTAGAACCCCCCTACGTTTTCTAGTATTTGTGGAAAAAATTATCCAAAATCTCAAATCTCACCTGATAAATAAATAAATATATACAAAATAATAATGTTAATAATAATAATAATTTTATTCTTTTTTTATCTAGGGGATTATTTTAAGAACACTATTTTCTACATTTGCGGAAAAAACATATCTTTTGGATTATTAAAAGAATCCCTACTTTAAGCTTCCTTTACTAAAAAGAAAACCCTAATGTTAACTTTCTATTTACAAAAAAACAAATTCGATAAAAACTTTTTATTTACAAAAACCCCATAACTTAAACGTTTTATTTTTAAAAAAGAATAACTCTAAAAGTAAGACAGTTATTGGAAAATAAAAAGTTGAAAGTAGGGTTCTCTGAATGTTCCAAAAATTAGGGTTTTTTTAACAAATTTAATAAAACACAGGGGTTTTTCACAAATTTCCCCTTATCTATTAAATTTACTTACTTTAGTTTGAAATAATTACTCATTTATCCAACCTGATAGTCCATTTCGAGCAGAGAAGCGAGAGTCAGCCTGAACGTTTGTCCTTTGTTGAACGACACGAAATTCCTCACGTTTTCCAAGAGGAAGTATTTCGGCCTGAAATAATCAGCGAAAGAGAGAAACGCGAGGATCATTTCGCATTGGACTTTGCTCCACGTGCCCTGGTTGAATCTGTTCATCCCGGAAAATCCCTAAAAATATAAAAATAATTGAAATTAGTAAAATATTATTGATAATAATAATAATAAATGAAAATTATATTTACATTTATTATTTTTGTTATAAGATTTTTTAATAACAATAATTGTTACTGTTATCTTTTTTAGTTTTTCATAATTATTATCATTTTTACTTTTAATTTGTTCATATTATTTGTAATTTTTTATATTTTACTTATTTATTTATATTATTTGTATATTTGAGAAAATCAAAATTAATAAAATATTAAAGTTAAAAATTAATTAAATAAAATATATATGTTATTATTATTAATTTTATTATTTTATTTCTTAAGAATAGTAATAATTGTCACTGTTATATTTTTTATATTTTCTTTATCCTTATTTTTTTATTTTTTACTTTTTTATGTGTTTATATTTATTTGTAATTTCTTATTTATTTATTTATTTATTTACTTATTATATTATTTGTATATATTCAATCAAAACCTGGCAAGGAGGGCCACCATTGATGAAATCAACTTCGCCAGGTGTCGGAAGATTACTGATCGTGTCTTGGCCCAGCTTGGCCGCCAGCTCAGCAGCCTCGTTAGTCGAAACACATTCGTCATTATCCCCGGATTTTTCCATTATAGCCCTGTGTTTTTACAGAAATTATTAACAACTCAATAAAACGTGTATGTGATTAATATATCATTGTAAAATATGTATTTTTACAGACTTTAAAATCACGTTGCAATTGTCTATGAAAACAACCGCTTCAGGATGGTTCTGCTTGAACGCCTCGCCAGCTGGCTCCTCGTACTCTATCGCCCATTTCGTATATGAAACCCCTAAAAAATATTAAAAAAATAAAATTAACCAAAAATACAGATTCCAAAAACACTGAAATAAATAAATTAATTAATTAATAAATATTTACCAGATTGTTGGAGGCCTTCTGACAAGCCTCCACACCCGGCGAAAATATCAAGAGTCGACAATCTATTCTCTTTCGGTACATCTTTCCATTTCGCTGACTTGGCGGGCTCTGATTGGTCCTCTTCAACCACTTGCTTCCCTTTATTCTTTCTAGAAACACAATTACTCGCCCTTTGTGGCAACGCGTTCAATCTCACACTGGCAGGCAACTACAAAACAATTTTAGAATTTACAAGGGCCTGTTTGTAAAAAAAATGGTGGAGATTTTGAGGGTGGGAATGAAAGAATGGTTACCTGTTTGAGAGATCCGTTTGAAGGATCGTAAGAATATTCGCAGAAAAATACGTGATCTGTCACGACAGGCAGATCTGAGTTTGGAAGATCGCTTCTCTTGAGAATTTCGCATTTTCCTTCTATCATTTCAACTGGCACCGTTACTATATCTTCACTGTAATAAACCTATGTATAAAATACAATATTAAATAAATAAATTACAAGAAAAATAATAATAAATGGAAAATATTTAAAGGTGTGAAATAAATAAGAAGAATAGTTTACTTCTCTAATGTCGGAAGAATAAGCCTTGGAAACTGAAATATCGTCTGGCCGGTAAAACCTTCTGACTTTAATCTTAGTGGATGAGGGTTTAGGGTTTTTCGACCCGTTTGACCCGTTTGGAGTCTCTAACCCTAGCAAATGACACACCACGTAGGGTTTCAAACCCACGTTTCTCCCTCCTTTGAACAAAGTGCCTCTTTCTCTCTCCTCTTCCTCTGTGAAAAACTGAGGCCTGACGTACAGAAAGTCGTGTATTTTATACTCCGTTTTGTTGTATATAAAACCGGTATTGGATCTGATTATTTCAAATTGACTCGTTTCACTTTCTCTCTCTTTGCATGAAGAGCAAAAGCCGGTTCCAAGCCCTAATTTCTCAGAGGGGAGAGAGAAAAAACCGCCTTTTTGAGGCAAGTAAAGACTCTTGCAATAATACTCAACGCTCAATCCTCTCTTCTTTCTCTCTTCGGCTCTCAACTCATCCGATTTGTAAAGCTCAAAATTATCTTTCCTAAACTCAAAACCCCACTTAATTGACCTAATATTAAACTTCACTGTTTCTCTCACCTCATTTATTTCGAAATCTGAACATTCGTTAGTCAGAAATACTTCTCTCTCATTGGCCGCGTTTCCTAAAATAGTATCGCAGCCTTTTAAAACCAATTTTCCATGCGCCATTTTTGTACCCTTTTTATTCTCAAAAAAATATTCCACAAAATACAAAATTGACGGCTCAGATTCATCGGATTCTAAATTCACCACAGATCCGAGCGAAATTACAAAATCGCGTAAATTCACTTTTTCGTACAAATTTTCGCCTGAATCCGTTTTACCAATCGGGTTTCCTTCCCAAGTTATTAATTCCCCGGTAGATTTATTAGATTTATTTTTAGTTGGCGTTAATTTAATTTTCAAATTTTCATTTTCCAAATTTAATAATAACTCGGTTTCCAATTCCTCCTCATTTTCCTCATTCTCTTCATTTTCTTCCTCAATTATTTCCTTATTCTCAATTTCGTCTTTTTCCCCCTCTTTTATTTCATCATCAGGAAAATTCCTCTTATAATAATCGCCCCAAATCCGATTTATTAACTTAGTAGTTGTGGCTCTCATGATTTTCCTTCTTATAGCTGGTCCAGCACTAGCATTAGGGTTTTGATTCACGCCTTTTTGCATCAAACCCTTCTTTTTCACGACCAATTTAGTATGCTGTCTTTCCTGCATTTTTTCCATCAGTCCACTCACAAATGCGCATTTTCTAATATTATTATCAGGATATTCAGCGAATTGTTGCAATATAATCTGGCCATGCACAACTATGTATCGTTCCACTTGTGATAAGTTTGAGGAAATAAAAGCAGGGTTATTTTTGGGAAATTCGGAGACTTTTTTTACGACGTCAGAAAATGAGAGTTTTGAAGCCCTAGTTTGCTCTTTTAGTAAAGTGATTATTCCGATCGCCAGCCTGGCGATTTTCAGTACCGCCTCGTACCAAGGCTTGTACTGATCCGTCGGCTTTTCCAACCGGTACCTGTGAAAAAGAGCAAAAAGAATTAAATTTTGGTTGATATTTTTTTAAATAGTTCAAATATTATATAAAATATAAAAAGGGATTTTTTTCAAAAACAAATAAAATTGTATTTTTCCAAATTTATAAAAAATAGTTTTGGAAAAATAGTTTAAAAAAAACTAAATTTTGGTTTTATTTTTTTAAATGAATTTAAATATTATATGAAATATAAAAAAGAGGATTTTTTCAAAAAAAAACTAAATTTTCTCAAATTTATAAATAAAAAAACTAACTTTTGAAATATAAAAATCCTACTTCTACTTCCCAAAAAAAAAACCTAATTTCGTCTAAACTACAAAATTTAACATTGAAGTTTTCTCAACTATTTCAAATCTCAGTGACTTTCCGAAAAATGGAAAGCTTAAAACATCAAAACAGGTTCTTTTCTTTAGCTTTCTAAAAGACTGTTTTTCTCACAGGGTCCATCAACCACAGTCAAATTTTGGTTTTATTTTCAAAATTAATTTAAATATCATATAAAACATAAAAAAGGGAATTTTTCCAAAAAAACTATACATTTTCCAAAATTTATAAGAAAATCCTAACTTTTGAAATATCGAAAGAAAAAAAACTACTTTTGACTTTCCATTCTCCAAAACCCCCCAACTTTCTGAAAACAAAAAAGTCAGCAATGTGTTTTTTAACTATTCTAAACATTAGTAGTTTTAAAACACTACAAAATTAAAAAAAAAAAAAAAAATACCACGCGACATCAGTCCTGACAGAAATAAACACCATCTCGAACCCAAACTCAACCATCCACTCCTTAACCACGCACAAATATTGGTTTTGTAATGAATTTAAATATTATATAAAATATAAAAAAAGGAATTAAAAAAAAACACTATATTTCTCAAATTTATAAAAAAATATAAATTACCACGCAACATCAGTTCTCACATAAATAAAAGCCATCTCAAACCCAAAATCACCCACTCCTTAACCTCGCTCAAATATTGGTTTATTTTTTTTAATAAATTTAAATATTATATAAAATATTAAAAAAACTATATTTTCCAAAATATAAAAAAATCACATACCACGCGACGTCAGTCCTGACAGAAATAAACACCATCTCGGACCCAAACTCAACCATCCACTCCTTCACCGCACTCAAATACACCGCTATCCCCTCCTCGTCCTCCTTACCGGATCCACCGCTTCCTCCTCCTAAACCCGACCCGTTAAGCCCTAAATCAAACCCGCTTCCGTCGTCCTCCCTCATCCACCCGCTCCCGAACACCGTCGCATCGTTTTCCGCGCACGGCTTCATCGGAATCAGTTCTAAAGATATAAGTCTCGAATCGTTATTATACAAACACCAGTTTGTTAGAATCCTTCTTGGTAAGTCCATGTACGAGATGGAGTTTTCGTAATCGAAGATGTACTCGTCCATTTCCTGGACTCTGGGCTTGTAGTAGGAAGGTAATGGATAATCGCTCGCTATTTCGGCCTCGTTTATTTTGATGTAAAGATTATTCTTTTTATTTGAATTGTTATTATTATTATTGGAGCGGTTTTTGCGGCCGCGGACTTCACGGTACATTTGCTCGTAGATTTCCTTCTCGTGGAGGAGACGAGCGAGCTTCTCGTCGTCGATTTCGGTGGGGTTTTTAGGGTTAGGGTTGGAATTAGGGTTTGAGGAGGATTCGTGGATTTTGATGCCGGTAGAGGGACTGATTGGGATTATTTGAGAATCGGATCGGTTGGTTAAGCATTCTTCTCTTAGGCTGATGATGGATTGCATTAGTTCGAAGGGAAATTCCTCTTCTAGCCCTACTAGTTGTTTGTATATGAATTCGCCGTGCGAAATGATTAACTCTTTGGTTACATTTCCGTTTGGAAAAGCGCTCGAATTGTTTAATGACCTAATTACGCCTGCTAGTAATTCGTCAAACCCTAATTCCGGATTTCCCCCAGCCGATTTGGCCAATTTCTTGTAAATCTCAACACAAATCCAAGCTTTGCTGTAGAATGAATTGTAATAGGGTTTATAACTAATCGAGGGTTTAACACACTCATAATCGGCAATTTCAGTTGAGATCCAAATGATTGGAAACCCCTCTTCGTACCCAGAAATAGACCAAGATTCAACTCGGCCGAAACTTATGCATTTCACCCCCTTACTTTTCTCCAAATTGTCGTCTAAAGGGAGGATTAAACTGGTTATGAAAATGTCGCTCATTTCTGACATTTCGAATAATTGTGGGGCCCCTTCTGAATCATGAAAGGAAAATTCTAGAAGCTTCCTGCATGGTGGGAAAGCTTCTGATTCAGAAAGTCTGGTTAGAACAATCGCTTGAGCTTCTGAGTCTGAAATGATGGTTTGAGATTTAGGGTTTATGAGTAGATCTTCTGAGTTTTCTTCTTCAATTAAGGGGAGTTTTTCTTTGAAGTTTGAACAGGCTGCTGAGCGTTTCGGTCGTTTAGAGAGAGAGAGTTGAGATTCGGAATTTGGAGTTTCGGTTTCGGTTTCAGTTTCAGTTTCGGTTTTGGATTTGAGTTGGTCTCTTGATGGCCTGCCACCTTTCCTTTTTTTCAGGCCTGAAAATTAAAATAACGAATTTGATTGAGGAATTAATTAATTAATTAATTAATTGAATTACAGCATGTATGTTTGAAGTAAATGTGTCTCAATTCTCAATAGCAGTAAGAAAAAGAGGTTTTGAAGGAAGAAAATGGGATGAATGTATATATTTGGAATGAAATGTATCAACTGTAGAATTAAATGTAACACGTAAATTTCACGAAAGATAACTTTTTTTTTATCATAAATGCTTGATAGAAGAAGGAAAATAAGTAGTCTGATGGAAAACTTTAAAATCAAATTAAGAACTTTTGTTTCACAATGTCTAATGTGCCTAGAAATTTGGAAATATGATTAGAAAATCACTAATTAGTAATTAATTATGAAGAAAAACAAACCTCCAGCAGAATCTGAGGAACGAGGATTTTTCGCCATCTCGCCCCTGTAAAATCACAGTATACAAAATTAAATAAGAATAATGTAATAATTAATATTGCATAAAGGAGTTAGTTGAAATTAAGAGAGTATTCCAAGGACCCATCAGTAAAATAACCTCACTATTCAAAACAAAAGTCATCCTTCATTTTCACACACAATTTTTCCAAGAATAAAGAAGAAAATCAAAACAGAACAAAACTCAATTAATCCCCAACAAAATACCAAAAAAATACCAAACAGAAACAAAATCGATGAAATCAGAGGCTTCACTAACTGACCAGACAGAAGCCGATCGATCGGCGGCAGACAAACCAAGATCCGAGAAATTTGACGGAGAAAGAGAGGGGATTAGAGAGATGAAGCATGCAAGGGTTTAAGAGAATGGGAAATACTGTGAAGGAGGAATTTGGAAAGACTAAAGAGGGTTTTTGAGCGACGTGGCGCGAAGTGTTCGCGCCATGGCGGGAGAGAGCAAAATTTTGAGATCTGAAGCATTTTGGGATCATTTTTTTTTATTTGTACCGCTGTAAAACCTCGAAATATTATGTATAACCCTATAAGTATATGTATAAGAAGTACAACCCTGTAAGTATATGTATAAGAAGCACAACCAATACATATAAGAAAAGATAATATTCTTCCTCTCTCAAAATATTATGTATAACCCTATAAGTATATGTATAAGAAGTACAACCCTATAAGTATATGTATAAGAAGCACAACCAATACATATAAGAAAAGATAATATTCTTCCTCTCTCAATATATTATGTATAACCCTATAAGTATATGTATAAGAAGTACAACCAATACATATAAGAAAAGATAATATTCTTCCTCTCTCAAAATATTATGTATAACCCTATAAGTATATGTATAGGAAGTACAACCAATACATATATAAGAAAAGATAATATTCGTTCTCTCTGGTAATTTTTGACAAAGTTGTCTGAGTTATATATTTTTCTCAATTATTTATGCATGAATAAGAAATAATGAGTAAATCATATTTTGAACTAATACGAAAAGGAAGCATATATATGATATTTTTATATTTTGTAAGGAAGGATAGATATAGATGATTTTATCTATATTAATTATTATGTAGGGCTTATGCGATTGTGTGCATAATATTCTTCATCTTCAAAGGTTATATACTTATATGTGATATTTTAAGATTTTGTAGGGATGAAATTGTCCCAAAACTTGTACTTTATACGGTATACAGTATTTGAGTGGACTGAATTTTTCGAGTCGAGATAAAACGTGGAGCCATATATACCGTCGGATTTGCAAGTTGTGGATCTGAGTTAAATGGTGTCTACAGTTTTGATATACTGGAGATGAGTGAAAACATTTATTTATTGTGGAATTTTGTTGACTGCTAGATGTACCCATCAGATGACATGAATGAATGGTCAATTATAAATAATTTCACTTGAAAATTAATTTGCATGATACTTGGAAAGATTAAACCGATAAAAGAAATAAAAGATGGTAATGTTGGATAGTGATGGTATGATCTTAACCGAACACAAAAATGCATGATATCAAATTCTAATTTGGAAATGTGAAATGACGTAAAAAAAACGTAAACTAAAACTAACACTTGTAGCTGTTTGCAATAATTATTATTGTAACTTAATAAAAATGTAATAAATATTAGTATGATATGTATATATGAAACGTTAATATCAATATATGGTAATTAGAAATATAACCGTTGCACGGATGAATTTTTCAATAGTTTACATACAAGTAAATAAAAACTGATACTTTTAGTCGTTTAGACATATGGACAATACAAAATGATAAAGTTATTATGCTATCGGCATGCAAAATAAAAGTTAATATAAGTTTAACAAATTATATGATAAATTGAAAATGGAAATATAGTATACGTGATGTGCAAGTTGATGGATAGTCCTGAAATTACATACATATGCAATTAGTTGGTTTTAATTTGAAATACTATTTTTAGCTGGCTAAATCTGTTGCCAACGCTCAATAAATTAGTATAACCAGAACGAATAAATTGTGAACGCTCAATAAACATGCTAGATATTATTCTACTATACAAATAAATTAGTGTGACTGGAACAGATATTACAACCAAATATTTAATCTAACAATAATCTAACCAATATGTGAGTTGAGTTAGAAAAGTCAAAGAAAAATTATATATATCAACAAGATATTAGTCAAAGGAAGTAAAAATTGTAAGATATCGGTCAAAATAAGCAAAGCTATAAAAACTAATTGACGTTGTTACGATTTCGAACATAAACTAAGTATTGTTGAAAAGACCAAAAGATAAGGAGGTGAGATAAAAATAATAGATTATTCTTTAATTTGAGGATGAATCTAGTAATATGTCTGAAATCATCTCTATTTTCTTATCTCTGTTTCATCTAATTTTTAACGACAAATTCATTTTCCTTAATTCTCAATTGTCTCGTTTTCTTTATAACACACCAACATGCATCTAATACAAGAGATGCAGCCTTAAGAAATGATTGAAAGCGGAATATAAAACAATAAATGCAAAAAAAAAAAAAATATGGAGACCTTTGATGCATCTTCTCCTTTCTTTTTGGTGCCATCTACGAGTGCACAAGAGAAAAATCAGAGAAAAAATGGTGAAGATGAATAATGAGTGAGAACAAAGAAGGAGAAGGCCGGAGTATATATATAGTGTGATAAATTAAAAAAGAAAAGGAAAGAGAAGATGAAAGATGAAAATATGAACAAAAAAATATAGAGGGGCAATATGAAAAATGCACTCCAGTTCATTGCCAATTGTAACAGACACTGGTCGTTCGACAAAAAGAAAATACAATTTTACTGACACATGGCATGCTAATTTTACAAATTTGTCCTTCAAAAATATCTTGTAGTAATAACACAAAAATAATTCATGAGGTTGATTTTTGTTCTTTTTCTACTTTAAAATGGAAAATGATTATTTACATAATGCAAGATAGCTTATATAGTTAAATAAAAAAATAATAATATAGACATTTTAAAGATACAAACATTCCTTATTTAAAGTGAGATAATAATTATTATGTCCAGTATAACATGCTAAGATCAAAAGTCGGAAGATAGAATGACCGGTAAACAAAATCGCGCGGGAGATAGTTCCACAACTTTATTTAAATAAAACATAACGGTCTTCCATTCTAACCAATTGCATTAAATAATTCAACATTCTAAATTATCATAGTTTGCGCGAGAAGAAAGCGGAGTCGAACAAACCGCCGATTTGGTAAATTATTTTATTTATTTATTTTCCGAGGGCTTCTTTGTTTTTTCTTGTATGCCACAAGGGCCATTTTATAAATTAACCCCGAATGTACAATAAATATAAAAAATAGGAAAGTAATTAAAAAATTAGATATGCTAGATTATTTGAAAATAACTCCAAGATATCCATACATGCATCCAAATTAACTATAATTTTTTTATTAGTCAAAATTAATTATATCCAAATCCATATTCATGAATCAAAGTTAGTTACCATTTGAACTAAGAGGGAAACAATTAACCTTTATTTAAAAACAAACTTACAAGCTAGGTTCATGTATCATAATATCTTGCTCATTTAACTAGGGTTTATTTCAATTTTGAAAAAGAAAAAAGATAAAATGTATGACAAAAAATTGAAGGAAATAAAAATCACAAGAAATAATACATCCCATGCATCTAGTAAACCAAAAAAAATCAGAAATAGTGAAAATTTTAAATTCCTATTAATATCCATTCTTAGTCAAAAAATTGCATCTCAAAATCACATTATACATTATTGTTGAATATATCTCATGGATTTAAAAGGATTCTGTGCAACGATTGTTATTTTCTTATAATATTTTACTAAATTTGGTACTAAAGAATTAATCAAATGACACAATGATGATAACACTTTACTAATAAACAATATCAAATTTATCGATAAATATACAACCATTAGAATAGTTCAGTGGTAAGGTATCAACTTTATTATTCCATATGTGAGGGGTTCGAATCACACGTCTAGCATGATTAATTTGAAAGAGAATAAAAATCAAGCGATCGCATGTAGTTCTCTCTAAAAAAAAAATTAATTTTTTTAATTGACATTGACACATAAAAGACATGAAAAATAGGTCAAGATAGATGACGTGAATGACAGAATATTTACTTAAAGGCCCAAATATAAGATTTATCTAACAAATGCCCAAATATATTATTTTAATTAACAAAAGCCCAAATATATTATTTTTATTTAAGAGAAGCCCAAATATCTAAGGCCCTTCAGTCTTCCACCCTCTTCTCTTCTTGAATCTTGAGTCGACTCAAGCGAAGAAGGAATCTCAATCCTCAAACGATGCAGCAGGTAAACTCTCCATTAAACCCTAATCAATAAATCCATCAATCTAGTATTTTCTTATCTTCGTGCTTGATTTGCAACTAATTAGTTAGATTTGTACGCGTTAATCCGTTTATATTTTTGGATTAAAGGGTGGAGGCACGGAGGCGCAGGTCACATGGGAGGATCAGCAAAACATCAACAAATTTGGGCGATTGAATAATCGACTTCACGAGCTTGAAGATGAAATCAAGTTCTCCAAGGTAATTTCATCGATTCTCACTCCACTTTTGTATTTTTATGTTTATTTTTTATTATTTTTGGTAAATTTATTAAATTCATAGCCAGATCCAGTTCGTTCTTTTCCTCGTTACTATTTTTTCTCGCACAATTTTCTGTGTTTATTGCATAATTATGCAATAAAGGATTAATCGAGAACTAAACCTCAATTCCTGCATTCTAATCCTCCAATCACACAAACAAAACAATCCAAATCAAACTCTTATTTTCGGGCTTATGTACACAACCCCATAATCTCCATCTATTTTATGGTCAAAGTGGTCAACCACCCTAATATGGTCATTTAATATTTTTTGTTTTTAATAACCATCTAATATTTTAAAATAACCACATATAATTAAATTTTCAATAACCATTAATTTATAATAATTACTTATTTCAATGACCACTTGTCGTTAAAAAAAAAAGAATCGCAATACTAAAAATTGCTGAAGATTCTGGGGGTTGGGTATAATTTTTTTTCTAATAAAAAACGAAGTTCATTTTTATTTCTAATTTTCCATTTTCCCATCCAATTCAGGAAGCAAATGAGAGTTTGGAGGATGCAGGAAACGAACTGATCCTCTCAGACGAAGATGTCGTCAGATTCCAAATCGGCGAGGTTTTCACCCACATGCCGAAAGACGAGGTCGAGACCCGGCTGGAGACCATGAAGGACGAGGCAGCCGTGAAACTCGAGCGGTTGGAGGAGGAGAAGGGGGCCATTCTGGCGCAGATGGGTGAATTGAAGACGATTCTGTATGGGAAGTTTAAGGATGCGATTAATTTGGAGGAGGATTGATGGATTTGTGAGTGTGTTTGTGAGGGGATGATGGTGGTGTGTGTGAGTTTTTGTTGTTTAGAACTTTGATTTGGAAGGAACGTGTGAAATTTCGATTTTCTTGTTTGGATAATTATATCTTATCGTGGGTATTAGAAGAAAACCAAACACGAAATATTCTGATCTTAAAAGTTAAGGGATCTGATCAATAGATCAAAGAAGAAAATCTTTTATTATTTTCATCTGATTATTTCAGATCTGAATTCATAACTTGTGGGTTTTTTATTGGCTTAAAATTGCCCATATGCTTTCACGTAAGGGTTGGTTATATGGGTTATAAATAAAATTCTGACAAAACAGCCAAAAGTAAACATAAAGCTTCGTAAGATTGAATAACACCCTCTCATTTGACATCCCATCAACATCAGGCTTGTATTTTTCATGAATCTGTCATTAGATTTTGTTATCAGTCCATTTGCTAGTTTGTTTGCTAATTATCCAAAAAGCACTTTTGAGTCCTCGGTTTTGGAAGACGAAGAATCAAGACTGGAGATAAAGAAAAGCATAGAAAGGAGATACATGGACAAATAAGAGAAGATCAAGGATGATATTGAAGAAGGGAAAGAGAAAGGAGGAGAAAATCGGAGAGGGGAAAGTTGAAGGGATATAGGATGAAGGAAGGAACGTTTGGTGAAGAGAGAGAGGAAAGAGGTAGAAGAGGTCATCGGAACGATCGCCGGAAAAACTATTGTGAAAGCTACAAAATTATAGTTTTTTTAGACAACCCATTGAGTTGTTAGATTTGCCAAATATTGATCTAAATCCGTTCATCGTGATTCGAATTTGGGGTTCTCACAAAGTTGACGGGATGTCTTACCGTTTGAGCTAGCAAGCTTTGGTTACACAATTATAATTTAACGAACAAATCTTTCTTTTTCCCAAGAAAAAATTCTAACTAAAGTCTTCCAGAATACCACCTCAACTATGGGAAAAATAGCCTAGCTGGCCAAGGAAACATCGACGCAATGCCCGACAGCATCGAGAAAGACGAAGGCAAAGTGATTTAAGGGTTAGGATAGGAGAACAAATATTGTGTGTATTTATTTTCAGTTTGGGTTCATAGGCGAAATAAGTCTGTACTATGTAATCCCAATGTAACTTATTTTTTTCAGAAATGAAAGTTTTTAGTAGTTATTTTGGCTACGCATTAAAAAAAAACTCTGACTAACCGCCCTGAAAAATGACTTAAGGAATTTGTTAAAAAAAATCTTCGAAATCCTGGAATGCTTATATATAATTGAGAATTTCCCAAAATTCCATATCGTAGAATGTGGAATATGACATTTTTTCAGCTGTGATTTGAGATTTGAAATCAAGGCCCTTGCCAGGTTGCGCAAAAAAAACCTCTTTATTAGCCGGAGTATATGATTAGTGAGGGTAGCACTGACAGACTAGACTATATTTGAAAAACAAAAGCATTTGCATCATACGGTTATACATGAATAGCCAAAAAATCTATATTGTTTGACCTGACAAATATAACAAATATATATTTTTTTAAGGGCAAAAGATAAGAAATATTACTTGATGTTGTGTATTTCATACCCTATAAGTTGTTGAATATTTTTCTTCAAATAAATATATTATTATTATTATACACGTACTAAGACCCAGGTGCAAATCAATTATTGGACATTGAGAGAACTAAAGCAGGGCCCAAACATAAGAAATGGGCTAATATGCCTTATTTCTGCAAATGTTTGCTTCAACTCCAAAGCCCATTTTAAGCCCAACACGACGCATGAGATCATGATCGAACGGCCAGAAACTCTCGTCTAAAATATATAAGCACATCATCTCTAGGGTTTTTCAAAACCTGGGAGAGAGAAGCCGCCGAGCTCTAAAGAAGAAAAGAAGAAGAAGAGGAGGAGAACTCAACTTCACGCCAAAATGGGTATGGATCTACAAACCCTAAACTCAGAATTACTTACTCTTTACTTTGGGAAGATGAAAATGGTGGATTGATTGATTGATCCGGTGTTTGTTTTTTGCAGGTATCTCGCGTGATTCCATGCATAAGAGGAGGGAAACTGGAGGGAAGAAGAAGGCATGGAGGAAGAAGCGAAAGTAAGGATACATATTCCACTTTCTTTTAGTTTTATTCCGTTTTGTTGTAGATTTCTGCTGATTTATTTCATGCGTTTTCGATGAAGAGTTGGTCTTAACAATTAGATCTCTACCTTGTTTTCAAACATTCATAACATCAAAGAAATTTTTAAACCAAAATTTCCTCTCTAACTTCTTCTCAGACTAAACTCTCCACAAACAATCCATGCATTACAAACAACGATTTTTAGCAACCATCAATCTAATAATGTTCAAAACTTATCATATTTTTCGTTCTTTCTTTTTAGGTACGAGATGGGCAGGCAGCCGGCGATGACGAAGCTCTCCAGCAACAAGACCGTGAGGAGAATCCGTGTCAGAGGCGGAAACGTCAAGTGGAGGGCTCTGCGTTTGGATACTGGAAACTTCTCCTGGGGAAGCGAGGCCGTCACGCGCAAAACGAGGCTCCTGGATGTGGTGTATAACGCGAGTAACAACGAGCTTGTCAGGACTCAGACTCTTGTGAAGAGCGCCATCATTCAGGTAAAATATCGTGTGCACATAATTTGCATATTTATCCTTATGCAACACAAGCAACGCAAGCTCTCTGTTACTGTTAGTGGAAATTGAAAAAAAAATGTGTGTTCTATTGAAAATTACAAAAAGTCACGTTTTGTATGCATCTGAATGTGTGGATATTATTTTGTGATGGTATAGTTTTAACTTTTTTAGTGGTTCGCTTAGGTTGTTTTATATATTGTGTTTGTTTACTTAGATTTAGACATGTTGATTTTTGAGATGAATCTTAAGAATTGGGATTAGTTTTGCTGAAATCTCAATAATTACCAACTAGTGTGAATATTCAGAATTTTCTGACTCGAAACATAACTTTTGTGCTTTGGAAATTGGTTAGTGTTAATTTATATTTATTATTTTTTTGTTAATATAGGTTGATGCCGCGCCATTCAAGCAATGGTACCTCCAGCACTATGGTGTGGACATCGGCCGCAAGAAGAAAACCCAATCTGCTGCCGGCAAAAAGGAAAGCGCTGAGGTACTAACTTTTTTTTCTTTGACATTTCATTTTTTCATACATTAAGATTTATATAATAAAATAGAATAATATAAAATACAATATAATATAAAAATAAATGATATTTGAAATAAATAGTAGTAATAAATTAAATTAAATTAAAAAAAGTAAGCAATAGTAAAATAAAAATATATAATATTAAATAAAATAAAATTTATATAATAAAATAATATAATATAAAATAAATAAATACTATAATATAAAAAAATTAAATAAAAATAAACAAAAGGAATAAATACTATAAAATAAACTAAAAATTAAATAAATAGTAAAACAAAATTAATTCTCTAATTTAAGCATAACCAAATAAAGTATGATGTTCAGCACACTAAAACAAATAATTTGAAATACAGGTCTAAATATATTTAACAAATCATTGTTATCGTGTGTAAACAGGAAGGAGAGGCTGCTGCAGCTGCGGCTGCTCCGGCTGAGGAGGCCAAGAAGAGCGCTCATGTTTTGAGGAAGCTGGAGAAGAGGCAGCAGGGCCGCACTCTCGACGCGCACATCGAGGAGCAGTTCGGCGGCGGCCGTCTCCTCGCCTGCATCTCCTCCCGCCCAGGCCAGTGTGGCCGCGCCGACGGGTAAACATAAACACCCCGCTTTTATAGGAGAAATTTTGTTAGTTTCATAATCGCCCTGAGTTGAATATTTAAGGGAAATTTATAAATATAACCCCCTAACTTTTGTGAATATTAGGAATAGCCCTGACTTTTCGGATTTTCGAATGCCCCTATGATCAACATAATTTTAAAGATTTTTTTCTTGAAATGTTGATTGATCATAGGGGGTTATTTGAAAATCTAAAAAGTTGGGGGGTTATTTGTAAATTTCCTGTTATTTTAATAACCCCATTGTTTATTTTGATGTTTTTGTTGGGTAGTTTGATTCTGAGACTGATATGTTCTTAGTTTTTCTAGGATTAGGTTTTGTTTGAAGAATGTGGGTTGTGGTATATTTTGGCTTAATTTATGTTTTTTTTTATTTGTTTTGATAGGTACATTCTGGAAGGAAAGGAGCTTGAGTTCTACATGAAGAAGCTCCAGAAGAAGAAGGGCAAGGGTGCTGCGGCTTAAGTTATTATTATATCTTGAGTTGTGTTAATGGGACCTTAAATGTGTTAGTGCTACTGGATAGTTTTGGTTTCGAGTTTCTTTTTTGAACTATGTTTTTGTAGTTTGTTCTTTTAATTTGCATGTGTGATCTGAACGTGAGTCCATTTTGATACTTAAGCTGTTATTTTTTTGCCTCTGACTAGTCTATGATTTTAGTGTCTTGTTGCCTTCAACCCAAAGTATTATTACGGATTTATGTTCTAAATATTTATGTAGCCTTCCGGTTTCAGGCTGTATTTCCTACATCATTGTAGAAAACCTTCATTGCTATCCTTGTAACCATGATTGAACCCTAATTGAATGAACCAGGCCTTAATTCTTGAATTGAAACCCTAATTTTGTGTCAAATCATTCCAATTGTCTCTATTTGAACCAATCAAGCCTTAACTCTTAAACTGAAACCTTAATTTTGCCGTCGAATCATTCTAATGTGCTAAATCGTCTCTAACTGCCTAAAAAACTCAGAAATTGGAATGTTAGTTGAATTAACATCAGTGTTTTAAATAACGGCGCAATTGCGGAAATTACTCATAAACGCAACTATAGAAACAATAGCATTTTCGCCGCTACAGACGCTGTAGCGGCGCTATTGCGGTAAAAACCGGCGCTATAGCGCTATTTGGATAGTCTTTTTTTATTTAGACCCGAAATTCATTAACCCGAACCCAATCCAATAAGTAATTAAATCCAAACCTAATAAGTAAATAAATCCAAACCCAAAAAAAATAAAATACATTTCTTTCTCCATAGGCAAACGAAGGCAAAAAAAAATGATAAAGACAAAAAAATGATAAACCCAAACCCTACATTTCTAAAATGATGAAGTTGATTCATCATGTTCATCCGAAGATGATGAAATAATGAATGCTAATTTCTCTTCATCCGAAGAGTAAATAATTAGTTTAAGTATTAATATTTATTTTGGATAATTAAGTATTTGTGTGTTTATTTTAGATAATTAAGTTTCATATGTTTATTTTATGTCGCATGTTTAAATGCGGACAATGAATTTTGTGTGGTGCATGTTTAATTATGGATTATTGTAATATCTTTATTTATGGTGGTTTTGATTTTGATTTTTATATTGAAAATTTTGTTATAACTATACAAAATGGTATTTCCCCGCTATGAGGTCGTAACGGCGCAATAGCGCCCGCTACCGCGATCCGCTACACAAAAAACATAAATGCTATGGACCGCTGTATCGCAATTTAAACCATTGGTTAACATGAAAGGATTATTTTCTGAATTAAGGGTCAGTTTAATGTGTATTTAGGGTATGAACTTTAATTCAATTAGGTGTTGTTAATTGTGTTTTTCGGAGATGGAGATTCCGATGACATAAGTTAACTGTCTTTTTTGATAAATGATGCATATACCGAAATGATATATTCTTGGAGAGCACAAATAATTTCTTCCAATATTTTATTTCATAAATTGTGTTGTGGAATTTCTTTAATAAAAGATGTAAGCAAAAAGAAACTTGCATTTAGTCAGTTTATTAGAACGTTGATAACATTTTTTGTGAACAAAATGTTAGTAAATATTAAATAACGATAAAGAAAAATATAACACAATATTGCATTTAGACGGTTCAGTGGAAACTAGAAACATAAATATCAATTCAAAATAAAAAATAAAAAAATAGAAACATAAATATATATAATCTCCTTACAAAAAATATGCATAATATAACATAGTTGGCGTGTGAGCACACATTAGTTTTAAGCCCAAAGTTCAAACATTATACTATAACAAAAAAGGTCGAGAAATTGCTTCATCTGAAAGCTGAAAAACATTTTTGGTCAGTCCTAAAACACACACACAAAAAAAAAAAGACAATTAGAAGATCCTATTGCATTTGTCAATCACGCTCTTTAAGCTCCATCGTCTCCCTGTAAATTTTCAAACAAAAAATAAATCAACATAACTTAACCCACATTCTAAAAACCCATAATAAAAAAACCCAAAATATAATAATAAAAAATTCAATAATATTACTTCAATACTTTCTGAATCTCTCTGTTTGTCGGATCCAAACTCAATCCAAACATCAACGCTATTGCAGCTTGTTCATATTCCTGTCACAAAAAAAAAAAAGAACATTAACATCACATTAAATTAGATAAGAAACTAAACTAAACTAACCTTCATAAGACTAAAAGCAGAGCCTAAACGCAAGTAAGAAATCGGCCAATCAGGCCTCGAATTTCTGCAAATATTCGCATCAAACAAGGCTGTGATTCCAACTCCCATTTTGAGCCAACACAAGCATTTATTAGCATATAAATTTGCGTCCATTGGACTTTCCATCAACGCCTTTATTAAAAAATGTATAAATTTATAAGTGGGCAGAATATTTAAATAAAAATGGTAATGAAATGAATATAAAAGCTTACGTAAGACCAAAGGAATATTGCGACGATATATTCTTTTCGCGTTGATGATGCTCTGTCGGCATCACTTTCAGACTCTCAAGTCGCTTTTTAGATTGAACTTCTTCCTGTATAATAATATCGAATTAATTAATATTATAATAATTTTTCTAATATTACTATTAAATAAATATAAATATAATATACCTCTATTTTGAAAATAGCAGCTTGAACGTGTCTAAACAAGCCTTCAATGCTCCAATCAGAAACATTTGGGATTTTATTAGTCAAAGGAAATAGAATTTCTACTGCCTCTCTTTTACCGCATTTCGCAGCAATTTCTATTGGGTACCTTCCATACTTCAAAAATTAAAAAAATATTAAAAATAATATTATGATATTATCAATTTATGAAAAAAATGATACCTCATTTGGAATATTTGGGTTGGCTCCAGATTTTATTAAGTAATTCATCATTTCATTCGAATCAAGAGCTAGTTCTAATAGAGTTACGTTGTTCACATTGTTTAAATCAGCACCAGCGTAAAGAAATTATATTTTAAGCAAGTTATTATGTGTAAAATTAAATAATAGATAAGGAAAAAAGGACTGGAGATGTCCAGTTGTTAGAGTTGTAATTGTAATACCTTTATGAGAAGCTCAGCACATTTCATTGAATTAATGATGACTGAAATACTGAGCGGCGTTAGAAATCCAGTGTTAAGCTGGCTGCACATTAACGAAAAATATTTCAACTCGTAAATAAACATTAATTTTATCCAATTTAATTAAGAAAAATAAAACAATTCAATAATAAATTAGAAAGAAAAAGAATATATAAGTTGTTTTAGGGATTTAGTTTAGAGAAAAGAAGGAAATTAGTGTAGTGTGCCTACCGGCTAGACTGGTGCTCTCCATTGTTGAATTGAGCTTAGTGAGCTTGACTTGTCTGGTACTGTGTACGTTATAAAAGGGAGAAGAGGATGGATAATGAATTAGATGGACCCGGTCTATGGGTATAGAGTATGCACAGTGGAACTTATTCACGGAAGAATGTTTACGCATGTCTACGCTGCTTTTCTAGCAGATTTTGAATTTGGTTTTGTTACGTACATGAGCCACGTCAGCAGATTTCAATTATATACTAGAAGAGTAGTGATATATGGGTATACTAGAAGGAGTGGTGATTATATACTAGAAGATATGGTCTTCCCTTCAACAATGAAAAAATAATATGAAGAAATATATACATGTGTCATATTGGTAAAACAATTAAGAAATATACATATGATAGTGCCAGTTTATATATGGTTATTATTATGATGCTTATGATATTTCACATGTACATTTTACATATTAGCATTTATGAATCTAAAAAAACACATATTAGCATTTATGATATTTAGAGTTTAGCAGCAATTAAGTTGATATTATGATATTTTGCAGGGCGTAGATATAATCATTTTCTTGGAAGAATGAAAGTTGTACAGTTTATTTACGAGTTAACTTAGGCTGTAAGTTGTTGTGGTTGGATGATTTACTGCATTTTTAAACTGATAACTTAGAAGCAGCTTTCAACTGGCACATTTTTTTCCTCTTTCGTGTACATTTGCTAATTTTCAAGGTTGGTAACGCAATCACAAAAGAGGGATGGAAATTGAAAAAGAAACGGCTGTACAAATTCCATCAGGACTGATAAGACTTGTAGATAGCAGTACGAAATGAGACAGGTGTCATGTTGTTATGGGATGATTTACTGCATGGAGCACTCGATTTACATCATCTTGTAGAGTTCCAATGAATAGAAGTTAATAGCATCATCTTTCTTTTTGAATAAAAATCAAGCCAATTCCAAATTGACTGTTTCTTTTACTACTTAAATTTTTATCCTATTAATTCAGTTTTCCATAAAAATATGTCTATCTAATTCTCGACTATAACAAAGTTATTATTAATTAGTTTTCTTAACATTAGTTTTTTAAATATTAGGGTAAATTTTACCGTAGGTCACTCAACTTTCATAAAATGACCAAATAGATCATCCAACTTTCAATTGTCCCCAATAGATCACTCAACTTTTGATTTGTCCAAATTAGGTCACCCGGTTAATTTTCCATCCATTTATTGACGGAATTGACACGTGTATGACACGTCATCACTGATTTAAGCAGTCCACGTCATCACCGACTTATAACTCAAATAATCATCTCAAGTATACCAAAATCACATGAGGTCATCCAACTTTATAATTATTTCACTGTAGGTCACTCAACTTTGAAAATTTATCACCAAAGGTTACTCAACTTTAAAAATATATCATGGGAGGTCACTCAACTTTAAAAATATATCACGAGGGGTCACTTAACTTTAAAAATACATCATAAGAGGTCACTTAACTTTACAAATATATCACAATGGGTCACTCAACTTTAAAAATATGTCACCAAATGTCACTACCTTTAATTATATGTTAAATTTTAATTTGTTGAGACGATTATAGTTCATGTGAAACTTATTTTTTTCTTTAAATATTAATTACATAATTTTAGCAAAAATGAGATAGTTATTAAATATCATTTTTATAAAATACAGAACAATATTTTTCCAAAAATACTTTACAAAAATATTTTATATCATTTTTAAAAAATTATAAAAATATTTAGAAAAATATTTTTAGAAAAGAATATTTTTTAAGGAAATATTTTCATTTTTTAAAAAATTACATTTCAAAAAATATTTTATAAGAGAATATTTTCTTCAAAAATGAAAGTATTTTATAAAATACTTTTATTAAAAGTATTTGTTTATAAAAAAAATTGAAACATAATTTTTTTAAAATGAAAATAGTTTTTTTGAAAAAATATTCTTTTCTGAAAATATCTTTTGGAAAAATGTTTTTCTGATTTTTTTAGATTTTTTTAAAATGATATAATTTTTTTATAATTTTTTTGTAATTTTTTTATTTCATAAAAATGATATTTTATAACTATTTTGTTTTTGCTAAATTTAAAGAAAAGTAATTTCACATGAACTATAATCATGTTAACAAATTAAACTAACATATAATTAAAGGTAGTGACATTTGGTGACATATTTTTAAAGTTGAGTGACCCATTGTGATATATTTGTAAAGTTAAGTGACCTCTTATGATATATTTTTAAAGTTAAGTGACCTCTCGTGACATATTTTTAAAGTTGAGTGACCTCCCATGATATATTTTTAAAGTTGAGTGACCTTTGGTGATAAATTTTCAAAGTTGAGTGACCTACAGTGAAATAATTTTAAAGTTGAGATGATTATTTGAGTTATAAGTCGATGATGACGTGAACTGCTTAAATCAGCGATGACGTGTCATACACGTGTCAATTCCGTCAATAAATGGATGGAAAATTAACCGGGTGACCTAATTTGGACAAATCAAAAGTTGAGTGACCTATTGGGGACAATTGAAAGTTGGGTGACCTATTTGGTCATTTTATGAAAGTGGAGTGACATACGGTGAAATTTACCCTAAATATTATGTAATAGTAAAATCAAAATATTCTTTTAAAATACTTGCATACGGCATTTAAAGTTGAAAAACTTTCACAACAACTATTTTTTCCGTTAGAATAATTTGATTTATGTTATTAGATAAATATAAATTATTTTTATTTTCTTGAACTATATATCTATAATATTTTTACATACTAAAATAATGTAAAAGATAAAATTAAATATTTTGGATATCAGAAGGGTGTATGTGCATTTCTTCCATGAAGACAAAGTTCGAGAGAGAGTTAACAAAGCTACTTTTAAAAAATACAAATAAATGATTGATGCCAAAAGTTTTCTACCAATGGAAATCTTCCTTGTTTTCATTCTGCATGATAAAAAATGGAATATTATTGTGGACTGAAATTTTCATATTTTGTTGTTCTTTTAGCAATTTTTATTTAATCATTTTTTTGAATTAAACATAAAAAATAAAAATAAAACATTCTAATATGAGCCTTCTTCAGTTGTCAGACAAAACCCACTCAAAACTACATACACTTCTTCCTTTTACGACTTTTTATCAGAACCGGACATCGCGGATCACTGGTTCACTGGTTCAGGCCAGTGGTTCAGCCGGTTAAATTGTTGATTTTTCTTAATCACATGTGTCAGACAATAGTTTTATTATGTGGAGAATTTATGTGATTTTTAATGTTTATGTACTTACCCTAATTTTTGGTATCATGCCAATTTTTCTACAAATTCATGACTACCAGCTCTGTCTTGCTTTGACAAATTAGATTCAAATACGTGACTGATAAAACGTATAGAGGACATAAATACAAGTAATTTATTTAGTTTGAAAAGATACAATCACATTAGTTCGAATATAAAAGAGGTTTATGTGGTTAGGGGCCAGGGCTATGGTTAGTGAATTGGTCGGAGTTGACTCTCCATCGCCGGATTAAACCCCGAGTCGTCCGAGAGAGAGGTGAAGAAGGAAGAGAGAGAGAGAGGATAGCAGAACTTCTCATGTAGAGCGGAAAATAGAATTGGAATGTAAATTTGAATAAATAGAGAATAATATATGAACATTCTGTTTAACCTCATTTTGAATCTTTGACATATATGAATTATGATTAAACAAGGCTTCAACAGTCCAATGCTTCTTATGTAAATTAATTCTCAACTTTAATTTTCATCCCGTTATTATTTTTCTTTTCTATTATTAAATGTAACAATATTTGACATGAAGACAAACTTTGATTCAATAAATGGTGGTTTCATTCAGCAGCCAAAATCCTATTTCTATCGATAGGAAAATAAAAGGAAACAAAGCAATATAAACTCCACGGAAAACCAAATTTTAATCTAAATTTTTTAGTTTAAACATAAACCCTAATTGCATTAACTCCAAAGCGGTCCAATTATCCAGAAAGCAAACCATGAAACAACTCAAAAAAGTTCAAACAAATATTCATACCTCACTTCACCTCTAAATGCCTCACCTCACCTCCAAAGTTCATACAAAATTCAAACAAAAAAAAACCATTTTCAATCAAGATTCCTATTAAAATTCACCTTTAAATCGTTTTCCAAATCTTGCCATGCTCTGCAAAAAAATACCCAAGGATGTAAATAATTCCAAACTGGAGAAAAATTAATAAATAAATCACAAAATAGAAGGAAAAAAGAAAATAGAAAAGGATATATTACCGTACACATACTGCATGGTCTGGACTATTAGGTTCCAAAGAATGGGCACCAACCATGGCAGTGCTAGCCGCTTCAATGTACTAATGATAACAACCAAAACAATAGTTTAATTCTTTTTCGTCCAAATAAATTTTTTTTACAAGGGGTTTTGACAAAATTCCCAGTCAAGTATACCCTTTTGAAATCTAAAAACGAAATTAACTAAATTACCCCCATAGAGTAGAGCATTTGGGCAATGCGGCGAAACACTTGAGGTGAGTTGGTGAGATGAACCTCAAATAGACCATCAAACATGTCCCTATCCATTTTCATTCTGCAAAGGGCCTTTTTCGCGTTAATCTCCACATTAGTCGGATCTTCTTGCAATGCCTGTAATTAAATTAACAAAATTGTCAGAAATAATTTTACGGATTTAGAAAAATATATTTGAAATGTTATTTAAAGATGTGGTTACGTAAAAACACAGGTAGCGTGCTGCCAGGAAGCCCTGTTTGTCCATTAATTCATCTATCATTTGCGTCAACCTTGCGACTTTCACATTGGACCGAATTTTGTCCTGTGTTAAAACACAAAAGAATACTAAATTATTGTAATTCATTGAAAATAGAAAAACATAAACATCGAAAATACGATATTGAGTTCTGCTTAATAATTAAGAATGCTTTTTCTTTTACCTTTTTTTTGAAACTTTCGGATTCAACATGATTAAATAATCCTTCAACAGACCAATTTTGTACTGATTCAATAGGAGAGGTTAGAGGAAAGAGAATTTCTACAGCCTCTCTTTCACCTCTAACTACAGCAATTTCTACTGGAAGCCTTCCATACTGTGAAATATGAAATCAAAATTACTAAAAATAAAAATATTTTTTTAAAATAAAATATTTAAAAAAAAATAAAATGAACCGCATCAGGAATATTAGGATTAGCTCCAGATTCCAGCAAGCAATTCAACAACTCTTTTGATCCAATTGCCATTTCTAATACAGCTACTGGCTCATTCACATCAGCTCCAGCCTAAGTAAATCAAATATAAATGCACAAAATTAGTTTACTACTTTACTCCAAAAGACAACACAAATTTAGTTAAATAAAAAAAAAATACCTTAATGAGAAGTTCGGCACATTTAATTGATCCATTAAGTACAGAAATTACAAGTGGTGAGATAAACTGAACATCCTTGTAATTCATATTGTGCTGCCATTAAAATACCACATTAGATAACATTATTGAGCTAATATAAAAAGTAAATAAATTATTACGTCGGCTTTGTGGTCAAGTAAAATGTTGACCATGAGATCATCATCTCTAGCAGTAGCAAAAAGCAGTGGAGTCCCTACATAATGCAGCGCATCAATCTCAATTCCTTTCTCAAGTCCTTTAGAAGCTAGGGCTCTTAATGATTCCACTTGTCCTATAATTACAAAAACAATATTAGAAAATTAGCCACACACACACACACACACACACACACACACACACACACACACAGAGGACCTTGCTGTACAGCAGTGTGAAGGGCCGTAAATTTATTTTCGTCTCTTGCATTAGGATTAGCACCTATGTCAAGAAGATACTGGATGGTGTTTATACTCCCTTCATATACCGCGCAAATTAACGGAGTTTTCTCTGCAAAAATAACAATTATCCAAAAGAAAATTTAATAAAAACTGAAAATGAAGAAAAAGGAGAGAAAGAGAAACAGAGATAGAGACCAGAGTAGAGCTTAATATTGCCAGCTGAGCGTCTCTCTTTTGGAACACCAGATGGGAGTAAATCTGGACTGAACTGTAGATTCTCGATCAAATACCGACAGATCTCTTTCCTTCCGAAGCGGGCCGCCCAATGGAGAGCTCCTTCTCCTTCAGAATCGTGAGCAGCAGCAATTGTGGCTCTTATTCCCTCTCCTTTGTCTTGCTCTCTTGCAAATTCTGTATCAAAAATAGGTTTATAAATCTCTCATCAGAACGTCTAAGCAAGCAGCAAGAAACTCTAACGAAAATCTCATTTTATCAAAAACAAGGAAAAATCTAACGTAAATGTGAGAAAAACACGTTCAGATCGGAGGTTTACAAATCTCTCATCAGTTAAGTCTCATTTTATCAAAGAGAAAGAAAAACCTAACGAAAATGTGAGAAAAACACGTTCAGATCGGAGGTTTATAAATCTCTCATCAGAACGTCTAAGCAAGCAGCAAGAAACTCTAACGAAAATATCATTTTATCAAAAAGAAAGAAAAATCTAACGAAAATGTGAGAAAAACACGTTCAGATCGGAGGTTTACAAATCTCTCATCAGAAAGTCTAAGCAAGCAACAAGAAACTCTTAACGAAAATCTCATTTTATCAAAGAGAGAGAAAAATCTAACGAAAATGTGAGAAAAACACGTTCAGATCAGAGCTTACTCTTGAGATCTCGGAGGTTTCCTTGTGCAGCGGCTCTTAAAATCATCTCCTTCTCCATTTTTGCTCTGCCAAAGAAGAGACGAGAAGCTCTTTTTCTTATACTCTTTCTTTTGGAACAATGAAAGAAGAGGGAGGAGGAAGCTTTTCAGGGTTTTTATTTGCTGAATCTGAAGCGTTGAAATATATACCTAGACGTGGTTTACGAAACACAATCTCAGTGATACGTCGGTTATCAAGGAAGAAGATATTTGGTCTAGGTCCATCCATCTCCGCATATATAGAGATACGATTTTTGTACGCCCGTTATTTACGCCAATCTACTGGTGGGCTCTATCCTTCCAGCTGTCAAGTAGACACATCAAGTACAAAACCGTAGAAGATAAGTCGGTTTGGATTTAGTTATTTTCTTGTTCACCATCTGATCTGACAGCATTGAAGAGAAGGCTCGTATTTGAATTATTTTTATTTTATTTTGTATATTCAATTACAAAAAATTGATCAAATAAAATTAATAAAAGACAATAAAATATATACATTTTCAGTCAAACTAGTCTTCTTCTTTTTATCATGCAGAACGGAACAGTCCTTCTTTGACTATCATTATCATGTATCTTCTTTTTGAATTCAAAGTGGGATCATTATCATGTATATTAATAATAAGTTACATGAGATGAGATGCAATGGAGGGTTTTTGACTATACAAAGAGAAGCAGTTATTATCAGATTGAAATTAATCCAGTCTGTCAATTTATGAAATAAAAAAGGAGAACACAGAAGCAAAATCAACTTGAAAGAGACAAAACAACGACTAGACATGGAATTACCGCAAAATGTACGTAATTGAAGAAGAAGAAGACCCATGTTTGAATATTTTATTTTTGTTATTTATATTCAATTATAAAAACGATCAGTTAAAATTAATAAAAGACAACAAAATATGAACATTTCGGTCAAGCAAATAATCATTTTTTTTATCATTCAACGAAACAGCCGTCATCTCGCTTATCTTATCATGCATTTTAATAAAAATAAAATAAAACAAGTTACATGAGAGAATGAGATGGGACAAAGGGATACAGATTCTGGCAACAAACCAAGCGGTCTATGGAGCAAATTGTACACCACTCCACCTTTCCACCTGCGGACTCATACACCAAGTCCAAACTGTTTACGACACGATTTTGTTATACTGCGCCTAGAGCTGCTGATATTAGAATTTAGAACTGCACCGTCACGTGTTTTCAAAAAAATACAAACATGTCACATCACTATTCGTTTCCTTAGCCAACAATCTTCATCCAAACTGCTGTCGTGTCAGAAGAATGAGATGGACTAGAGGTTTCATGTTGAGCATACGAAGAGCAGCAACATTTATCAGAATGAAAATCCTTTCTGTTCCAAGTTAATGAGTGGGAAAAGGAGAACGAACAAAAGCAAAATGAATTTGAAATTCAAAACACAAACAAAACACGATCAAACATACAATTACTGCAACAGTACATAAGTTTAAACACTAATTCATGACAAAAAAATCAGTAAAATTTAGTCGACTCAGAACAAATAAATAATATAAAACAAAATGTGTGCGGACAAGCATGCAATAACATCCGTTTATACACAAGCCTACTAAAAATTTTGGATCACTCAGAAAGCAATTGTCTTTACTCAAAAATAAAAAGAAAACAAAATTGTGTGCATATAAGCACAAGCAATATACGTTCATACTTCATACACACTACAAAATTTCAGATCACTACTCAAAAACATCGAAAACCCAATTTCAGTTAAGAGTCATCATCTTTTTTATTATCTCTTTTTTCCGACTGGCGCACACCTGTCCCTCTGCAAAAATACCAAAGATGTAATTTTGCGTTAAATACCTTCAAAAATAATTTTTGCAGAAATAAAATGAAAAATAATAATAAAAGGAAATGATATATTACATTAAAGCTTGCATGTGGTCTGGATTATCAGGCTCCAAAGACGGGGCACTAACGAGGGCCAAGCTTGCTTCACCTTGGTTCTAATAATAATAATAATAATAATAATAATAATAATAATAATAATAATAATAATAATAATAATATCTTCTTTGAGTATTTTAAAACCACTTAAATTTTTAGATACCCTATTTCATTTTTACGACCTATATAAAGTGTGTTTAATTGTTTTTACCCCCTAACAGAGTCAATGTATATTACCAGATAAATATCTAAAGAATGAGTGCAACTAAATAGCTTGTACAAGCAAAATGCAATTTTTGCTTGTGAATTTCTAACCCTTGGATCCCTATCAAGATCCGTACATATTAATCAAATCAAGAGAAGGCACCGTCTCCTCCTCTTATTCTCCGTTTCCCTTTTATTTCGTGGGTCTCCTTCTCTTGCCAGACCATACGAAGAGTAGTCTCTCTCCAGCTCTCGAGCTCTTCTCTCTTGCGCGAACCCCTCTCTCTCCACTCTCCTCTCGCCGCCAGACCTCGCAACGATCAGTCCCTCCTCTTTAGGAGAGGTGCGGCCTGTGCCTGATACTACTACAATTTTTTTCCAACACCCTTGTTTTTTCTAATTCTACCGATTCAAAATAAAAAAATTACAAAACACACAAAAATAACAATAGTATATTCATACAGACCAATTCATATCCGAAATATATCTCTAAACGAAATAAAAGTTCATATTCGATCTAACATAACAATATCCGTTAATTATTAAAAACACACAAACATTCATTTAAAACCTACAACAAACAAACATAAACTTAAGCATCCAACCGTGTAACGGATCCTGACCTTTGCGAAATGTTGCCTTAAAAAACAACAAGAATATTAGTAAATATATCATAAAATAAGCAAATAATGCTAGTAAAAAACAAAATAAAATCCATAAAATAATCAAAATAAATACACATACCAAATGATCAAGTTCTCTCTTCATATCGGTATTCAAAAGAGTTTGATATCCTTCTCTTCCTCCCCCAAAATACATAGTTTTCTCCACCTAAGTAGTGAGTAACCTTTCATAAAAAAAAAAAAATTAATTAAATAAATAAATAAAAGGAAAAAAAGAAAAACAAAATATTTTTTAAAATATTTTTATTTATTTTTATCTCGATAGCTTTCTTGACCTGGGCAGCAGCATAGGCATATACTCCCAACTCAGAACAGAAATTTCAAATTAGACATTTAAGCAATAATTTATACATTTTGAACCAAATTTAACAAAATAGTAACTAGAAAAAACAAATCAAACATCTCATGTGTGATATTTCTCGTTTGGAGGGGAATAAATGTAGTAATTTTAAAATAAACTCACGCAGTGGCACCTCCATGCATGTATCTTGGATGCATGAATAATTGAGTGGTTCCCCATAGTGGTTTTATATCAATACCTTCTTGCTTATTAATAAAAATAATCTTTTTTCAGTAAAAAAAAATGTAATATTAAATTAAATACAATAATATAGTTAAGAATGCAGTTGTTATTATTATATTAAATGACCTGGATTTTTTTGCTAGCTCAACTATTTCATCCAAGTTTGCATTTGTTTCATGCATTGGAATAAGGCAGCTTGTTGAATATTATAATTCTGAGGGGTCTAGTACAAAAATACCAACTAAATAAAAGGATACAACTCTTGTATTATCTGAAGTGAAGATAAAAGTTAAAATATTTTTTTTATGAAAAGGAGAAGACAAAGTTAAAATATTTAGAAAGGTTTGCTAACCTAAACCGAAGGTTTATTCTAACAAAAAGTAGATTAAATTGAATTTAGAGGTACATAATTATTATTATTATAATAATAATAATAATAATAATAAAATAACTCTAGGGTTCTGGCATGAGGAGCAATGTCTCTATCATGAAAGCACCATCTATTCACTCTAAGTTTTTCCATGAACTCAAATTGGTCTCTCACTGTACCATAGGAAAATATAAATAAGTACTAAATAACTAATAGCATAAATAAATAAATAAACAAATAAATAAGCAAGATAAGGTTAATTAATTACTACTTGTTTTGGCCATTTGAATTGAATTGGTTCCATCTTCCCATGGCCATGATTTTGTAGGGTCGCTGAAAGGATCGACACCAGTGCCTCGAAAAGTGTGCCAAAACGCAACACTAAAACTCATCTAATCCTATATTAAAGAAAATTCATGTATATAATATCTAATTGCACGATATAAACATAGGTAATTACCGAGTATAACAATTGTACCTTCATTTTCTTTCTGAGAATCACTTTTTCAGCATTGTATCACTTGTAAGAAAGCGGATTTTTGCTCGTAGGTCCCTGCCATTATTACAAATTACAAGAAGTTAGCCACCTAGTTGATTTTCCCCCAAATTTTTTCGGAACATTTAAATCAGGAAATATTAATCAGAGACTTTGGATATCAAATTAGAGCGAGGGAACCAAAAATTTCACCAAATTAATTAGAGAAAATGATAAATAAATAAGTTAAAATTATTTAGAACTCTTACTTCATACTTGATTTTGGGAATACCAGGGAAAAATCCCCCTTTCCAACCATCATCACATTTCGACTCAAGATTAGCATGACAAATATTTTCACAAGTAGCAATCTATAAACACCAACAATTATTAATCCAACAATAAACCCAAACTAGAAAATATTACAGAAAGAGGAGATCTGGTCGGATGTGAAGTCGGAGGAGAGAGGAGAACGGCGGAGATGAGGAGGAGGTGGTGAAGTCCGGCGGGTTTTTCGTTGTCGGATTTGAACACGAGAGAAAGAGGGGGTTTGGGTCGGGTTTAAACAGAGACAAGAGAGAGAGGGTGGATTGAGCCGGCGGCGGCCTGAGAGAGGGGGAGCAGCGGTGGCCTGATCAGGCGACGAGCAAAGCTGAGGTGCGTGGTCGGGTTTTAGTTTAGTTTTTTTCTTCTTTATTTTTTTGGTTTTTGCCAAGTTAGTCTGAGGAGAGGGTCTTTGGCCGCTCGGGGAGACATAAAAGTAACTTCAGCCACGGGCCGTGCCAGACAAGGATATCAGACACGGGCTGTGCCAGAAGAGGATTGATTTATTTGCAAATTACCCGGACACACTGCACCAAGGTGCACGCAAAGGGGTGAAGGCCGATATAGAACGGAATCCTAAACTGGTTATGTTGTTTTATTTACGACTTGTATTATGTTGTTTTATTTACGAAATTGCAGTATGGTTTTTTTTTTTGAAGAACTTGCGTTATGTTGTTTTTATTTAAGAACTTGTAGGTTGGTGTTTGTTTTTCTTTAATAGCTTGTGTTATGTATGTTGGTGTTTGATTTTCTTTCTAACAAACCATAACATAATAAACCCTAAAATAATAAACTCTAACGTAACAAATCATAACAGAACAAATCCTAAAATAACAAACCATAACATAATAAACCCTTTAACATAACAAATCATAACAGAACAAATCCTAAAATAACAAACCATAACATAATAAACCCTAAAATACAAAACTCTTACATAATAAACCCTAACATCCTCTGTCGGCTGCTCTCCTCTTTAGCGCCGCTTGAGTCATCATCTGAGGAGTCGGAGTTTGATTCTGAGTGAGTTGACTGAAGTCTTCTCCACCTTCCTCTTCTCCTCCTCCTTCTTCTCCTCCTTCTGGCGTATTCAGAATATCCCATTCATCTCCCCCGTTAAATTCATTAAGCTGCTCCAATGACATTTTCGTGCATCCTAACCATTTTTTTATGCCGGCTTTTATTTCTGTAAACTCATCGAACCAATCTCTCTGAACATTTTGAATCCTATGCCGGCTCCATTCCTCATGCTTTTTGCCTTTCGAAAAATATTTATTATTTTAAACTCAACAACTTATGGAAAATATTTCGAAAAATATTTATTATTTTAAACTTAACAACTTATGGAAAATATTACGAAAAATATTATATACGAAATATTTACCGTGGCTCTTTTGTCCGGAACAATAGGGCGGTATGTTTTCGTACCGTGTGGAACCTGAGACTGCACTATCGGATCAGACACACTGTAATACCACCTCAAGTATGCGTCGGTTTGGCTGGAATCGTACGGTGGCGGCTTACGCTTCGGGGCTCGTAGCCATTTACTCTCCAAAAGATAAATCTACTTCTTGTGAATTTTCGGCCAATTATCTCCGCGGCCTTGTTTCCAGTCATGCAATTTTTCATCATATACGGGAGCCTCGGGGTAATTTTCTGCCGATACTCGAACTGTCGCATCACCTTCCGAGGGCGTACACGCTCGACAATCCACATATAAATCAACGGCAAAGAGAGTAAGTAAGTATCTCTTTCTTCACCACAAATGGGTGGCAGTCTCGGGCGGATTGCTTCGTAAGGTGCCCAATCCACCTCATCTGCTGGCTGACTGTCGAACAAGTCCCGACGTGACAGCAAATGAGTGTACATCCTATCGTCTCTCCTAGTAACACCAATAAACAACATTCCAACCGTATCATTATAATCCGGATTTTCGTACATATTCACTCTTTCGGGGGTCAACGGTACATCCGGTCGAAGAGCAGGAAAATGCATCCACGCCCATAATTGTAATAATAACACACAACCCCCCATATTTTTCCGACTTGGACCGGTGCTTTTACACAGCTCTCGATACAGATAACCGAGAACCGCACTCTCAAATGCCCACTCGTGCAAATTTTCCATATTTTCTAAAAACACTAATGGCATGAGGGAATATAAATCTCCATTCGAGTCGGTAAATAAAACGTCGGTGAAGAATGCTATGATATAAGCTCGACAATATTGTTGCACCCTTAAGAGTGGGGCGTCATTTTCCAAATAGGAAAAATTTTCCATGAACCATTTCCTATAAACTAAAATCCGGCTTTTTCTTTTGTCACCTCTGAACATATCTGCCGGTGGGGTTTTTCCGAGCAGTTCCGTCGCTTTATCTACCCAACTAATATCTCCGGTATTCAAACACAATGGCGTACCATCAACCCGCATCCCCAACAAACATGACACATCATCCAAGATGATGGTCATGTGGCATATGAAATGTATGGGTCTCCGGTCTCCACCGCTCCTGCAGAGCACTTATCATAATAGCCTCGATAGGAATATGACCGATTTTCTGCGTTTGTAACAAACATGCATTCAGAAAATATGGCTCGTACTGATAGTTCCATGGTACCTGCATTAACGAAAAATATAAGTACAATATTTTTACGTAATAAAATAAATACATATATAGAATCATATTTAAATACATTATCGCTGTGTGATGCTGCCTGAACCGATAACCCCCCGGCAATGTACTCGGTGTTTTTTCCTCGAAATTTCTCGTTCTGTGTCTGTCTTGTAATACGTTTAGTGGACGATATGTCGGACGTTGGGGCTCAACCATTGGAGCCTTCCCTTCGTTCGCCCGATTAGGTCCGCCCCGACTTGAACCGGCTCCAGATGACATCTTTTCCGGAAAAACTATTTTCTTAAAGTTAAAATAAAAAATTCTTATGTGTTTGTAAAAATATATTTCTTAAAAATAATTTAAAATAATAAATTGTAAGAAATTTTTTATTAGAATTTATTTAAAAAATATTTTTGAGAAAATATTTTTTCCGATTTTTTTTTTCTATGAAATATTTTTCAGAAAATATTTTTTGTTGGAAAATTATTTTATCATACGGCTAAAATAGGAATTTCAAAATTTTTAATTAAAATATGGATGGAAAAGTGGATTTTTTGTAAGTGAAAAGTTTAATATAGGGAGTTTTTAGTAAATTCCGAAAATATAGGAGGTTTTTACGTAATATTGATAAAAGATAGGGGGTTATTTATAAATTTCTCTATATAATACTACTTAACTTTAAAAAAAAAAATCAAATAAATATTACTACTTACTTTTAAAAAAATATATATATCTTAACATTATAATTTTTCTTCAAATTACTAAATAATGACATCATAATATTAAATATAAAACATCATAATATCAAATATGAATTGATACTATTGGGTTCAAAGTGGGGACTAATATTGAATAAACATATACTTGGGTGCAAATTGGGACCAATATCAATATTATATGGGACACGTGTCAGCTCCACATCCTTCCTCCACTTATTAAACTTTAATACTATATAGAATTGGCATTAATATATCAAATAATATTCTTTTAGTATAAGATATATCAGATGAATTGAAAAAGACGCAAAAGATTTTGCAGGAAATCTTTGGTTCTCTAAGTTCGGATGAGATCAGAACAGATTCAGCTCATGCCCATTTTGTCTCATCTCCCCTTTTGATTCATTTTCCTTCTCCAAGGTATTGATAATTTTTTTTTTCAAGTTCAATTATTTTTCTATTATTTTCCCTTTTACTTGGATTATCTTTCTGTTTTTTTTTTCTAATTCTAAATTCTAGTACTTCATTTTTCTAGTTCTAATATAATATTTTCATTTAAATTGCTTTTTTTTTCATTGCTCACGAGGTTTTTGACAAATTTATCAAGAGAGCAAAATATTTGAACTTCTAATTACAATGACATGTTTTATAACATAAAAATGAAGTATCCAAAATTACAAAATTTAATGGGCATGATCTTTGTTTTATTTTGGGGGTCATTGGTTATTAAAATTATATTATAAATTAATTTGTGTTTTTCATTTTTTTATTGTCGGAGCAAAGTTTCAAAGCAAATCATAACTCGGATTAGGGCACCCAAACTACCGGACCGGCCCTGCCCACCACACATTATTCTGTACATAATAGTATCAGAAAATTGTTAAAACGGACAGGTTTCACACAGTCTCCAAAACACAAACTTTACACAATAGAGAGAATGTGTGCTCTCAACAGAACTCGAACATGGGTCAGCTTAAGAAGAGGTACTGACCAAGACCAAGATGAGCTAAAGTTGTTATATGCAAAGCTAGGGTGATTATAATAGTTATTTGCAAAACCACACATTTAAACGTCACAGGCCATGGAGAGAAAAGGGAAGTGACTGATTATATAAGTAGGGGCAATGGATCGGTTTCGGGTCGGATCCAGGTAGTATCCACATGCGAATCCAATTTATATTCAAAAGATCCAAATGCGAATCCAAATCCATTAAGAAAATAAAGATCCATATGCGAATCCAAACCCATTAATGAAACGGGTTTCAGATCGAATTTTGGATCATGTCATCAAGTTTAAAAGAAAACTATAAACGGGTAGATCTCATAAAATACTTGATTTCTTGCGCATTTTTTCTTAGAAATATTCACCTTAATTAATTTCTTACATTATCTCAATACGTTATTTCTTACCCATTTTTTTCGCATTTATTATTTTGTTGTTACATATACATATTTACTATATATAAACTTATATATTAATTATCGGATTCATATCGGGTTCGAACTCGGAACTTCCAAGATCCAAATGCAAATCCATTAAATTAGCGGATCTTTTTCAAAAATCCAAATGCAAATTCATTTTATTATCGGACACATTTTTTCGATCCACATGCAAATCCATTCTTTCGGATTCGGACTGGGTTATCAGATTATGGGTATCTATTGACACCCCTAAATATAAGTGAGAAAGAGAGGAGACTGATGCCTCCAAACTCTGAGGAAGAAGGCGGACATGGAGAGGGGCGGAAGAACACTTCAAATCGAAAGAAGTTGGATTGTACTGTCAGTTTTCCAAATAAAAATAAAGGGATATTTTGGATAACTAAATTTGTTTTATTAATTAAATATTATTTAAAAGATAGAATTATAAATAACTAGGTGCGACTTTTGCTTTGCTTTAGAAATATATTTTTTAGTAAGGATAAATTTTTATGCGTGAAATTTTTGGAGAGATATATCTCAAATTATATTCAAAAAAATTGATTACTTAAGTATTATGTGAATTATAATTTGGGTCTACATATAATCTCTTATGCAATTTCATTTTATGGAGTACAATTTGGGTTTACATAACAAATCTCTTTTAGAATAAAGGCAAAAAAAGAACCTCAATATTAATAAAAATAACAAAAATATCACTCATTTTTAAAATACAAAATACTTAATGGTATTAGAGTTAATATTGAAATTTTGAGGGTATTATTTAAATGGAAGAACATGTTGTTGGTAATTCATATGTTGAATGAATGAATGACTAAATAAATATCCTCAATGATGATTAAAATTACTTCAATGACACTGATAAAAATGAGTATTACATATAATGGCACAATAGTAATATTTTTTAAATTTGAGGGTATTATTTAAAAGAATAGTATGGTCGCAAAAAATCAAAAATATAACTTATCATATGACTAATTGTGTGATGGATATTATCTTTATTTTAGAACGGCCCGCTTCATGTATAGGAGCATAAACTTGCCACACAAAATAAAAAAATTTGACATGTGTCACCCGTTGGAAGCATGTCCAAAATTGTAAGATAATAATATCAATATCAATATCAATTTGACAAATTTGATTGAAAGATAACCGTTTTGATTGATATTTTGTAAGTTTTAGATGGTAATTTGAAAACTGATGTTTACGAAGATAAAATTGTTTTTACAACTTCAGAGGGGTAAATATAATATTTTGGGTTTCTGGAAGCGTACACCTGAATGAATTACGCCTTGATAATAACTGGATACAAGAAGATTAAAAAGACATGTAGGATAAATTTTGATCAACATGGCAAAGGTTTCATTTTTATATTACAAGAGCACTGCATTAAATAAATATCCGAAACCACTCACAAAAAGTATTCAAATAAACACCATAGTTTATCCTAATAAAACACCACAACAAACCCAAAAGTAAGAACATTAAGTTGATGCACGCAAATTAAATTAGTCAGAGTACCATCAATGGATTGTTCAAATAATCATCAAACGAAACACGACAATTAACTTCCTACGAAAAAAATATACCTTCATGTTTAATGCAACTACTATACATTAGATAATAAATCCAAGAGTGGACAAATGAAGTTACCCTGGATATACTTTAGGAGGCGGATTCAGTATCCTTGATCGGAACTTTCTTAAATGGAATGAAGGTTTTTCCGCCCATAAAAGGAACCAAAACTTTCGGGATTTCAACTCCATCTTCTCTCTGGTAATTCTCTAATATACAACAAATCGTCCTTTCAGTCACAGTCAAAGTCGAGTTCAACATGTGAACAAATTGCTTCGCTTGCTCATTATTCTATAAAAGAAAAAGAAAAAATATTAACTGATACACATTAAAATAAAAACTAGATTTGGTACTTGCCTTTTTTTGGCCGAAACTGATACCGAGTCTGCGGGACTGATAATCAGTGTAATTTGAGCAAGACACAAGTTCGCTGTATGTTTGTGAAGCAGGAAACCATGCCTCTAACATGTATTTCTTTGCTTCTGCATTATTTAATGCGCCTGACACTACAGCCACCACTCGATATGGCAAACCCAACTACAAACAAATATTAAAAAGAAAATTATTGCGCTAACAGATTAAAGAAAAGAAATTTGCATTAAAGCCCTAGGATCATGGTTAAATTGCAAAAGAAAAAAAACCTGTACTTAAAAATTGCAAAAATATAGGGGTTTATTAGCAAATTTTGAAGAATGAAGGGTTACTTTTTTTTGCAAGTCAGGCATAAATATAATCCAGAGGCTTTTTACTAAATTACGCCAGAAAAATAGTGTAAAAGAGTAAAGAGAAGGGTATGATGGTAATTTCACCTCCTTGTAGAAATCTTCAGAATTCTTGAGCATTTCCTCATGCATATCCCAAGAATCATTATCGTTAGGGCTAGTTATACAAAACTGTTCAATTTTCTCACATTGGTGCACACTTAAGAGGCCAATGCCATGTGGACCCACTTCTTTTCTGAAGCAAGTCGAAAAACCAGCATACCTTTACAAAAATAATAATAAACATTAATAACGTAATAATATACATGATTAACATTAAAGTACTTATACCTAATAGGTAAATTTGATGGATAAATTCTCTCTCCAAAATGATAAGCAGATAAAGGTTGTTCAGTTGTAGTGATGAGATACTTGTCATCCCCCTCTCCAGTCACCTAATTACCAAACTCTTCATAAATAAGCCTAAATAAAATTATAGAAATTAACAAAATAAATAAAAGTATAAGTTAAAACCTTGCAGAGTTCTTCGTTGAATTTGGTGAGTTGTCCGCATTTTCTCATTGTGTCATTTCTCATGAAAAATGGAGTTTGCATTAGTTCGTACCCTCTTGATGCTAAAAATGCAAGTCCGAAATCTATTAACGCCATGTTTAATGAAACTCCGTCTCCTTTTAAGTAATATCCTCTCGAACCCGCCACGTCAGAACCTGAATTAAGAAAATAATAAATTACATCATGTGAACTCTATAGAGGAATTAAAATGAACATTATTATTTATTACCTTTTTCTAAATTGACAATATCTAGGAGAGTAACTAAATCAACGTGACTCTTTAGTCCTTTCACCATTCTTCTCGCTCCAACTGTTCTTATCACAGCATTTTTCGCCTGACACAATTGTACCATTTATGTCAATTAATAAAATATTACAAGTTTCAATATTCTGTTTTGGAGATCAGGGACTTCTTTAGGGTTTTAAAAAGCCGACCTCATCATCGCTGACTGGGACCGAGTAGTGGACTAAATTTCCAATGGTTTCCAGAGTGGAGTAGAGTAAGCTTTTAGCTGCTTCAACTTCCTTTTCTTTTTCTTCCTTCTGCCTTTTAATGTCAGTTGCACTGTTGATCACCTCTGTGGCATCTAATCCGAGCTAAAATTAAGAAAATAGTAATACCATGAATTCAGCATTGTATTATATACGTAAATCAAAGAAGGAGCTGTGAGAAACAAATATACCATTATCAGCCTGCGAACTTCCTTATTTATATTATTCAACTCCTTGTTCAGAGCATCCAGCTCGAATTGGCCTGAAAAGAAATGAACACAAATCAATTTATACAAAAGAAGAGCACTTTACTCTGCCAAATTTCAGATGTCATGCCTCTACACTGGTTCAGCTTGAATGTTGGTCTGCCAAATTTACGGACGAAAATACTGAACTTCATGGATCTGGTAGCAGAACCAACGATTTCGCAAGTATAAAGGGAAAAATCAAAAGAAATCGAGAAAGAAATAAAATAAGTGCGGTCAATAGAGCGAGCATACGTTGACGCCATTCTTTGTCGTGCCTGGTCACTTTATCTACAAGATCGACGCTGGCGTAGCGCCGCCTCAGCGACTCACGAACACGATCGGGATCGAATCCCTTCTCCGCCCTGAAAAGATTCACATCCAGCATTTTCGCCTCTTGTTTTCTTGCTCTTGGGGACTAGGCTGAGAGGAGAGATTCAGGTAGGGTTTCCGGTTTTAAATATGGCGGCGCCAGTAGAGAATCGCGCGTTTTTCTTCGGGATTTCTCTTTGGGCCCAAAGTTAGATTAGGCCGAGCATCAGTTTTGGGAATTTTTTTTTTTTGGTACCATTATTTGCCAAAATAAATCAATACTTGCCACTGTTTTGAAAATAATGTGGTAACTACCATTTCCGCCACTACTAGTGGCGAAACAGATATATTTTCAGTTTTGCCAAAATCGGCCCATTTGACGCACTAAACATGATTAATTAGTGTAAAAAACCTTGATCCGCCACTAACATGTTAAAATAATTTTTTACATCCACTTAAAGGTAAACATGGCTCATGAATGGGCAATTAGCCTAAAAATTGAAGAATTATTCTGTTCCGCCAATATTACTCGCGGAACAGGTGTATATTTCTGCTGTTCTGCCACTAATAATGACGGAACAGGCCAAATAAACTTCTTATCTCTGACTGAAAAAACGCAAAAAAAAACCCTTGTTCCGCCACTAATAGTGGCGGAACAGGTCCATATTTCACTCAGAACAGCCCAAATAATTTTCTTGCCCCCGATCAGAAAACGCGAAAAAAAAAGGACCTGTTCCGCCACTACTAATGGCGGAACAGGCTATTAAAGAAAAAAAATCCCCCTTTTAATGCTCTTTCTCTCTCCGCTCCTCCCCATTAAACCTCCATACCCGACGGGCAAAGAAAATGAGCGATTTTTGAGTCAAAAAATCCCAAAAATAGTGAAAATTAAAGGAGAAAGGAAGAATTAGAAGGAAGAAAAAGAGAAAGGTAAATGATTTTATTTTATTTTGAGTTTAGGTTTAGGTGTTGGTGTTGGTATTTTTTGAATTGATTGAAATTAGGATAAAATAAGTTTGAATTAATTGAAGTTAGATTAATTTGTTTGATTTGTTAGATTAATTTGTTTGATTTGTTTGAAATAATTTGTTTGAAATTATTGATTAAAATTAATAATTTTTTTTTCAAATATGGTGAAATATGAATGAGGAAGGTGAAGGTGAAGGAGAAGAAGAAGGTGAAGGTGAAGGTGAATGTGAAGGCGAAGGAAGAAGATATTAGATTTATTCGGTATGTATAATTTATATAGTATTTTTTTTAATTATGAAAATATTTAATAAACTTGAAGAAAGAGAGACGACAAGCTTTCTTTGGGTCGCATCTCTAGGGCGATATCTTTGATTCGTAACTTGAAGGCGGGCTTGATTCAGTGTCACATAATTAGGGTTTTTGCCACTTGATTTGGGGCATTAGGTTTGGTCGGAAGTGGAGTTCGGTTTGAGGAAGAGTGAGCTCGAAGGAGGAGACGGAATGGAGGAGGATTGGGAAGGACGGCTTGTTTTTATTTTTGTTAAATTTCCCTTTTATTAGCTGTTGGGTCGTGGGCCGTGTTGGGCTACTTTATTTCTTTATTTATCGGTTAGTATTGGGCTGGGTGTTTAAGCCTGTTATTTTATGACCCTGAACGTATGTTAAGTGCGGGATTGAATAAAAGACCGTCCGTTTTAGATTTCATCTTGTTTGGCGGATTTATTTTTCAAAATGGCACTGTTCACGGAAATAATTAAACAGTTAGCACTCGTTTGAAAAAAATTTGGAAACTAGCACTTCCGCCATCACTGTTGGCGGAACCAAAGTGGTTCCGCCATCAGTGATGGCGGAACCCATTATAACCCCTGTTTGGCGCTCTAAAACCCCATTAATTAGCTAATTAACGGGTTCCGCCATCACCGATGGCGGAACCAGTGCCAGAGATTTTTCGAACAATTTTCCTGCGCGAGAAGTTACTGACATTGGTTCCGCCATCACCGATGGCGGAACCAGCGTGGCAATTTCGCAAAAATTTCTAGGGTTCGGCAGTTTTTCGTATTAAAAAAATTTTAAAAAAAAAGAAAAACACTGGTTCCGCCATCACTGATGGCGGAACCATCTCAATTATTGGACCCCTACAAAAAAAATGACGGTTCTTTCTCTCTCTCTCCCTCATTCTGTATTAACGCGAAAACAAAGAAAAAAAAGAGATCTGACGATTTTTTAGGTGATTTTGAGTGAAATAAATAGAGATAAATTACGGAAAAAAAGGAAGCAAGTTGAAGAAAACGAAGAAAATTATAGGTATTCTATTATAGTTTCATTTTGGCTTTTTAAATAATTAGTTTATTTTATTATAGATTTGTTGTTAAGTTATTGAAATTATATTACAATTAGGAAGAAGAAAATGGCACATAACTCTCCAATTTTTGTATATTACAATGGTGTTGTTGTTATCGAACCGACGAACGGATGCCGTTACGATCCGGATGAACCGGCTTATATTCCAGAAAATACAATTAGAAATAGAGATTACGCCAAACTGTGTGACGAAATTTATACGAATCTCGGTTGGTCGTACAATGATATTCTTTTAATCCGAGGTCGGCTTCCATCCCTTAAGAAAGGCGTTTGGCATTATAGGTCAATAAAAATTATGAATGATGAACAATTGTATAATTTTGCGGAGCGCGTCATAAATGTTGGGTTCGAGGAATTAGAAATATATGTCGATCGCGTCCAAAGTAAAGAATCTCATATAGGAACTAATAGTAGATCAAATGTAATTGCAGATGCATCCGAGAATGAGATAGTAGAACCCGTACTGAATGAAGTATATCGCGAAAATGAGGTTGAGGACCTCTGTGCGACATTTGATTTGGCACGTGTGAGCAATACTGTAGATCCAGAAATAGATAATGATGAAAATGAATTAGATGACGAACCAGAAATGGGGTCAGAAGACGAGGAATAAATTTATGGAGATGGTGAAGAAGAAAGGGAGACAGTGAACCATCAGACGGGATTTATATATACGGAAGAGGGTGAGATGGTTAGTGCGGGGACTTTCGGCAATGCGCCGGCGGCGGAGTTCGAAGATAGTTCAATGTGGGAATATGCAAAAAATGATGTAATATCGGGTATGAATTTGAGTGAAAACGATGATAAAATCTTGTACAAGGGACGTACATTTGAAACAAAATCAGAATTGCAATCGGTCACAAGAGCATACAGTGTCAAGAATCACTGAGAAATAGTAGTAACGAACTCAAATAAAACGAGATATATTGTGGCCTGCAAGCTTAAAGAGAACGGTAGTAGAGAATGTAGCTGGAGGTTACACGCTTCGATTAATCCTAGAAATAATTTATGGGAGATTAAAACATTCAAACAACCACACGTATGTATTAATCAAACACCTAGAAAAGATCACAAGCAATTAACAAGTGCGGTTGTTGGGGGGCTAATTATAGATATGGTTAGAGCGGATTTATGTGTTAAACCCATAATAATAATAGAAGCCGTTAAATTGAAAGTGGGATATACCATATCGTATTGGAAGGCTTGGCACGCAAAGCAACACGCGTTCCGATTCCTATTTGGGGGTTGGAGGGAGGCTTATAATTTGCTCCCTGAACTGATGGCGGCAATACTATCAACAAATCCTGGGACTCTGTATCAATTTAAAACTGGTGCTCCCAACCGTGAAGGCGAGTTGGAGTTCGAAGGATTTTTTTGGGCATTTGGGCCATCACTCCACGGTTTTCAGTTCTGCAAACCTGTCATAACAGTAGATGGAACATTTCTAACCGGAAAGTACAAAGGAACATTACTGACGGCGATTGCTTCCGACGCAAATGACCAGTTATTTCCTTTAGCTTTTGCTTTGGTTGAGAGCGAGAAGAATGAAACATGGGGATGGTTCTTTGAATGTTTGCGTAATGCTATCGGAAATAATAGTTACTGTATTATTTCCGATAGACATGCTGGCATACTTAGTGCAATGAGAGGCGAGAGATGGCAGCCACCTTACGGTTATCATCGTTACTGCATGCGGCATCTTAGGGCAAATTTCAGCAGCGGAGTAGCAGACAAAACAGTTGGTCACATGGTTCAAAAATTAGTTTGCGCGCACAATAAATATAAATTCGGTAAGATTTGGGATAAAATGGCAGGAAAATGTGCAGCGGGGACCGTGTGGTTAGACAAGGTAAACAATGGAAACAGAACAAATTGGGCGATTTCGTACGATACAGGAGGTCATCGGTGGGGCATATCAACTAGCAATAATGCCGAAGTTATGAATTATGTTTTCAAAGGTATAAGAAAGCTGCCTGTTACGGCAATTGTGGAGGCGACATTTTACAAGCTAAATAGTTATCACGTGAGATATCGGGCGGCTGCTGAGTTGAGGGAAAATAAGTGGACGGATAAAGTGATGGAAACATTGGAACGTAGACACACTAAGGCACGTACACATACCGTCACTTTGTTCAATTTAGACCAAGGTAATTACCAGGTGGTCACACAAGCTCGGCGTTCGAGGAAAGGTATAGGAATTCTGAGAAAAACCTGGGGAGTAAATATCATCGAAGGTCAATGCGAGTGCCAGAAACCTATGATATATCATATACCGTGTTCGCACATCATAGCAGTCTGCATTCACAGAGGTATATCGCACGAGCCTTTTATTGGAAAACTTACGGCTAATCTTTTGTCGGGAACCATAGGTCGGTATACGCTTGATCCGTGCGGAATGGTTGTCTGCACCAACGGGTCAGAATTCCGCCAATACCATCTCATATATCGTTCAACATCGTTCGGATTAAACGGCTCCGTCACTTCCGGTTCAGCATCATCTAATCTATTTCTCCAATTTTGAAGCGGGATTTCATGAACCCTAGGCCAATTATCACCCCGACCGTTTAGTTTTTTATGCAATTCTTTGTCGTACTTTTTTTCGGCCTCAGTTATTTCCAGGGGTATTACCTGCCGAAATCCGAACTGTCGTCTAACCCTATCGGGGCGATAACGCTCGACGATCCAAAAATATATTAGGGGTTGGCGGAGACGGGACATACCTCGTTCATGATTACAAATAGGCGGTAATCTCTCGCGATATATCTCGTACGGTGTCCAAAACACGTCAGTGGGTGGCTGACTGTCGAGCATATCGCGATTCGCCCACAGGTTTGTCTCCGGCTTTTTGAAATCTTTCTGCGTCACGTTCGCCCACAACATGCCGACCGTATCGTTGCGGTCGGGAAAATTAGCGTTCGTTGTCAGCCTATCTACCGCTAACGAAACAGTCGGTCGTCCGGTCGAGAAATGATGCCATACCCACAGTTGTAATAAGAGAACACATCCTCCCATATTTTTTCGGCCGACGTCTACACTCTTGCACAACTCTCTGTAGAGGTATGCAAGCACCCCACTCCCAAACGACCATTTGTCCAATTCTTGCATGTTCTCCAGAAGTAGCAAGGGCATGAGCGAATAACAATCTCCGTTCGGATCTGTAAACAATACGTCCGTGAAAAATGCAAGCATATAAGCCCTGCAGTATTGCTCGATCCGTTCATCCGGTTCACATTCACCCAAATCATTGAAATTCGCCTTGAACCATTTCTTTCTCACCAAAATTTTACTCCTCTTCTTCTCGGTTCCTCTGAACATCTCTTCCGGGGGTCTTTTCCCGAGTAGATGTTCAGCTTTATCCGCCCAGTTAATAACCGAATTATTTTTGCACAGGGGCTGACCATCCACCCGCATCCCCATTATGCACAAAACATCCTCCAAGGTTATTGTCATCTCGCCGTGAGGCATATGGAATGTATGCGTCTCTTTTCTCCACCGTTCCTGCATGGCGGTTATCAGTAGACCGTTAATCGGTATATGACCGATCCGGTTCGCTTGTAACAATGACGCATGTATGAAAAAAGGCTCGAACCGATCATCCCATCTCACCTGTAATACCACAAAATATAAATAAATTTTTTCCATCAATAAATAAATACATATTTAGAAGAAAATTTAAAATACAATACATCAAGTTCATGCTGCCTGGATCCATACTGCCTGTATCGAAAACCCCTCTGTGAAATAGCCGTCTCATTGTCCGGTTCGCTGAAGCATCTCGTCCTGTGTTCGTCCTGAAATTCATTCAGCGGAGGATATCGCGAAGGTTTTTCTTCGACCATAGGCATCTTTCCCTTATCCCGGCCGCCCTGGCTACTAGATCCGCCTCGACTTCTTACCATCTTTATAAATAAATAAATAAATAAATAAACCCCCTTCTTCTCTAAAGAACTAAACCTTAAATTCCGAGTCATTTTCATTATCGCAATTTTCAACCCAATTTTCGTTCTAATCAATCAAGAAAAAATTCTAAATCATAACTAAAAATCAAGAAAAGTAATTTTTCATCCACTAAAATCAATCACGTACTACTAATTTCGTTCAATTCATACTAATTTCACTCAATTGAAACTAATTTCAACCCAATTTTCGTTCTAATCAATCAAGAAAAAATCCCAAATCATAACTCAAAATCAAATAATATCATACCTTATTCTTCTTTTTCTTCCTAATTTCTTCTTTCCCTTCTTTCGATTTGTCAAAATCCGACTTATTATACCGAAATCGCCCTAAAAATCGCCACAAAAATCGCCCAATACGGGTTCCGCAGTTTTGAAATCGTTATTTTTAACGAGCGGCCGCGTTTTTAACATACTGGCACCGGTTCCGCCATCACTGATGGCGGAACCAGTATTTTTCTTTTTTTTTCTTTTTTTCTTGCTAATAAACTGCTAAACCCTAGCGTTAATTGCGAAAATGCCACATTGGTTCCGCCATCGGTGATGGCGGAACCAATGTCAGTAACTTCTCGCGCAGGAAAATTGTTCGAAAAATCTCTGGCACTGGTTCCGCCATCGGTGATGGCGGAACCCGTTAATTAGCTAATTAATAGGGCTTTAGAACGCCGATCAGGGATACAATGGGTTGCGCCATCGCTGATGGCGAAACCAACTTTGGTTCCGCCAACAGTGATGGCGGATGTGCTAGTTTCCAAAAAATTTTCAAACGAGTGCTTTCTGTTTAATTATTTCCGTGCCATTTTGAAAAATAAATCTGTTTGGCGGCGAAAACTGAGGCGGTTTAATTTCAAAAACCAGAACCGCGATCTTCGTTTTTAGAAGGCGGCGGTGCTTGGGCTTGCGCTTGGGCCCAAAGAGAAATCCCGAAGAAAAACGCGCGATTCTCTACTGGCGCCGCCATATTTAAAACGGGAAACCCTACCTGAATCTCTCCTCTCAGCCTAGTCCCCAAGAGCAAGAAAATAAGAGGCGAAAATGCTGGATGTGAATCTTTTCAGGGCGGAGAAAGATCGCGTTCGTGAGTCGCTGAGGCGGCGCTACGCCAGCGTCGATCTTGTAGATAAAATAACCAGACTCGACGAAGAATGGTGTCAACGTAGGCTCGCTCTATTTACCGCTCTTTCTTCTCTCTTTCATTCTTGATTTATTTTGATTTTTGCCGTTACATACTTGCTAAATCATTGATTCTGCTACCAGATCCGTGGAATTTAGTATTTCGGTCTCTGAACCAATATAGAGGCATGGGATCTGAAATTTTGCACTGCAGAGTGTTATTCTGTTGCATGCGATGATTTGTGTTCATTTATTTTCAGGCCAATTCGATCTGGATGCTCTGAACAACGAGTTGAATAATATAAACAACAGGCTGATAATGGTATATTTATTTCTCACATCTCATTCTTTGATTCATGTGTATATTGACTGTATTACTATTCTCTTAATTTTAGCTGCGATTAGATGCAACAGAGGTGATCAACAGTGCAAATGACGTTACAAGGCAGAACGAAGAAAATGAAAAGGAAGTTCAAGCAGCTAAGCGATCAGAATTAGATGCAACAGAGGTGATCAACAGTGCAATTGACGTTAAAAGGCGGAAGGAGGAAAAAGAAAAGGAAGTTGAAGCAGCTAAAAGCTTACTCTACTCCACTCTGGAAACCATTGGAAATTTAGTCCACGACTCGGTCCCAGTCAGCGATGACGAGGTCGGCTTCTTAAAACCCTAAAGAAGTCCCTGATCTCCAAAACAGTATGTTGAAACTTGTAATATTTTATTAATTGACATAAATGGTGCTTTTGTGTTAGGCGAAAAATGCTGTGATAAGAACAGTTGGAGTGAGAAGAATGGAGAAAGGACTAAAGAGTCACGTTGATTTAGTGACTCTCCTAGATATTGTCAATTTAGAAAAAGGTAATAAATAATAATGATCATTTTAATTCCTCCATAGAGTTCACATGATGTAATTTATTATTTTCTTAATTCAGGTTCTGACGTGGCGGGTTCGAGAGGATATTACTTAAAAGGAGACGGAGTTTTATTGAACAGGGCGTTAATAAATTTCGGACTTGCATCTTTAACATCAAGAGGGTACACACTAATGCAAACTCCATTTTTCATGAGAAATGCCATAATGGGAAAATGCGCACAACTCACCCAGTTCGATGAAGAACTCTACAAGGTTTTAACTTGATATGTTTATTTCTTTTGTTAATTTCTATTATCTTATTTAGGGTACTTATGAAGAGTTTGTTTTGTGTAATTAGGTGACTGGGATGGAGGATGAGAAGTACCTCATTGCTACAGCTGAACAGCCTTTATGTGCTTATCAATTTGGGGAGAGAATTGATCCAACAGATTTACCTATTAGGTATAAGTACTATAAGGTTAATCATGTATATTATTACGCTATTAATGTTTATTATTATTTTTGTAAAGGTATGCTGGTTTTTCGACTTGCTTCAGAAAAGAAGTGGGTTCACATGGCAGAGATACACTTGGCATCTTTAGAGTGCACCAGTTTGAAAAAATTGAACAATTTTGTATAACTAGCCCTAACGATAATGATTCTTGGGATATGCATGAGGAAATGCTCAAGAATTCTGAAGATTTCTACAAGGAGGTGAAAATACCATCGAACCCTTCTCTTTACACTTTTACTCTATTTTTCTGCGGTAATTGGTATAAAGCCTCTGCATTATATTTATATGCCGGAATTGCAAAAAAGAAAAACCTTCATTCTTCGGACTTGCTAATAAACCACTATATTTTTGCAATTTTTAAGAACAAAGTGGTTTTTTCTTTTGCAATTTATGCATAATGCTGGGGATTTAATGCACATATCTTTTATTTAATTTGTTAGGGCGATAAATGTTTTCATTCTTTCTTTTTAATTTTTTTTTTATTGTAGTTGGGTTTACCGTATCAAGTGGTGGCCGTAGTGTCAGGTGCATTAAATGATGCAGCTGCAAAGAAATACGATTTAGAAGCATGGTTTCCTGCTTCAGAAACATACAGAGAACTCGTATCTTGCTCAAATTGCACTGATTACCAGTCTCGCAAACTCGGTACCGTTTTCGGCCAAAAAAAGGCAAGTCTCAAATCTAGTATTTTTAATTTGATGAATATGTATTGGTATATCGGTTACCAATTTGTATTTTTTTCTTTTCTTTTGATAGGATAATGAGCAAGAGGAGCAATTTGTGCACATGTTGAACTCGACTTTGACTGCGACTGAAAGGACGATTTGTTGTATATTAGAGAATTACCAGAGAGAAGATGGAGTTGAAATCCCGAAAGTTTTGGTTCCTTTTATGGGTGGAAAAACCTTCATTCCGTTTAAGAAAGTTCCGATCAAGGAAACCAAATCCGCCTCCAAAAAGAAATCCAAGGTAACTTCATTTTCCCCTCTTAGATTCATTATCTAATGTTTAGTAGTTGCATTAAGCATAAATGTTATTTTTTTTTCCAGTGAAGTGGAGATTCGTGAGAAATTCAATGTGGTGTTTCGTTTTGATGATTATTTGAATAATCCATTGATTCTACTCTGATTAATTTAATTTGTGTGCATCAGCTTAATGTTCTCCCGTTTGGGTTTGTTGTGGTGTTTTATTAGGATAAATTATGGTGTTTATTTGAATACTATTTAATGCAGTGCTTTTGTGCTATAAAATGAAGCCTTGTCCATGTTGATCAAAATTTATCCTTCATGTCTTTATAATCTCAGTTCTGGATATTATCAAGGGGTAAGTTTAGGGATTTATGTTTTAAAAATTTATGTTCCTGCACCATTGTAGAAACCTTCATCGCTATCCATGTAACCATGTTTGAAACCTAATTGGACGAATCAAGCCTTTATTGCTATCCATATGTTTGAAACCTAATTGGATGAATCAAGCCTTAATTCTACAATTGAAACCCTGTTTTTGCCGTCAAATCATTCTAATTGTCCCTGACTGAACCAATCAGGCCTTAATTCTTCAATTAATACCCTAATTTTGCTGTCAGATCATTCGAATTGTCCCTAATTGGACCAATCAAGCCTTAATTCTTCAATTGAAACCCTAATTTTGCTGTTAAATCATTGTAATTGGGCTAAATAAAGTCCCTAACTGCCTTAAAACTCAGAAAACTCAATGCAACGGGATGCCAGTCAGGAAACATAGAAATAATCGAATTAATATGGTGTGCATTGGAGGCGATTCTTCGCGCTTGATCTTCGTATGGGTTTTTGTTGTGTTACATGAAAGGATTATTTTCTTAATTAATGGTCAGTTTAATGTTTAGTTAGGGGAAGTTTAATTCAATTGAGCTGTTAATTGTGTTATTCTTAGATAGTGATGCCGATGACATAATAGAGTTAACTGTCTTTTTGATAAATGATGCATACAGAAATGATATATTTCTGTAGAGCACAAATAGTTTCTTCCATTATTTTATTTCATAAGTTGTGTTATGGAATTTCTTTAATAAAAGAGGAAAGCAAAATGAAACTTGCATTTAGTCAGTTTATTTATTAATGTGTGAACAAAATGCTAATAAATATCCATAAAGAAAAATGTAGCACACTATTGCATTTAGTTGGTTTAGTAGAAACTAGAGACATAAATTTATATAATCTCCTTACAAAAAATAAGCATAATATAGCATAGTTAGCACACATCAGTTTTAAGCCCCAAAGCACAAACATTATACTATAACAAAAAAGGTCGTGAAATTGCTTCATCTAAAAGCTGAAGAAACATTTTTGGTCAGTCCTAATTAATCACTCAAAATAAAAGACAATTATAAGATCCTCCTAATGCATTTCTCAATCCCGCTCTTTACGCTCCATCGTCTTCCTGTAAATTTTCAAACAAAAAATAAATCAACATAACTCATGCCACATTCTAAAAATCCATAATAAAAGACAATAAAATAATAAAAATTCAATAATATTATTTGTAAATTTCCCAGTATTTAATGACCCCCCTTGATTATTTTGATGTTTATGTTGGGTAGTTTGATTCTGAGACTGATGCGTTCTTGGTTTTTCAAGGATTAGGTTTTGTTTGTAGAATGTGGGTTGTGGTATATTTTGGCTTAATTTATGTTTTTTTGTATTTGTTTTGATAGGTACATTCTGGAAGGAAAGGAGCTTGAGTTCTACATGAAGAAGCTCCAGAAGAAGAAGGGCAAGGGTGCTGCGGCTTAAGTTATTATTATATCTTGAGTTGTGTTAATGGGACCTTAAATGTGTTAGTGCTACTGGATAGTTTTGGTTTCGAGTTTCTTTTTTGAACTATGTTTTTGTAGTTTGTTCTTTTAAGTTGCATGTGTGATCTGAACGTGAGGCCATTTTGATACTTAAGCTGTTATTTTTTGCCTCTGACTATATGATTTTAGTTAAACCATGATTGAACCCTAATTGAATGAACAGGCCTTAATTCTTGAATTGAAACCCTTATTTTGTGTCAAATCATTCCGATTGTCTCTATTGAAACCAATCAAGCCTTAATTCTTAAACTGAAACCTTAATTTTGCCGTTAAATCATTCTAATGTGCTAAATCATCTCTAACTGCCTAAAAAACTCAGAAATTGGAATGTTAGTTGTGTTAACATGAAAGGATTATTTTCTGAATTAAGGGACAGTTTAATGTGTATTTAGGGTATGAACTTTAATTCAATTAGATGGTGTTAATTGTGTTTTTCGTAGATGGAGATTCCGATGACACAAGTTAACTGTCTTTTTTGATAAATGATGCATACCGAAATGATATATTCTTGGAGAGCACAAATAATTTCTTCCAATATTTTATTTCATAAATTGTGTTGTGAAATTTCTTTAATAAAAGATGTAAGCAAAAAGAAACTTGCATTTAGTCAGTTTATTAGAACGTTGATAACATTTTTTGTGAACAAAATGTTAGTAAATATTAAATAACGATAAAGAAAAATGTAACACAATATTGCATTAGTCGGTTCAGTGGCAACTAGAAACATAAATATCAATTAAAAATAGAAACATAAATATATATAATCTCCGTACAAAAAATATGCATAATATAACATAGTTGGCGTGTGAGCACACATTAGTTTTAAGCCCAAAGTTCAAACATTATCCTATAACAAAAAAGGTCAAGAAATTGCTTCATCTAAAAGCTGAAAAACATTTTTGGTCAGTCCTAAAACACTCAAAAAAAAAAGAACAATTAGAAGATCCTATTGCATTTGTCAATCACGCTCTTTAAGCTCCATCGTCTCCCTGTAAATTTTCAAACAAAAAATAAATCAACATAACTTAACCCACATTCTAAAAACCCATAATAAAAAAACCCAAAATATAATAATAAAAAATTCAATAATATTACTTCAATACTTTCTGAATCTCTCTGTTTGTCGGATCCAAACTCAATCCATACATCAACGTTATTGCAGCTTGTTCATATTCCTGTCACAAAAAAAAAGAGCATTAACATCACATTAAATTAGAAAGAAACTAAACTAACCTAACCTTCATAAGACTAAAAGCAGAGCCTAAACGCAAGTAAGAAATCGGCCAATCAGGCCTCAAATTCCTACAAATATTCGCATCAAACAAGGCCTTAATTCCAACTCCCATTTTAAGCCAGCACAAGCATCTATTCGCATATAAATTCGCATCCATTGGGCTTTCCATCAACGCCTTTATAAAAAAAAGGTATAAATTTATACGCGGGCAAAATAATTAAATAAAAAAGTAATGAAATATATATAAATATGAAAGCTTACGTAAGACCAAAGGAAAATTGAGACAATATATTCTTTGCGTGTCAATGCTCTATCTGCTTTCAGTTTCAGACTCTCAAGTCTTTTTTTCGATTGGACTTCTTCCTGTATAATAATGCCCAGTTAATTAATATTATTATAATTATTTCTTGTAATAATATTATTAAATAAATACAAATATAATATACCTCTATTTTGAAAATAGCGGCTTGAACGTGTCTAAACAAGCCTTCAATGCTCCAATCAGAAACAGTTGGAATTTTATTAGTCAAAGGAAATAGAGTTTCTACTGCCTCTTTTTTGCCGCATTTTGCCGCAATTTCTATTGGGTACCTTCCATACTTTAAAAATAAAAAATATTAGAAAACTATTAAAAAAAATTTATGATAATTATTCAGTCTTAATTAATGAAAAAATGATACCTCATTTGGAATATTTGGGTCGGCTCCAGCTTTCAGTAAGTAATTCATCATTTCAATTGAATCAAGAGCGAGTTCTAATAGAGTCACGCTGTTCACATTGTTTAGATCAGCACCAGCCTATGAAAATTACATTGTTAAGCAAATAATTAAATGTAAATTAAAGAATAATGTGGGACTGGAGATGTCCAGTTGTTAGAGTTGTACCTTTATGAGAAGCTCAACAGACTTCATTGAGTTAATGATGACTGAAATACCGAGCGGCGTTAGAAATCCAGTGTTCGCTTCATTTGGCTGTTTATAAATAAAATATTTCAACTCATAAATAAATATTAATTTTAAACAACTTAATTCAAAAATTCAATAATAAAGCACATTACTAGCATAGAAGAATGGTTCAACTTCAAGTTCAAAATAAATTCCTATCAATTCAAGCTGTACTTGAGAGAAAATAATAAATTAACACCAAAAATAATAAGAGATAATCATTACATGCACTTTAATAATTTTTAATTTATATATTAGGAGAAATTTTTAAACCAATTCAATTCAAAAAAAAAAAATCAATAATAAAGCACATTATTAACATAGAACAGTTCAACTTCAAACATAAATTTCAATCAATTCAAGCTTTACTTTAGACAAAACAATAAACTAATAACAAACTAAAACTAACAAAATATGACTATTACTCGCTCTTTTTAAGATTTTTTGAATTTAAATAAAGATATATTTTGCTTACATCAGCATGATGGTCCAATAAAACCTTGACACACGAATCGTCGCCGCGACAGGTGGCCAAAACAAGCGGAGTTCCAGCAAAGACTTTGGCTCCAACAGGCCCGCCTCTTTCCAGTAATATTTTCAGCATTTCGGCATTACCTTTAAGAAATAAAATCAAATAAATGTCACAAAATAGTTTGTAATAAGAGAAGTTTGCGAAAAAGCCCCTATGTTTTCTATGAATTGCAAAAAGGCCCTTACATTATAGGAAATTGCAAAAAAAAAATACCGTTAAATAACACTTCTTAAACTTAATTAATATTTTTAAATTAAGTTTAAGAACTGTAAGGGCCTTCTTGCAATTTCCAATAATGTAGGAGCTTTTTTGCAATTTTTAGAAAATGTAGATTTTTTTTGCAAATTTCTCTTATAATAATACAAACATAAATGATTAGAAAATGAAAAAGACCTTCAAGTACGGCTGAATGAACAGGAGTAAAGCCATCACTGTCTCTCACAGAAGGATTAGCGCCTTTGTCAAGAAGGTAATTCAGGGTTTCCACATTTCCACTAAACACCGCATGAAAAATCGGTGTTTTTCCTTCAATTCAAAAGAAAAACAATCACAAAAAGTACATATCCTTCAACATTTTGTACATTTTTTAGATTTTAGTACCGTTTGAAGGAACCGAGTTGGGGTCAAAACCTAACTTGTCGATCAAGTATCGGCAAACGTTAGTTCTCCCCGTGGATGACGCGATGTGCAGTGCACCGAGCCCGTCTAAGTTTCCATGGCGACAGCTGGCGATCGTCGTTGCTAGTCCTCTCCCTCTGTCTAGCTTCTTCGCTGTACCTGTTTCATAGTTTTGGTCGATTTCATGGCTTAGTTAGTTGAAAATAGAGTTTGTTTTAGAAGGAAATCGAAAGAGAGTAATGTTTAAATCAAGAAATTTATAAGAGTTCTCTGCGAAAATTAAGAAATCTAGAAAGGAGAAGAGTTTGCAACGGAAAAAAACGTAGTTATAAGGGAAAAAAGGGAAGAAAAGAATGAATAGGAGAAAATGGAGAGATAAAGTACTGATGAGGAGGCGGAGATCGCCGGAATCAGCGGCTTTGAGAATCTTCAATGCCTTATTTTTGTCTGAAATTAGGGTTTCCATTAGAAAGAAAAAATAGTAGAGAAGCTGTTTTAGGGCTTTAGTTGAAAGTAAAGAAGGAAATTATTTTACCCGCAAGACTGGTGCTCTCCATTGTTGAGCTTAGTGAGTGAGCTTCTTGCTTGCCTGGTACTGTGTACGTTTTAAAGGGAAGAAGACTAGAAGAGAAGAGGATGGATAATGGATTAGAAAGACCCGGTTTGTGGTATATAGTATGCACCGTTTAACTTTATTCTCGTAAAAATGTCTACCCTGCTTTTCTAGCAGATTTTGAATTTGTTACATAAATGAGCCACGTCAGCAGATTTCAATTAGATACTACACTAGTGATAGTCTTTTCCTTTTAAAATGAAGATGTATATAATGATGGAAAAATGAAGAAATATTATCTGTCATAAGAAAATGAAGAAATGTATATAGATAGTGCCAGTTTATGTGAGTTTTAATATTATGATGCTTATGATGGTTCACATGTATATTTTACATTAGCAGCAATTTATGTTGATATTATGATATTTTGCAGGGCGTAGGTAGATATAATCATTTCTTGGAAAAAATGAAAATTGTACAGTTCATAATTACGAGTTATCTCAGAAGCAGTTTTAAACTGGCACATTTTTACCTCTTTCGTGTGCATTTGCTATTGGTAACGTAACTTGTAATATCACAAAAAAAGAGGGATGAAATTGAAAAAAAAACAGCTGTACAAACCCATCACGACTGTTAAAAAAAAAAAAAAAATTGTAGAAAGCAGTACGAACTGAAACACATGTCGTATTTTCATTGGATGGTACTGCATGCCGCATTCGATTTACATCATCCTGTAGATTTCCAATGAATAGGAGTTAATAGCATCATCATGTCTTTTTGAATAAAAATCAAGCCAAATTGACTGTTTTTTTCTTCCAAATATGAAAGACAGTGTAATTAGTAATTATAATTGTGAAGGAAATTGGTAATCGGCATTTTAATGGCGCGTGCTATATTAGATTTAGACTTTTTTTCAAAAAAAAAAAAAATGTTTTTTAGGATTAGAAAATAAAATCTGTATTTAGTTGGAAAAAGTTTCTTAAATAAATGCAGACGAGAAAGATGAGTAATCAGTTCTACCTCAGTTTTAAATCTTTTTTGAATAAAAATCAAGCCACATTGACTGTTTTATTCTTCCAATTGACTATTGGATGTGGGCAGTCCGGATTTTTTTTGTTTCGATTTTGGAGACTCTGTGTGTTGAACTGTCGATTGATTTTTCGTTTCAAAAGTTGTCTACCAATGGAAATCTTCCTTGTTTCATTCTACATGATAAAAAAATAGAATATTGCATTAAAAAAAATAGAATATTATTCTGACTGAAATATTCATATTTCATTTTTCTATCTTTTAGATTTTGTACATAAAAAATAAAAATAAAAACATTCAAATATTAGTCTTCTTCAACTGTCATTTTATCTTGTCGTACGGTTAACTCAGATGTCAGATCTCGAAGTACTGGAATAAGGCTGAAACTACACACTTCTATCTTTTACGATTTTGTACATGATTACACAAGCCCGTTGGTTGGCGTAAATATTTGGCGTATGATCGATCAAACGACTAAAAACAAACTCTATTGCTGAGGTACACCGATGGACCTATATCAAATATGTTCTTCTTTTATCAACCTACATGTCAGTATCGTGGTGTTTTTTAAACCGAGTCTATTTATACTACTTAGACTCTTCAGATCCACCATGCCAAAGCTCCTCATTTAGAATCTATATTGTTTGACCTGACAAATATAACAAATATATATTTTTTTAAGGGCAAAAGATAAGAAATATTACTTGATGTTGTGTATTTCATACCCTATAAGTCGTTGAATATTTTTCTTCAAATAAATATATTATTATTATTATACACGTACTAAGACCCAGGTGCAAATCAATTATTGGACATTGAGAGAACTAAAGCAGGGCCCAAACATAAGAAATGGGCTAATATGCCTTATTTCTGCAAATGTTTGCATCAACTCCAAAGCCCATTTTAAGCCCAACACGACGCATGAGATCGTGATCGAACGGCCAGAAACTCTGGTCTAAACTATATAAGCACATCATCTCTAGGGTTTTTCAAAACCTGGGAGAGAGAAGCCGCCGAGCTCTAAAGAAGAAAAGAAGAAGAAGAGGAGGAGAGCTCAACTTCACGCCAAAATGGGTATGGATCTACAAACCCTAAACTCAGAATTACTTACTCTTTACTTTGGGAAGATGAAAATTTATGAATTTGGGGGAAGCTAGAATATGGGTTTTGCTTAAAAATAGTCGAAAAAATGTGCGAAGTTGGTTAATCTGTTTTTTTTTTTTTGTTTTTAAAGAGAAGATGTGCTAATATCTTTTAGTCAATGTTCATCTAAATCCATACCGAACTAGTGAAATTTTGGGTTTATGAGTAAGTTGACCTAGATTTTTCTGTATAGATTAGAATCAGTAATTGACAAATTAAAAGGTCCTTTCTAAAAATATACTTACCCAGTTCTAGTTCTGTACATCCAACTAAAGCACCATTTTCGTGATCTTATTGTGAAATTTAATCCTCAAATTTGCAATTACTGCCTCAATTTAAACCAATTCTCCTTCGATTAACCCTCAATTCTCCTTCAATTTAAACTAATTCTTTTGATTTATGTTTCAATCTCGTTCAGTTTAAATGTCGAGAGGTCTAATTTGGGCAACAACTGATGACCTGGCGAAAAACAAACCGATTGTACTCTCTCTGTACCGACAGATTTTAAGAAGTCTAAATTCGCCTGATTTACCGTTGACTCATGCGGCTCGACTCGCGAAAAAAGCGGAAGTCCGATCCATTTTCATTTTTGGGGCAGAGGAAAAGTCGGTTCATAATATTGCTGATTTGATTGATGCTGCTAAGTATTCTTTGTCTGTTTTAAAGAGAGGACACTTGCCTTAGAAACTATTAATGAGTGTATTTGTATTTATCAATAGATTTTTTTGTGTTTTTTTCTTTGCTTAATTTAAGAGGAATGATGGATTTGTTTTGTTCGGACATGAAAAGAAGGGATTTTTTAATCGAAATATGATTTTGTGCTATGTTCATATTAATAAAATGTTTTTGTTATATAATTATTACATATAATTTTTTTTCATATTCTCTCGCATAATCCATCTTCACACAATTAGCGGGAGAATAAAATAAACTTAAACCTTGTCAAAACAAATGTTTTTTAGCAGATTTTGAATTTGTTACATAAATGAGACACGTCAGCAGATTTCAATTAGATACTATACTAGTGATAGTTTTTTCCTTTTAAAATGAAGATGTATATAATGATGGAAAAATGAAGAAATATTATCTGTGATAAGAAAATGAAGAAATATATATAGATAGTACCAGTTTATGTGAGTTTAATATTATGATACTTATGATGGTTCACATGTATATTTTACATTAGCATTTATGGTAAATGAGACACGTCAGCAGATTTCAATTAGATACTATACTAGTGATAGTTTTTTCCTTTTAAAATGAAGATGTATATAATGATGGAAAAATGAAGAAATATTATCTGTGATAAGAAAATGAAGAAATATATATAGATAGTACCAGTTTATGTGAGTTTAATATTATGATACTTATGATGGTTCACATGTATATTTTACATTAGCATTTATGGTATTTAGACTAGAGTTTAGCAGCAATTTATGTTGATATTATGATATTTTGCAGGGCGTAGGTAGATATAATCATTTCTTGGAAAAATGAAAATTGTACAGTTCATAATTACGAGTTATATCAGTAGCAGCTTTTAAACTGGCACATTTTTACCTCTTTCGTGAACATTTGCTATTTTCCAAGAGTCAAGGTTGGTAAAGCAACTTGCTATATCACAAAAAAAGAGGGATGAGATTGAAAAAAAATACAGCTGTACAAACCCATAGGACTGAAAAAATTTGTTAAAAAAAAAAAAAAAAAAAAAAAAAATGATTGTAGAAAGCAGTACGAAATGGAACACATGCCGTATTTTCATTGGATGGTTGACTGCATGCCGCATTCGATTTACATCATCGCGTAGATTTCCAATGAATATTAATAACATCATCTATCTTTTTGAATAAAAATCAAGCCAAATTGACTGTTTTTTCCTTCCAAATATGAAAGACAGTGTAATTAGTAATTATAATTGTGAAGGAAATTGGTAATCGGCATTTTAATGCCGCGTGCTATATTAGATTTAGACTTTTTTTTCAAAAAAAAAAATGTTTTTTAAGATTAGAAAATAAAATCTGTATATAGTTGGAAAAGTTTCTTAAATAAATGCAGAAGAGAAAGATGAGTAATCAGTTCTACCTCAGTTTTAAATCTTTTTTGAATAAAATTCAAGCCACATTGACTGTTTTATTCTTCCAATTGACTATTGGATGTGGGCAGTCCGGATTTTTTTTGTTTCGACTTTGGAGACTCTGTGTGTTGAACTGTCGATTGATTTTTCGTTTCAAAAGTTGTCTACCAATGGAAATCTTCCTTGTTTCATTCTACATGATAAAAAAAAATAGAATATTGCATTAAAAAAAAATAGAATATTATTCTGACTGAAATATTCATATTTCATTTTTCTATCTTTTAGATTTTGTACATAAAAAATAAAAATAAAAACATTCAAATATTAGTCTTCTTCAACTGTCATTTTATCTTGTCGTACGGTTAACTCAGATGTCAGATCTCGAAGTACTGGAATAAGGCTGAAACTACACAGTTCTATCTTTTACGATTTTGTACATGATTACACAAGCCCGTTGGTTGGCGTAAATATTTGGCGTATGATCGATCAAACGACTAAAAACAAACTCTATTGCTGAGGTACACCGATGGACCTAGATCAAATATATTCGTCTTTTATCAACCTACATGTCAGTGTCGTGGTGTTTGGTAAACCGAGTCTATTTATCCTATTTAGACTCTTCAGATCCACCATACCAAAACTCCTTTAGAATCTATTTTCCCTCATTTTTTCAAAAGAGTAAAAGAACTAAAAAAAAGAAAGAAAAAGATCGCTGAGCTGAAAATGGAGAAGATGAACGCTGCAGGTAAACCATGGCAATCTCTTTCTTCTGATCTTCTTTTTACCTTTAGATCTCTCAAGTCTGAATGTGTATTTGCAGAATTGAAGAAGGCGAATGGGATTTTAGAAGCCGCTTGCGTGGGAAACCTGCGTAATCTCAAGAGTAGTTTTCTTGTTATGTTACGTTGATCTAGTATTTTTTTTTTTTTTAATCTTTTCGTTAGATTTTAGATTTTTCTAATGATCAACGGATTTATAAATTAGTAGCTATAAATATCATATATTTTTTTTTTTGAATGGGTGCTTGAGATAAATATCATATTGTTCTTCTCGATTTTAGTAGCATCTAACACGTTCAGTTCAGTCTTTCATCATTTGTGCTAGAGAAAGTACTTCTCTATGATTTTCCTTATCATTTATTGATATTCCTTAGTTAGTTTTACTAGATTTCCCTTTTTCTTGTGTCATTTACAAATAATAACTGAATTACTTGCATGCTCTGTTAATTTCTTTTCTAGATTGAAATCATCTCTGTCCTTAGTGTGAGATGTAATGATCTTATAACAAAATCCATTTTGTAATGATCTTATAACAAAATCCATTTTCGCTGTCTTTCAATCTAATTTTGTTATTCTTGATTTTGAGTTCAGTTTTGTTGATTTGAGGTATCTAGATTCATTATTTGTGCTAGAGTAGGATATAGACTATAATCAGCAAAATAAAGGTTATAGAAAGTGCTTCTATGATTTTCGTATCATTTTTTGACATTACTTAGTTATTTTTACTAGATTTCTCTTTTTCTTTTCTCACTTATCAATTCTAACTTAACTGCTTCTATGCTCTGTTGATTTCGTTTTTCAATTGAGAGCATCTCCGTATGTAATTGATTTATCTATATCTTATAACAAACTTCATTTTCCTTGATTTTTTTTTTCCATTTCCCCTGATTTTACTGTACTGAATCAAGTACTGTACTAAACTGACTGTACACTGTTAATTTCTTTTGTCAACTGAAAGCATGCTCTGTTACAACAGATTTCATTTTACCTTTCTACTGTACTGAAATCTAATTTGATACAGATTTGGCTAAAAAGCTTGACAAAGGAAACGGAATTAAGGCGACAATCGCTCTTGTACATGATGATAAAGGAGAGGGAGCTCTCCATTGGGCGGCTCGCGAAGGGAAGAAAGAGATTTGTCAGTATTTAATTGAGAATTTAGGGTTTGATCCTGATTTTCGCCCTTTTGGTGTTCTGAAAAAAGAAGGCGCTGGCGATGTAAAACTCTACTCTGGTAAATATCTCTCTCTGTTTCTCTTCTCCTCTTTGTTTTCTTCCACTTTTATTTTTACTTAATTTGATCATCTTTTGGACAAAATATTGGTAATTAACTTTTGTGTTTTAATTATTTTGCACTTAATAATTTGTAGAGAAAACTCCGTTGATTTGCGCTGTGTTTGATGGTAGTCTCAACACTTTGGAATATCTTATTGACAGAGGTGCCAATCTTAATGCGAGAGATGAGAATGAGTTAACTTCTCTTCACACTGCTGTCATGCAAGGTATTCTCATAATTATTTCTGACAATTATGTTGACAGAGCTGTGTCAACACTAGAAGTTTTATTTATCATATTTATTTTTGATAATTTTAGAGCAAGTGGAGTCATTACGAGTGCTGGCCTCTAAAGGAGCTCCGATTGATCCGCTCCATTATTCAGGGACTCCATTGCTTTTAGCCACCGCTCGAGATGATAATGTCATGGTCCAGATTTTATTGGACCATAAAGCTGATGTATTAATTAATTTAAAAAAAAATGAATTTCTTTGATTTTATTGTCTAATTTTGGTATTTTATTGACAGCCCGATATGAATTACAAGGAAGTGATGTTCGGTCAGTTTATCACTCCGCTCGTTATTTCTGTGCTAAATGGCTCCATGAAATGCACAGAGCTTCTCATAAAGGTATAATAATAGTACCTTATATATGATTTTGTTTTCGTTTATTTAATTCAACTAATTTTGTGAATTTTATGTGATTTATTTTAGGCTGGAGCAGATGTGAATAAACAGCCTGTGTTAGAAATGGCGATCTGCTCAAAAGAGTTGCTTAATTACTTGTTGGAATTTGGAGCTAATCCCAATATTCCCAACACGGTTCATTTTATTTTTTTCTCATTACATTTTTATTTTCTCTTAAATATTTTATTTTGCATAATTTGTTTCTTATAATATTTGTTCTTTTATTCTGTGAAGTATGGAAAGCTACCAATAGAAGTTGCTGCAGTTAGAGGTGAAAGAGAGGCTGTAGAAATCCTCTTTCCTCTAACCTCTCCAATTGAAGCAGTAAAAGATTGGAGCGTCGAAGGATTATTTACTCATGTCGAATCCGAAACTTTTAAAAAAAGGGTAAAAAAATCAATTTCAGTTATTTATTTTTTGACAATTACATAATTTTTTTTTATTTTCTGATTTGACACAGGAGAGAATTTGCTCCAAGGTGAAAATCGCAAGGTTGAAGCAAACAATCGACAATGTAATGGACAGAGAGGGCTACGTTACAGCACGCTACCTTTGTTTCTACGTAAGTTCACGTCTTTTAAAATTATTTAAAATTTTAAGTATATTTTAAAATATTTAAATATATTTTTCGCCAATTTCAGGCGTTGCAAGAAGACCCTCAAGATGAGGAAATTCTTGCGAAAAAGGCCCTGTGTAGAATGAGAATTGAAAAAGACGTGTTTGATGCTGTATTGGAGATTCATGAGTCCAAATCGCCTCAAGCGTGTCGTCTTTTAGCCGACATTCTTCTCTCCAAAGGGGTAAGTAAATTAAATTAAATTAATTTCTTCAGTTTTTAGGTTTTGAAAAACCCTCAATAGAGTTTTAGGTATATTGTTTTATCTGTTGATAAGTGGAATTATTAATTGTATTTTATCTCTATCATCTCAATTTTGTGATATGTGGTATTAATTATAAAATATAGTGTTTCTTTTGGACGGAAGTCTCGCATCAATTTTCTTGTAAAATATTATTTTATATATTTTATATATTACTTTATGTATAATTTATATATTGTTTTGGTAAAATATCTTAACTATATAGTTAACTCCATTGAGGGAGTAAAAGAATATAAAATACTAATTTTTTTTATTATGATTATTGTTTCCTTATATGATATATTATTTTGGTAAAATATTTTATGATGTATTTTAACTCCGTGGTGAAAAAATTCCAATTCTCTTTATAAGAGGTACGCAAATAGGCTACCTAAAATTTTAATGGGTTTTAAAGTTTTCAGAAAAGATAGGTTGTTTATAAAAATTTCCATAGTTTATTTATATTAAATTTTCTTTGTTTATATATTAGTTTAAGAAACATTATTGACAGTTAAAAAATAAATTTAACTGTATTAATATTATTATTTTAATGGTTAGAACCAAGGAGCAGCTACCTTGGTCCTTCTTGGTGCTATGTCTTTAGAGCCTGACAATGCAGACCACAAAGATGCATTACTGTAATACATATCACATCTTATTTTCCCCTTCCCTTTTTATTTTCTGATTCATTTATTGAATTATCTTTATTTCCGAATTATTTACTTCAAATTACATTGTTGGTATTTTGGCAGAGCGACAGGGGTGGCACGAGTCAAAAACAGAATTGTTAAAACAGAAGGTTCTCACTGAAATTCACTTTCTTTTCATGCTTTGAGTTATCCGAAAATTTAATGAATTTTTTGTCAGGTGCGGAAGAGAAAGGAGCCGCTGAGTCATCAGCGGGCCGAATGGAGCAAGAAGGAGAAACAAGTGGGAATAATGTGCCTTTGAAATTTAAGATTACATTGAAGAACGGGCCTCTTCCGAAGGGCCTTTGAATCCAGCTTTCTTTCTTATTTCCTTTCAAAATAAATCAAAATTGAATTGAGTTGTGAGACTAATTGTGGTTGTGTAGTGTGTGTGTGTGTGAACTTTGTTGTGTCATGTGTGCTTATATGGTTCTTTTTTTGGTAAACATAGTTGTTTCTTGGTTTGGTTTCTGGTTAATTAGGTCGCGTTGGATTTAATGCAACTAGGGTTTCTGTGACTACATTTAGATTGGGATTTGGTTCTCATATGTCGAGTTTATATATTGCTTTGTTTCTTTTTTATTTTCTTATCGAAAGAACAGCAGATTTTGGTTGCTGAATGAATTAAACTGCCTGTTATTGAATCAAAATGACTTGGATTGTTGTTTGATATTGATGGGTTTATAAAATTAGTTCCATATCGTATGATTTTTTGTTTTAAGACATTTGTTCCTGTTGCGAAAATGAATATGGTACAAGTTCTAATGCCTGTACCTATAAGCTGTGATTGGCCTTTTATGTCAAATATATGTAAAATATGCTTATTTTGCATGGTGATTTACATTAAGAGGTTTACATAAAGTTTAACTCCTAATACTGCCAATGAAATCCCCTTTTTGGGAGGTTATCTAAGGTCAAGATCTTTTTTTGTTTTATTTCCCAAAGAAGAATTCTCATTCTCGTTGGGAGTTTTATCCCCCATAAAAATTTCAGATCTGAAAGAGGATGCACCCCCAAGAGAAGTTTCTGATAGGCTGATTTTGTGGAAAAAAAAAAACCTTTTTCAGTCCAATTCCACCTGACAGTATCCGGAGCTTGGGTTAATTGAGTTTGATTTAAGAGGAGGTTGAAGAGATTAAACTCTTGTTGAGCTTTGGTTGAGACAAGGTTTCGAAATAGGGCTCCTCTATCAGTGACTTCTTTATACTTATGAAGGGTACCAGTTGAGTTCCAGAAGTATGTGTATAAGCAAGGGAATTTGTGGGATAAGACCCCTTCATTCCACCTGTTCAACCACAAGTAAATAAGTTTTCCATCACCCAAAACAAATTGCGTACTGAAGAAGAAGAATTGGGTTTGTTGTTTTACTTCGGACCAGAAGTATGATCCTCTGTTATTGGGATTATTTTCCAACCCTTCAAAAGGTAAATTCCCAACTAGATTTTGCCATTTTAATTCATTTGTTTGATAGAATTTCCAAAGCCACTTTAACATTAATTCTTGATTGAAGACCTGTAGGTTTATAATGCCTAGCCCACCCTCATTTTTTGGTTTACAAACCTTATTCCAAGCTACCAAATTGTCACCATGTTCCTTGTCTCTCTTCCAAAGAAAGTTCCTTCTAATAGTATCTATCTCATTAATTACTCAATTAGGAATTTTAAAGAAATTAAAATAATAGATTGGAAGGGAAGACATAACAGAATTGAATAATATTAATCTTCCACCTTTCGATAATAATTCGCACTTCCATCCCCTTAATCTCTTTTCAAATTTGTTAATAATTTGCTTGTAGAACTCTTTTGAAGGCTCTTTGAGATCCAAAGGAAGGCCTAGGTAATTCAAATGGAGGGAAACCAAGGGACAACACAGCTCTCGAGCCAGGTCATCATTGAAGTCAGCACCCTCTTGAAATAAGATTACAATCTTTGATCTTTCGAAATTTATTCTTAATCCAGATTGAACACCAAAAGAATTTAGGATAAATTCTAATCTTTGGAATTGAATTTTATCCGGTTTAATTAAAAGCAAAGTGTCATCAGCATAAAGTAATACCACACAACAATCAGGTAGGGGTCTTCAATGAAGTTTTGTGCACTTAATCTCTCCATTATACAAGCTAATGCATCAATAGCTAGAATGAAAAGATATGGAGAGATGGGGGCCACCTTGTCTAACCCCACGTTTCAAGTGTATGCTCTTCCCAGATATACCATTCATTAGCACCTTTGCAGCCCTTTGTAATACATAATAATTCATCCATTCAATCCATTTATCGTCAAAACCCTTTGCTTTAAGAACTTGGATGATGAAGTGCCATGATATAGAATCAAAGGCCTTGTGAATGTCCGCTTTAAAAAGAAGGAGAGGGTAATTCTCCTGATTTGCAACATGAAGGGCTTCCCTTACATAAAGAAAACATTCACTTATCTCTCTACCTTCAATAAAACCTAACTGGTTGGGCATGATTAAATTGTTAATAACCCTCTTTAGGCGATTTGCAAGTATTTTTGAGATGAGTTTTTGAATGCTGCTTGTGAGAGATATAGGCCTAAAATCTTTGGGATGAATTGCCCCCTCTTTTTTAGGGAGGAGGATAATGTAAGAGACTGCAAAATTACCAAAGGCCCTTTGAGATACAATTATTGGTAATAATTTCATAGATCTCCAACCTCATTAAGTGTCAAATTTTTTTGAAAAATTCTCCCGTAAGTCCATAAGGGCCTGGAGATTTATTATTCTTCTACCTCTTTATCACTTCATCAAGTTCACTTAAAAGGATAGGTTCATTTAGTGAGGTTAAGTCCACTGAAGAATCTAAAAGAAGTTTTTTGAGATCTAAAGAAACCTCACTGCTGGCTGTTGGTGAGATTTTTCCAAATAGACTTTTGTAAATATTATTATTATTATTATTATTATTATTATTATTATTATTATTATTATTATTATTATTATTATTATTATTATTATTATTATTATTATTATTATTATTATTATTATTATTATTATTATTATTATTACTATTACTATTATTATTATTTTATTATTATTATTATTTTTTTATATTAACCTTGAAATGAGAAGAGCTTCCCCAGATATGCAATCGGGAAGTTGGAATCTAAGCAAACTGCTTCCATTGCATCCTTCAAAGCAGCGTTCATATTTCCCATACGCAACCAACAAAGGCTCCTATTATATTATATTATAGACATAAAAACTGGTCATCCTCAACCCGCTGCTGACACATGGCACCGCTGCCTAGACTTCTGTTTAAGTATTAGGAAGACTATAACTTGAACACATCAGAGTTTATGCCCCGCTGGCTTTGCCCAATGCTCCGGATGTCGAAAGGGGTGAGTTCGAAACCTACCTCTCAGGATTTTATTTTGTTTTTTATGGATTTTAGCTTCATCAAACCGGAGCAAATTGCATTACGAAACGTGCGTACAGCTGTCTCCTCTAATAAACTCGGTTTTGCACAAAATCACTCTCACCACACTTAAACTTTTGTATGTATGAGAAAAAAGTTTAAGACTTTGTGAAAATTGGAAGTAATCAAAGATTTTGTGCGAAAACCACCTTCATCACATTTAAACTTTTGCAAAGTTTAAGTGTAGATGATGAAGTTTTGTGAAAAGAAAAATTAAAAATAAGGAAAAAAATACGACATGACATCGAGTTGCCTCTCGCTAGCGCCTCCCGTTTAACGTCTCGAGCCCGATACGTTTTCGTTCGTCATTCCTTCTCTTTTGCGCCATTTGGCGCTTCCTCCAAATCCTGCTCCTCAAACCACCGTGTGTCGTGATTCTCGTAAAATACCTTCAAGTCGCCATTGACTTTGAATGCGATCATTTCTTCACTAGAAATCTCAAATACTTTTTGTAAATAATTTTGTAAATAATAAATATTTTGAATCTCAAGTTTCAAATTTACTAATTTGTGATGTATTATTCTATTTTCAGCTCCAATCACACACAAACTTTCACCAAACTCTACTCAGCTGAAAAAGATGTGAAAGTTAATTACAGCACGGGCTTAATGATTCATGTTTGCCATTATCAAAACAAAAGATAGGCAATCAACAATTAATGGAAGAAGAACAAGAGTCATTAGAATATAATACAATTGTTTCTTCTTCTTTTAGGTACTGAATTAACATCATTTGAGGATGAATTTAGTTTAGATACGCCTAGTTAGGCTTAATTAGGCAATGATGTCTAAACATGGGTTAATATGGGACTGATTGAGGCTTAATTTGAGGATGGAGAAGGATTAATTGCGTCTTAATTTTTGTGAATTTGGGTTAATTCGTTATACCTATCTTTTAATATCAAAAAATGATTCTTTTTTTAATTCTTTTGTGCAGGGTTGAACGAAACTTGAAAGGGAGGGTTTCAAATGTACCACTAATTATTTGAAATTGAAATTAAGTTTAGATGCTTATATGTGTGAATTCAAATAGGCTATATGCTAATGTATGAATTCAGGTTGTAGAATGTACGTGTACAAAATTTGGTCAATGTATGAGATGATTTATACTTTTTTATATTTTATGTGCTGGTACGAGTCACAGATTCACTTTGATTGCTACAGCCATCAATAGTACTAATATGTCATGCTAAAATTTAATTGAAGAGCTATTGTCCTCGAATGAACTATAGAAAAATTGAATAAAATCTATCTTGATATAAAAGACGTCCTTTTCAGGTAACTTAACGAGCACTAGCCAACCATATAATCTAACGATAGTGCCAGAGTGATATGCGAGTAATCTAACGTAATTTAACAATAGCGAGTAACTGGAGTGATATGATATGAGTAATCTAACATAATTTAAAAATAGCGATTAACTGGAGTGATATGAGAGTAATTCGACGATAGGGATTACACATTTCCTTGTTTCAATATGTGTAGTTGTAAGATCGCGATGGTGAAAATTCCGTAAAAAATGAAACACTCTTAAAATATAGTATTTCAAAAGTTTGTTAAAACATGTACTTATGATTGATGTTATCGAACAATCATGTGTGTTCATGCAACACATATGCGCACATCTAATATTCAACAAAAGGATAAATAGAACCAACTCAAAGATTGAATTTTCAAATGTCTATACAACAAAAATTAACATAATAAATTATGATAACTCAAAAATCAAATGTATCCATCAAATATAAAATAGAACATAAATAAATAAGACATAATAATTGAAGATAAAATGCGTTAAGGCCCTTCAAAGTTACCGAGTACCTGTGTATCCCTGCAGAAAGAGAATAAATAAATTGTAATTACTGAATTACAACATAATAAAAAACCATTTTATTATTTTCTATTATTTATCTGTACCTTCACAGTCTCGAGTAGTTCTTTTGCAGCACTATCATTCATAAAGTGCTCTCTTACCGGCTAAAAAAATAAAATGAATATAAACATAAATGATTGTCTATTTAAACAAGTAACCATAATTAAATTTTACCCAAAAAATAAAAATAAGAAATAGAAGAAAAAAAGCTTACTTGTAAGATTTTATTAATGGCTTTAGAAAGAGAAGTTTTAAAGTCGTGAGGATGTAAATCACCACTCACATAATCAGCAATTAATTCTTCCATTGTTGTATAAACCCTACATTTAATATAAATAAAAGATTACAAAACAAATCCAATAGACCAAATATGAAAGCAAAAATGCTACAAAACATGACCATGACCAAAAAGCTCGAAATAATATTTCTTCAATTAACATTAACTAGGCTGTGATCATGCTTTTTGGTCATGCAGTTTAGTATTTTTGAATATAAAAATAAGAAATAATAAAAAATAGAAAAATGAAATAAAACTAACTTGTTGCCTCCGTTTTGCTCGTTTCTAGAAACTTCAAAATAACCAAACCAAGGAAATATAAGGTATTTTATATACTCTATACAAGGGTTTCCTTCTACTTTTTTAGGAGGGCAATAAGCTTTCTTTATCTTCTTATTCACTTGTGCCTTTACAAAAAAAAAACTAATTATTGGAATTTGCAAACATAATTTTTTGCAATTTATAATAATTCAGGGTCTTGATTGCAATTTTGTCACGACTTTTTTTGGTTTAAATAAGATGAAATAATTTATATTACATATATAAATACCTCATCATCATCCATGAAGATTGAAGAACTCGGATCACTTTTCGACATTTTCTCTTGCCCTTGTTGCAATCCCGGTAGCATGTCTACAAGTTAAAGCAGCAACAACAACAACAACAACAACAACAACAACAACAACAACAATAATAATAATAATAATAATAATAATAATAAATTTAAAAGATGGGGATTAAGAAATATACGGTGTGAGAGAATAATGGGTTTATCTTCCCTTTTGATATCATCGCAATATTCTCTCGCCAAAGTGTTCACCTTCCTTTGATCCATTCCAAGTTGGCATATATCCGCCTAATAAATTACGTAAAGAAAAAAATCGTTCAAATACTTCTAAAAAATAGCCAAATCATATTAAAAAATACTGATTATTAAAAATAAAATGAAAAAAATAAAAAATTACCTTGAGGAAAAATATGTCAGCACATTGCATACAAGGATAAAGTATCTGAGAAGCAGTTAAATCATCATGCTCACTTCTTCCCATTGCTGGACTACACCTGCACAAAAGTAAAAAAGAAGTTAGGTTAGATAATACAATTATGGGAAATTTCCCTTCAATAATTTTATTTACAACTGAAGGGTACATTTGAAAATTTTGACTCTCTAAAGGGTACATAACAAAAACTCCAATCAACAAACACACGTGATAATTCAAGGTAGAGTATTCTTCCTTGTGCTATCCATAACAAGAGGCCAGTACTCCCCGGCCCTGCCATAAATCTCATCCAGCGGCCACAAGAACTCGACAATCTGCAAATCCATTCCTACAGCTTTCAGAATCTTGATTAAGTAATTTCTGATCGTGCGGATTTGCTTATATACCCGCCCATTTTGTTGTTAAGCTGCACTAACCAGATTTTAACCCTGCAGCTCGCCGATGTCATGCCGCTGGTGCAGCATGTAATGGTCTGACGAGATTAATGGATATTGCACGGAAGAATACTATGCCTAGAATTACAGGGACTTTTTGCAAAAAATCTAAAAACTGATAATTTTAGGGAATAGTGTTATTCTGTTTTCTAAATTTGATAAGAATAGAAACTAATGGCGCTAGCATATAACTAACATTAGGGCCTTCCAATATTAACCAGAGGCAATATTACCTGATGATTCTATGCAGAGTATTCCTCCTCGAAATGTCAATCACAAGCGGCCAATATTCATCAGCCCTCTTATTAATCTCGTCAGAAGACCATACAAACTCCACATTTTGCTGATTCATCCCCATGGCTTTCCAAATCTCAATTAGGTACTCTCCAATCTTGCGAATTTTTTTCAAATCCCCGCCCATTTTGTTGTTCATCAGCGCGAACCAGTCCGCGATCCAAATCTTGACTTTGCAGCCGGCTGAGGTTAGTTTGTTCACGTTTAGGGTCTTCATGACCCCCTGAAATAATTGAAATTCAAAAAATTGTGAGATAATTGATTAATTTATCTATTCAGGGTGATTTTTCTCTCCGGAAGGTATGAGGAGTTTGACAATTGTTGGGAAATTTGCAATAAAATCCCTGCGTTGTGCCCAAATTGCCAAAAAAACCATGCATTATTGCCAATTGTACAAGTTCCCTACCGTTAGCTTTATACTCTAATTCTTTAAAAAAACATCTCTTAAACTCTAATTTCTCTATCTCTTAAAAAATGGTCCATCCCGCTAAAACTCCACCAAGTGCTAGATACTGTTATAAATCAATTCATTTCATCTCATATAGCAGTATATACATTGATAAATCCAAATTATTATGCTATACTATAAAAATTAATAGTTGAAGTAAAAAAATGAGTTAATATAACATCATTGCTAAAATATAGGGAATCGATATATGCCAACAAAAGTTAGTTAAAAAGGAAATAATATAGGGGTTTTTTTAAAAAATTTAAGAACCTAGGTGCTTTTTTGCAATTTACAATAATGTAGGATTTTTTCTTGGCAGTTTAGACATAAAGCAGGGTTTATACTTTTTGCAAATTTATAATTTATAGCAATTTTCTGGAGGGTTTATACTTAATAGAGAACTTCAAAAGTTGCTAACTAATTCATACCTGAGCAATATGCATTCTTCCGGAAGGTTCAAAACCGTCATAACAAATCGGATTAGGTTTCTTGGCGAGCAAGTTCCGTAGTTCTTCTTCTTGAATGCATTCTTCGCCGATACTTCTGACCAGCTGAAACTTCTCCTCTACTGTCATTCTGTACGGTTGAGTAGAGAGAATAATCAATCATCATGTAACGAATGAGATATTTGTATGTGTATGTATTAATTGGTAGAATGGATTTACTATTCTTTTAGTTAGTTAGAGGCATATTAGTCATGGATGTACTTATTTAGTAATAGTGTGGAGTTATCTAATTAGTTATTGTGTAGTTATCTAGGGTTAGTGTGGAGTAGTTACCTAGGTGGTTATTATGTTTCTCTATAAATAGAGAGAAAAGAATATTTGTAATGTTGAATTGAATAGATAATAGTTTTTCTTTTGTTTCTTAGTACTCCTTGTGAGTTTGTATCCATTTCGCTCTTTAGAGCATATTCACCTTCATAACTCTAATTTCGCCCCCAAATCCGTTGCGAACTAACCCGGTTCGCAACAATTGGTATTAAAACCTTCGATTCTTCATACCTAAACCACGCCATGCCGCCAAGCACTTCGACAAGTAAAATTCGAGATTCGAGCCATCCCGCCTCTCTCGCGTGAACCGACTTTTCCGATCGACAAAAAAAAGAAAGAGGGAAGAATGTATATTGAAATAGAGTACTTGTAGGATATTGTTTCTTGGAAGTACAAAACCCTTGCATAGGTGCGGAAAAGAATGTGTCATAAGGCAAGTTTATTATGATCAATTTTTGTGTGAAACGACTCAATAACTTCATACTTGTGAGAATGATTGTAATCAACTAATTATTCGTGAAGATAAAAATTGCAGTTATTACGCCTATTGCGGTGTTAGTGACCAAACTTTCTCTTTGTTAAGATGGGAGATACAAGCAATTGAGAGATATAAACGTAAAAATACGGATGACGAGAGAGACAAACTCTTCATTAAAATTATGCAAAAACTTGATGAAGGCTGCGCTAGCGCTAGAAAGAATTGTGAGAGTGAAGTAAAATTGGACGATTGGCAATCAGATTGAGATGACAATGGATTGAATTCGGACGAGGATGAACCGAGCGTGCATGTATTCGGACGAGCGTGGATCAGAGGTAGTGGTGGAATGTGAAAACGTATTCTTACCAAATGTGCTTGAGTCGGGTACGGCGCGGCTAAGGGATAGGATAGATTTGGATCCGTATTTAGTTTCGAAGGAAATTGAAGGGCGAATACTAAATCCGAATGAAGGCGAATGATTATTTAGGATTCCATGCATTGTAGGGTATTTGTGTGTTTCTTTTGGGGTAACTCTTGAAGGATGGAGGTCGTTTCTAATCGATGCGGGACTGGAATTGTTGGTTGAGGGAGGAGTTGCGATAAAAAGGTCACCACCTAAACCGAAAATAAGGCGGGATACAAATTTCTTGTGTGGTTATGGATGTAGTTATTTAGTGATAGTGTGGAGTTATCTAATTAGTTATTGTGTAGTTATCTAGGATTAGTGTGGAGTTACCTAGGTGGTTATTATGTTCCTCTATAAATAGAGAGAGGATGAGGAGTAAGAAAAGAAGATTTGTAATGTTGAATCGAATAGATAATAGTTTCTCTTTTGTTTCTTAGTACTACTTGTGGGTTTGTATCTCTTTCGCTCTTTAGAGCTTGTATCCACCTTCATAAGCCTAACTTTGCCCTAAAATCCGTTGCGAACTAACCCGGTTCGCAACACATCAATTCCGAGTAATTTAATTGGATTTATTTCAATCCAGCAGAGATGCTTCTGTACATGAAGAAAGAATACAAGGAGATAGGTGAGGTTTGTTTACCGTGGGGAAGCAGAGGGAGAGAGAGATGCGACGGCCGGCGGAGCAGAATCTCTTCTGCCCTTCTGAGCCGATTCTTCAGTTCGGCTGAGTATCTTTTGCAATTCTTCTCGAAGATTTTTGTTCACCTTCTCTATTTTTACAATTTCTTCCTTGTGAGCCATATTTTGGTTTTTCAGGGCGGTTTTGAGATAAGCGACCTCATCTTGAGCCTGATTTAGGGCAGGACAGGGAGAGGCCGCGTCCAGAGAGAGAGATGCGACGGAAATCGATAAATCTGATGACTCCTCATCTGCCATGGTTAAGAGGGGCGGGTAATGGAAAGTAAACAAGGAAATTGAACTTTTGAGGACGAACAGTCGCCAATAAATTTCTCACCGAATACTGACCAGCCCCTGTATTAATAATAGGATTAATTTTAGGATGATTTTCTGGATGCCTAACTAGAGACGGTGTCCTTTGTATTGTGAACCGTGTGATTTTATTTGGATGGTTCAATGCCATGATTGATTAGACAATTTATATCCTTATGATCCAGTTTTAATGGTCCAGATTATGCCTAATTTGTTTGCATTTCTCTGTTCACATTCTGAACAGCTGTCAATCAAAAAACTTGAAGCAATGGACGGCTGTCAAAAACTTCTCTCTTTTCTACAGCTGTCAATCAAAAAACTTGAAGCAATGGACGGCTGTCAAAAACTTCTCTCTTTTCTTCTTCTCTTCTACTTTTCTTTCATAATAATTTCATTTCCGTTCGTCATTTTCTTGCTATATAATTCTTCTCCTTTGCAGTATAATCATTTCTCTTTCTTCGTTTCTGTCTTCACTTTTCTTTGCTAAATCCGGTTGAGTTTTAGTAGTTGTTTTGATTCATACGAATTTGAAATAAACGAGAATCTTGCCTTCCCCCCAAAAAGAGTGAAATGAATTGTTTTAATATCGTTAGGGTTTTTTTGGATAATCTATACGCTACTGAAATACCATTTTTGGAAATATTTAGGAATTTAAAAATTTAAAAAGGAGAATAATTTGAAGAAAAAAGTAACAAAACCGCAATAATTATGGTTCTAAAGAAACTGAAATGGCATAATATGCTAAAACTATAATGATTTTACGGTTATCAATTAAATTTTAAAAATAGTAAGTGTTAATTTGACTACTGAAGCCCAAAAAAAATCAAAACGAAATTACACACTAATAAAAGCGAATCACTTGAAGAAGATTTCATGATATTTGGATTTATTGACTAATTTTTCTCTACTCAAACATAATAAGAAGAACAATTAATTCTAATCAATTATATAAATTTGGTAACAAGTTCATTGGTGCATTTATTCATAGTAGTTCTTTTCATTTTCTTCAACAAATTTCAGCTTTTTGGTTTGATTTCATCAAATTAAGCTTTCTAAAGATATCAGTGTTCTTTTGTAATGTTGTCTGTAACTGGGTTGTGCACTTTTTATTGTTAGTTTTTTTAACATTTTTGTTCTCATGTTTTCTGACTTACACAGTGGTTGCTGGCGTTGTTATTCAATAACTATTAGTCATTCTGGTATGGACGATGCAAGGTCAGCCAGGCATAGAAGATTAGTTTTGTCACGTAATAAACGGGCTCGAGTTGAGATAGGAGAGACTTCATTAAGCAATGTTCAAGTTCAAAGGACTCATCATATGCATTGTCAACGGAGTATGCAGAGATCTGTGCAATTTCTATATAAATTTGTTTAGGATTTTTTGTTCAATTTGTTTATTTATTGTAGGTGCCATACCCGAACAGTTCAATGTAGGCTCACCGGACTACCGATGCCAGTATTGTGGAGCTTACTTCTGGCATGGTGAAAGATGCAAAAAACAGTCAAAGGCAAATAATCCTAGATATAATTTGTGTTGCCGGGAAGGAAGGGTTTCACTTCCAAACTTAAGAGAGCCTCCTCTTTATTTAGATGCTTTACTAGATCCTAATGGCTTTGCACGGTTGTCGAACTTCAAAGAAAAAATCCGTTTATATAATTCAATGTTTGCATTTACTTCAATGGGCGTAAAAGTTGATGAGACAATTAATGATGGTTCTGGTCCGTATGTTTTCAAAGTTGCTGGTCAAGCCTATCATAGAATTGGGTCTCTTTTACCAGTTGAAGGTTCGAAACCAATGTTTGCTCAGTTGTATGTTTATGATACTGCTAATGAAGTTACAAATAGGATTAGGGCTTTTGATCATTCGTACACACAAAGAAATGAACCCAATAGTGAAATAATACAAAATTTAATTGATATGTTTAATGAATATAATGTTATTGTTCAAGGTTTTAGAAATTATCAAGAACGTTTTTTAAACTGTGAAATTCCTGATTTGAAATTAAGAATTGTCGGAGTTCATGATAACGTGCTCCCACAATATGCACCTCCTGCTGCCAGTGAAATAGTTGGTTTAGTAGTTGGTGATCTAACTGAGGAACAACGTCAACGTGACATTATAGTCGAAAGTCGAGCAAATGGATTGCAACGTATAAAATTGGAACATCCGAGCTATATGCCAATGCAATATCCTTTATTATTTCCATATGGCGAAGATGGGTTTCATCCACGTATAAAATATGTTTTACAAGAAGGCACTCAGAACAAAATTAAAAGAAAATGTGTTACTATGAATGAGTACTATGCTTATAGATTACATCAACGCGATAAAGATGCTCCAACAATATTCCATTCTGGTAGATTATTTCAACAATATGCTGTCGATGCTTATTTATCAATAGAACAGCAAAGATTGTCGTACTTACAACAGAATCAAGCGTCTTTAAGATCTGAGAAGTTTAAAAACATAAAAAATGTTGTTTTAGATGGCGACATGTTAGGGAAAAATATAGGAAAACGCATTGTACTTCCAGCTTCACATGTTGGAAGTCCACGATATATGTTCCAAAATTATCAAGATGCAATTGCAATTTGCGGACATATTGGTCTTCCTGATCTTTTTATAACTTTTACATGTAATCCACAATGGCCTGAAAATAACAGTATGCTTTTGCCAGGACAACGTCCTGAAGATAGGCCAGATATTATGACCCGTGTTTTCAAATTGAAATTGGAAGAAATGTTACAAGATATTAAGAAGAAGAAGTTTTTTGGACAGCCTGCAGCAAGTTAGTTTCCCATTATACATATACATATCCAATATTCTTGTTCATTATATATATATTTTTTTTGGCAGTTATCTATACTATCGAGTTTCAAAAGAGAGGATTGCCGCATGTTCACATTATTGTTTGGTTGGCCCATAGTGATAAACTCAAAACTGTAGAGCAGGTAGATAAGTTCATTTCTGCTGAGATTCCTGACCCTAAAGTTGACAAAATCGGGTATGATGTCGTTACAAAATACATGCTCCATGGACCGTGCGGCTCTGCATATGCCAAGGCAAGTTGCACGACTAAAGGTATTTGTTCAAAACAATTTCCAAAACAATTTCAAAACAAAACTGTAATAAACGAAGATGGAACTGTTCTTTACAAACGCCGTAACAATGAGATATTCTTTGATAGGAAAAATATATCTTTAAATAATAGCCACGTTGTACCATACAATATGTATTTACTGCTTAAATACCAAGCCCACATAAATGTTGAGAAGTGTCATACAGGTGAACTAATAAAATATTTGTTCAAATATATATGCAAAGGGAATGATCGAATATATGCATATATTGAAAAAGACAAAACAAATAATTCAATCGAGGAAGAAATTAACGAAATAAAGGCCTTCCTTGATTGTAGATATATCACTCCTCATGAGGCTATGTGGAGGATTTTCCAGTATGATATACATTACAGAACGCTTAGCATTGAACGATTACCTGTACATTTGCCTTTCATGAATAATGTTGTCTTCAATGATGGCCAAAATATGAATTATACAATTAATGATGGAGACGCAGAACGAACAATGTTAACAGAATATATGGAACTTAATAAAAGAGAACCATCAGCATATTCTCGAAAATATATAGAAATTCCTGAATATTTCACATGGCATGCAGATCGGAAATGTTGGATGATTCGTAAAAAAGGAAAATGCATTGGTCGTCTTTTTTATGTAAACCCTAGCTGTGGTGAGTTATACTTTCTTCGACTTCTATTAAATTACTCGAAAGGTGCAACGTGTTACGAAGATATCCGTACAGTAAACGACACATTATATGATTCTTTTAGAGATGCTTGCAATGCTCTTGGGCTTTTGAAAAATGATAATGAATGGTTGTTTGCAATAAAAGAAGCCTCTAACTGGGCATCATCAGTACAACTGCGCAAAATATTTGTTAGCATGTTATTATACTGTGAAGTAGCAAGCCCATGCAAGTTTTTCGAAGATTGCTGGCGATTTCTAGGTGACGATATAATGTATAGAATGCATAAATTTTATGCAATGCCAGGCGTACAACTAACTGATTATCAAATTAAGAATTATATATTGCATGATATTCAAAGATTGCTTATTAATAATGGGTCAGATCTTGCAACATTCTCTTTACCGTTGCCGGAAATGACTTCTGTCCACAATCTTGAAAATAAATTGATAAGAGATGAGTTGGCTTGCAATGCACAAGCTTTCACAATCGATGCTCAACTTTTGCACTCCCGTTTAAATAATGAACAGATACATGTTTATGATGCAGTAATGAGATCTGTTGAACAAAATGAAGGGAGATTGTTCTTTATATATGGCTACGGAGGTACAGGAAAAACTTATTTATGGCGTACAATTGTCACAATGTTACGTTCACAACATAAGATTGTTCTACCTGTTGCTTCATTTGCTCTTGCCGCATTACTTATTCCACGAGGACGTACTGCACACTCAAGGTTTAAAATACCAATAAATTTAATGAACGAGTCAACATGTGATATTAAAAAAGGTACCCAGTTAGAAGAACTTTTACATAAAACTTCGCTAATTATTTGGGATGAAGCACCTATGAGTCATCGAAATTGTTTTGAAGCACTTGATAGAACACTTAGAGATTTGCTTGGTATAAATAATAAATATAATCGACAAAAACCTTTCGGTGGAAAAACAATTCTATTAGGTGGAGATTTTAGACAATATAGTAAAGAAAACATATAATGCCAACAGAAAACCAAATAGCCTCCATATTTCATCTTAGCATCAAATTACTCAGTTCAATAACATTGTACAAAATTTTGTTAGTTCAATCATTTGAAGTTTCTGTATTACTTTTCTACTTACTAAAGATTTCTTCTTTCAAATGCAATGAATAATTACATGTCTGTTTTACTTTCAGATGGCGTCAAGATCAACTGTAACGACATTGGCTAAGCTCAACAACATAATGCGAAGACCCAAAATTACTGCAAGAATTGTAAAAATCTGGCAAGCACTTAATCCAACAACCGGATCTGTATATAGCATTGATTTCATGTTAGTTGATCAAGAGGTAATCATCTAATTATACATAGAAAGCAAAGCCTCACTTTCATTTATTGTTAATAATTGATATTAGTTTTGAAACTCTTATTCAACATTTCATATCCATTTACACTGCTAATACTCAATAAAAAATACTTTAAAAAGAACATTAATTTCTTCGCTTCATCTACTTAAATACAGAATACTGCCATTGAAGGAATGATGGAATTAGACCATACTGCGCACATACGAGAACAAATGATTGAAGGAGTCATTTTCGAATTCAGCAACTTTCAAGTGGTTAACGCAAGAACAAACTACCGAACTGTTGATCACACTTACCAAGTAAAATTCACACCAGCCACCGTCATGAATATAAAGGACGAGACCTCTGCAATACCAAAATATTACTTCAATTTTAAAAAGCTGGAAAATATCGGTACAAACCCAAGTACTCAAAAGCATATAGTAGGTACGGTTTAAAATATCTTTCAAAAATCCTATACATTGTTTCAAAAATCCAGTGACCAAGGCCAACAAACCAAAACTAATACTATATATTATGAAGATGCCATTGGAAAGATAACCACATTCAAAGGAATGCAAACTATCCAAAAATCTGACAGAACCATACAGCTCCGTGAGATTGAAATTATAACTGAAAGGTAATTTACAAATATGATAACTATCAATTGAGAAACAATTACTCATCTTTCTATCTTTTACTTTTGCACAGCGGCAAATGCATCCCAATTACAATTTGGGGAGACCTTAACGAACAACTTGACCAACAAAACATTGTCACAAGATCCAAGAATGAAGCAATAATCATTGCATTCAGCTCCTTGCAGTTAACAGAATTTAACGGTACAGTTCATTGTCTTCCTTTATATGAATAAAACAACTCGATACACGTAAATTATACATTCACTGTACAAATTCATGCACACCTAAAGAGGTCTCACGCTGAAAACGTATTCTGCTACAAGGATCTATTTTGATGAAACGATACCAGAAATAGCAAATCTTAAAGAAAAGTAAGTCATCTACATTAATATTAATAATTCCAATACTAATTATTTCAACAAACTAACTAATCACATACATATCTGAAGGTTTCATGCCTCTGCGTTGATTGTTTCACCACCAAGAGAACTCAGACGACAAACTCCTAATCTAGAGGACCTGCCTCAGGTGTCACTGAAAGAAATACTTGAACAATTCGTAACAGACACAGTACTATTTGCAAAATAAAGACTTAAAAATTTCAACTTTTAAAACAATTATAACAACACTGCTACAAATTCGTAATATAACATTTTAAGATTCCATTTATTTTAATGAATATGTAGCCGAAGGAAGCTAAATGTGTTGCTACAATAATCGATTTCGAGGAAGCTGACGGATGGCACTATGAAGGGTGCCCCACGCGTGCCACGAAACTGAAGGGTACCACGAACAACTACCGATGTGATCTTTGCAATACAAAAATCGAAAATGCTAGGCTGTTGTATGTATTTATTCCATTATCATAACTAATTATTACTTACAATAGTAAACACTAAACCTTAACATGTAAAATCCAAACCCTAAAATCTAAACTGTATATACCATGTCTCTTCAATTCTGTCATACAGTTACTATTTCTTACACTTATAAACCCACTTGGCATCAACAACTATAAATCTTGGATAACACTGTTAACGCAACTGGTAAGATGCCTGGCTCAGATGAAGAACAAGATCACGTCCTGAGTTCGAGCCTCAACTCTACCCCAAGACCATAGCAGTTATCCAGGGTTTTTTGAAATGAAACTCGACGGTGGACTTTGAGCCACTCTCTCTCAAAAAAAATAAAAATATAAATATAAATATATATATATATATATATATATATATATATATATATATATATATATATATATCTTGAACAAAAATTTCTAAACCCTAAACCAAAGCCCAAATCCTAAACAACAAACTCGGACCATTTCTAATTGGGTTCTAATTTCGATATATCAAACATAACAACTATATCTAACAAAACAACCACTTACAGATAATTAAATGTCAGCTAATCATTTATGTTATACCATCCAGCTACAGGTTTTGCGCTGTCGTAACTGACGACACAGAATATGAAGTGGATTTCATGTTCCTTGGCAGACAAGGAGAACAAATCATGGGTTGCACAGCAGCGGACGTGATGGTACAACAAACAAAGGATGAAACCTACTTCCCAAAGCAAATAAAGGAGCTTATAGGGAGAGAATTCAACTTCACCGTCAGGTACAATACAGGATCTGCCAAGCGTGGCCGACCGAACTTCAACATTATAAAAGCAATCCCATCAATTCCTGTCCCAAGAACACTGGAAACTCCACCAATAACCAACGAGATGACCCCGGCAAACTCCGGCACCACTACTGTCCCAAAAGATCTAGATGCCCCTCCAATCAACATTCCAAAGACCCCTGCCAAGTCCAGCGCCAGTACCGTCCCAAAAGATCTACAAGCCCCTCCAACCAACACTCCAAAGACCCCTGCCAAGTCCAGCGAAAACCTTCGAAAAACAGAAATGTAAGTAATCCATTAACCAAATTGTAATCTTATAATTAAAAGACAATCATTTTACAAATTCAATCAAAACTCTCCTAATTCTTATCTCCATAAAATTTCACTTTTAAACCTCAAGCTCACGTGGAAAAGCACCTGCGAAAAATCAGTCAAATCAATCAGCACTGAAAAAGGAGGATTCCAAACTTTCAGCGACCAAAAAAAGGTTGAAAAAAAGGCAAAAAATAAAATCATATTTGCTTTCATATTAAATTCATTCAAAAACAACTGACCATCTCCAACAACTTAATATTCATACACTCTATTACAAACCGCAAAATTAAGTTGCCACCTCCCATTCAAAATTGTTATATATCAAACAAAAATATTCTAACTTATTCACTTTTCTTTTACATGAACAGGTTATACGAAGACAAATAGTTAAAATTGCAAGTCTTTTAAAAGTATTATTAGCAAGTTATCTTAGTTAAATCTTTTGTTGGTTTATTGATGTAGACAATTGTCATAAATAGAATGTCTTAAACCATGTATTTTGTGTAGTTGACAAATAAACTGCAAGAACCGGGTAAGTTTAGCACAAGTTTTTTGTGTCTTAACTCATGTAGTAAGTCCTTTTATGCAAGTGTTAAAAACTATGTATTTTGTATGGCTAATACATGGACTGTAATAGTCAGATGCCTGTAGTTTGTACCAAACATGATGAGTTAAATAATATAGAAAGTTAATAAATGTTAGATTGCTCCAATTTTGCATTATTTTCAAACCGAATTCAAGATTGGAAATAATCTGAATCATTAAGTCCTTATCAATTCATAAATCAAATAGCATTAATTCTTATCTTCCTCCCCTCCATCAATTCACTGTGCCCCAATTTCAAATTGGGGAAACAATCTTACAATATATCCATATGGTCAAATTAACATAAAAATAACACTTACTCTATAACTTCTTACACATTAGAAACATATATGACTATCTAAATTTTATCAATAGTATTCATGGAGTCTACAAAATTCAGGGATGTCAATGGATACCCATAATCTGATAACCCGATCCGAATCCGAATAAATGGATTCGCATATGGATTGAAAAAACGTGTCCAATAATAAAATGGATTCGCATTTGAATTTTTGAAAAATATCCGCTAGTTTATTGAATTTGCATTTGAATCTTGGAAGATCCGAATCCGAAACCCGATATGAATTCGACAATTAATATATATATTTATATATATAGTATATATGTATATGCAACAACAAAATAATAAATGCAAAAGAAATAATGGGCAAGAAATCATATCTCTTATGAGATATAGATAAGAAATTAATTATGATGAATATTTAGTATGTGACCAATTAGTAAGATTTTTTACATCACATTTGGCTGACTAATTGACAAGCTTTCATATAAAATAAAATTGTAAGCTATAATCTTTGTAAGTTTGTGTGACATGAAATTTTTTTGAACTCGATGATATGATCCAAAAGCCGATCCGAAACCTATTTCTTTAATGGTTTTGGATTCGCATATGGATCTTCATTTTTTTAGTGGATTTGAATTTGCATTTGGATCTTTTGAATTTAAATTGGATTCGCACGTGGATATTATCTGGATCCGACCCGAAACTGATCCATTGACACCCCTAACAAAATTTATTTTGACTATCTAAATTTTTTCTTCATATTGCATTCATAAAGATATCATTTCCTCTAAAAAAAATATATCATTTCCAACATATATTACAATTTCACAAAATGAATTCCAATTAATTACGTTGACTTTCTAAAAATAAACAGAGTGATTAAATTCTAATTATAACAAACAACTCATTCTCAGAATTTGTGAATATACATGATTCTTTCTTTCCAAAATAGATATAAGCATTTAATGAGGGTAAATTTGTCATTTTAAGTTATTTTTTTCCGTAGGAAGTAAAAAAATTCCAGTCAATATCACTGCCCATAATTTTCACTTTTCAGGTTCTCTCCTACCTAATTCATTTTTTCATTTCTCTTAATTATTCTTTTACAAAATGAGCAAGTATAACAAGAAAATTATGAATAAAAAAAGCAAAAAATATTAAATAAAATTTTTATCAACATTCCTAAATCCTAAATCTACTTACTTTTCATCAATAAGAGATGAAAAATACAAATGATGATACGAAAATTTATATAATAACTACAAAAAAAATTTATACAGTCAAAAAATGTTAAAGAAATAGAAGCACACAAGCCCTAAATCTCGTTTCAAGAAACTAAATTAAGATGACGATATCATGGAAAAAAATATTGAATTTAATTCATTTAGATAAAAAAAAAGTTAATATTATTACATTAATTCAAATGTTATCATAAACTACTAATTCACATGATACAGAAATAATCAAATATCAAACAAAATATATACTAATATTACTTCATAATTATCAGATTCTTTTTTCAAAATTTTGGCAACTGTTAATGTTTGGCCAAAAATTTGTTCAAACTAAAAGAATTCGTTAAAAGGGAATGTATATTATTGGCTAGATCGTAATTTAATATAAATTAAAACAGAATCCAATGTTTCCATATTATAATTTTTCTAATTAAAACAACACCTCATTAATGTGCAGCAATCTCATTTGTGAAGGGCAAAATAGTAATTTAGATAACCCTAAATTTTTTACCCTCTCTTCTCAATTTATTTCCTAATTTAACCGTACTAATGGAAAGATATTTATTTAATAAAATAATTTGAAAATAAAACGAAACAATCTTCCGTCTCTTCTCCATTTATTTCCTAATTTGACCGTACTAATGGAAAGAAATTTATTTAATAAAATAGTTTGAAAATAAAAGGAAACAACATTCCTTCTCTTCTCTATTTATTTCCTAATTCAACCTGTACTAATGGAAAGAAATTTATTTAATTAAAAAATTTGACAATAAAAGGAAACAGCCTTTCCTCTCTTCTCCATTTATTTCCTAATTTAACCCGTACTAACGGAAAGAAATTTATTTAATAAAATAATTTCAAAATAAAAGGAAACAACCTTCCCTCTCTTCTCCATTTATTTCCTAATTTAACCCGTACTAAGGGAAAGAAAATTTATTTAATAAAATAATTTGAAAATAAAAGAAAACAACCTTCCCTCTTTTCTCCATTTATTTCCTAATTTAACCTGTACTAATGAAAGAAATTTATTTAATAAAATAATTTGAAAATAAAATGAAACAACCTTATATGAAAATGAGCGAGGAAATGTGTAAGGTGATCTGAATAGTTAAAATATGTGAATAGACTTGGTTTACAGAACACCACGTCACTGACATGTGGGTTATCAAGGAAGAAGAGATTTGGTCTGGGTCCATCGGTCTACTTCAGAAATAGATTTAGTTTCTTAGTCGTTTTAGCATTAGCTACGCAAGTTATTTACGCCAGTATACTGGCTTGTGCTATTCTTCCACCTGTCAAGTGTGCACATAGTTTTCATGTACAAAATCGTAAAAGATGGTCGTCTATATTTAGTTTTCTTCTTAAGTTCCGTGAGGTCCAGCTGACACCTGATTTAACCGTACGAGTTACGACCAGGCCAAATGACAAAGTTCTTATCAGAGATTGAAGAATACTCATATTTGAATGTTTTATTTTTATTTTTATGTTTAAAAAAAGTATTAAATAAAATTGATGAAATAACAGAAGTTTTTATCAGATTGAAATTGATCCATTCTATTCAATTTATGAGAGGAAAAAAGAGAAGAAACAAAAGCAAAATGAACTTAAACTTGAAAGACAAACAAAAAGACGAGCAAACATAGAATTTTCGCAACAGTACATTAATTTAGACACTAATTCAAGACAAAAAGATCACTAAAAAATTAGTTGACTCAGAACAAATAAAGAATAGGAAGCAAAGTTGTGTGCATATAATATAAGTATGCAATAACATTCGTTTATACACAAGTTTATTAAAAATTTTGGATCACTCATAAAGCAATTGTTTTTACTCAAAAAATAAAAAGAAAACAAAAATGTGTGCATATAAGCAAAAACAATATATGTTCATACATACTACTTCTTATTTTTAACCACAAGAAGTTTATCAAAATTTTCTATCATTCAAGCATAAAAAAACTCAATTTCAGTCAGATTCATCCTTTTCTTTATGATCTCTTTTTTCGATTCGCGCCACGCCTGTCGCTCTGCAAAAATACCAAAGATGTAACTTTGCATTAAATAAATTCAGAAATAACTTTTCGGAAAACAAAATGAAAAATGATAATAAAAGGAGATGATATATTACAGTAAGGCTTCCATGTGGTCTGGATTATCAGGCTCCAAAGACATGGCACCAATAAGAGCCAAGCTTGCTGCTCCTTGGTTCTATAAAATAATAATAATACATTATTTTTTGTATAACTTCTCAAAAATGAAATTATTTATCTAAAAGAAAATATAGCTGAAATTCATTATATTGATCAGAGAAATTTTTATAAAACACCATATCTTTTGTGAATATTTTTCTGAATATCTTAAAACATCTTACACAGATACCTCATGTTTCCTCTTATAAAGTGCACTCTCTTCTTTCGCCCAAATTATTTCAACTTGTATCATAATATATTTTATGAAAATAATAAACAAATAACAGTCAAAATATTAAAAAAAATCTCATAATAATTTGGTCTAATTATATATTATATTATTCCAATCAAGTTAACAGGGTTAACTTGTTTTCCGACATAAGGTGTTCTTTCAAAACTCTCCATCAACTAAACCCGTGCAAAATCACAAATTAATAACAAAGCACATAATTCAATTAATTTTATTAATTCAATTAATATAATAAATATAATTAATTTACCCCCATGGAAAGAAGAATGTCGGCTACGAGACGACAAGCTGCAGGCGACTTAGCATAATGAATCTCCACCAAAGCTTCCAGCACATTCTTTTCGATTCTCATTTTACACAGGGTCTTTTGCGCAAGAAGCCACACATCACTCGAATCCTCTTGCAATGCCTAAAATGTTGCAACAATTAATTTAGATACAATTGTGAAATATTTAATAGATGTGAAGTACTTACATAAAAACAGAGGTATCGTGCGGCAGTGTAGCCCTGTCTGTTCATTAAATCTTCGATTGCTTGCTTCAATTTTGCGATTTTCACTTTTGAACGGATTTTCTCCTGAATCCGAGCAGAAAAAAATAGTAAATTAAAACAATTTGGAATGAATAAATAAATAAACAAAAGCATTGATACAAAAAGATCAAGACTAAAATAAATAATTAACTATAAATGCTTTTTTACCTTAATTTTCATTGTTTCAGATTCAATATAATCAAATAATCCTTCAATAGACCAATCTTGTACATATTCAATAGGAGAGGTTAAGGGAAATAGAATTTCCACAGCCTCTCTTTCACCTCTAATTGCAGCAATTTCTATTGGCAACTGTCCATACTGTGAGTGTGAAATATAAAATCACAATTATAAAAACATATTTTATAAAACAAAACAATTAAGTGAAACAAAGGGATTGAAAGATATGAACCATATTTGGAATATTGGGATTAGCTCCTGATTCCAACAAGTAATTCATCAACTCTTTTGAACCGAGTGCCATTTGTAAGACAGGCTGCTTATTCACATCAGCTCCAGCCTATAGTAAATTATATGAAAACAACACAAATTTATTTCACTAAAATAAAAGTAATTAAACAACAATGAACGAAATACATTTTTATTCAAACCTTTATGAGAAGTTCTGTGCATTTCATCGAGCCATTAAGCACAGAAACAACAAGCGGAGTGATAAACTGACCGTACATGACTTCCTTGTAATTCATATCGGGCTGACAATAAAATATCAAAATTAGACAATCAAATTAAAGATGATTCTTTATCAAAAATAAAAAAAAAAACGAACTAAAGATGATAATTCAATTTTGTAAATAATGAATTATTACATCAGCTTTGTGGTCCAATAAAATCTGGACCATGACATCATCATCTCGCGCTGTGGCTAAAAGCAACGGAGTCCCTAAGAAATGGAGCGGATCAATTGGAGCTCCTTTAGAGGCCAGCACTCTCAATGACTCCACTTTCTCTAAAATTATGAAACAAAATTCAGAAATTAGAAAACAAGAGATAGAGAGAGGGGGAGAGAGAGAGAGAGAGAGAGAGAGAGAGAGAGAGAGAGGACCTTGCATGACAGCAGTGTGGAGGGGAGTCAATCCATTCTCATCTCTCGCATTAAGATCAGCACCTCTGTCTATAAGATACTCCATAGTGTTAATTCTGCCATTAAATGAAGCGCAAATCAACGGAGTTTTCTCTACAAATATCAACAAATAAATTAGCGCAAAATAGTTGAGCATAAGTTTATTAACAGCATTTCCAAAAGAAATTAAGTGAAAGAAACAGAGAGAAATACCAGAAAAGAGTTTTATGCCACCAGCACCTTCTTTTTTAGGAACGCCGAAAGCTTGAAAATCAGGATCAAGCCCTAAATTCTCAATCAAGTACTGACAGATCTCTTTCTTGCCCTCGCGAGCCGCCCAATGGAGAGCTCCCTCTCCTTGACTGTCATGTACAGCAGCGATTGTCGCCTTTATTCCCTTTCCTTTGTCTAACTTTCTCGCCAAAGCTGTATCAAAATTCAAATTAGATTTAACATTACAAAAATATCAAATCAGATTTAAATACAGTAAATCAGGGAAAGTTGAAGTCATTTTAAGATGCTTTCAATTGAAACAAAGGAATTAACAGAGCGTTGAAGCAGTCTAGTTACAAATGACACAATACAAAGAGAAATCTAGAAGTAATGATCTAATATGAATAGAAAATAAATAAATTCCTAAAGATTTCTTTTCTTGATTTCAGTCTATACAGTACAGATCACTATACTCTACTTTAGAACAAAAATAAAGAATATGAATGCTAGCTTCTTCAAATCAATAAAACGGAACAAATTAAACTGCTAAATCAAGAGGAACAAAGGATAATGCCAAAATCAAGAAGAACATTCGATCTTCATACTTCTAATTTACAAATCCGTAGCAAACTATCTCATCAGAACGATCACGTATCACAATCACATAAGCAGAACCATACTAACTAATCTAATTAATCATCAAAAATTTTAAATCAAAAGATGAAACAAGTTACTAGATCAATGCAACAAGAGAACTTACTCTTGAGATTACGGAGGTTTCCTAGCACAGCGGCTTCTAGAATCCTCTGGGCCTTCTTCATTTCTGCAAATGCAAGCTCAGATTTGAGGATCTAAAGGTCTGAAGAGGATTAGAAGAAAGAGGTTTGAGATTTTTACCTGCGGGTTTCATCTTCTCCATTTCTATTTCAGCGCAAGCTTTTATTTAATTTTTTTAATTCTTTTGAAAAAAAAAATGAGGGACGAAGCATTTCAGGGGTTTTATAAGGAGGACCCGAAGAGCCCTAACTTAGTTAAATAGACGTGGTTTATGGAGCGCCTAGTCACTGACATGTAGGTTTATGAAGGAAGAATTGATTTGGACTTGGTCTATCGGTCTACATGGGAAATTGAGAAGTTGTTTCGTCGTTTTATCAGTATATAAACTACTGCACTTATTTACGTCTATATATTTTTGTGTTATTCTTTCACATTTCATGTGTGCGTGCCAATTGTCTGTTTTATCATGTAAAAAGTAGTACATAGTAATTGTGTATATAGTTTTTAGAGGTCCAGCTGAAACCGAATTAACCGTACGATAAGGAAAAGTGACAACAGTTTTATTTTTTATTGTTATCTATAATTAAGAAAATGATGAAAAAATGATGAAAGAACAAAAAAAAAGAACATTTCCATCAAAATATTAATCTATTTTTGAATTTAGCATCAATATTGTGCAAAATTTAATAGTCGCTCTTTCATTTGACATTACTTTTTTTTTTTAAGTCTTTTCAGTTGACATTATTATCATGATTTTTAATAATAAAAATTAAAAAAGTTTTACATGAGTCAAGCTTTGCCTAAAAAAAAGTTTTACATGAGGATTTCTCTTGAGTATCCAAAGAGCATTTTTTTATCAGATTGAAATTAATCTGTTTCTCTCGTATTAACTTCAAAAAAAATAATCTATTTCCAATCAACTAATATTATTAACAAATGACACAAAATGAACTTGATCTAATGATAAACAGATCCACAAGATAAAACAAAACATCCAAGCGTTGTAAGCACAACACAAACACAGTAGATACGTTTCAGACACTAACCATCACAAAACATTAACCAAATTTCATACGATTCAGCAAAAAAAACCTAAAAGAAAAGAACTCTGGCATATTTCATTACAAGCTCTATTATTTATTCTTCCTTATTATTCGGTACCACACTGACTCCATCCGTCATCCTGCAAAAAATATCATAAGAAAATCACATTCATTAAATCAAACAAAACCTACAAAATAATAAAAGTTTAGTAAAGATATTACATTAATGATTTCATGATCTCATCATTTTTCGAGTCAAAGCTCATGGCACCAATAAGCACCATCCCAGCCGCTCCATGATTCTACCATTAAAAAAAATACCCCCTTAATTAATACTCCAATATTACATATAATTACTTTATTTAACAAAATAAACAGAAGGAAAAATAATCAGGAATTGAAGTCCTGGATTTACCCCCATGGAGCGAAGAAGGTCAGCAAGGCAAAGGCAGGCTTGAGCGGATTTGGATTCCTGAATTTCTACCAAACCATTGGTTATATCTTTCTCAATTTTCATTTTGCTTAAAGTCTTGTATGCAAGTACCATTGGATCCATTGGATCCTCTTGCAATGCCTACGAAAAAAGTTAAATTAATTATAAATATTTTTGACAAACAAAGAAATTAAATAATTTTAAAATGAGCATTTACGTAAAAACAAAAGTATCTTGCAGCAATAAATCCCTGTTTTTCATTTGCATCTTTAATCCTGTATTTCAGCTTCTTCATTTTCTTCTCGTGTCGAACTTTCTCCTGAATCCAAACAAACAGAAAAAAATAAAATACAAAATTAACGTGATTTTTGGTTTAAAAAAAAAAAGAACATAATTAAGTACCTCATTTTTGAAACTTTGGGATTCAACATGATTAAATAATCCTTCAACAGACCAATCTTTTACTGATTCAATAGGAGTGGTTAAAGGAAAGAGAATTTCTACAACCTCTCTTTCACCTCTAATTGCAGCCATTTCTATTGGCACCCTTCCAAACTGAAAATATAAAAAATAATAAATTAAAAACATTTTTCTTCAAAAATTTGCATTTAATAGACAAATCAAATGAAATAAACCTCATTGCGAAAATTGGGATTCGCACCGGCTTTCAACAAGTAACTCAACAAGTCTTTTGAACTAACTGCCATTTCTAACACAGGCGGCCTATTCACGTTGGCTCCAGCCTAATTAAATCATATAAAATAAAACATACAAATTTAATTAACAAAAACTCAATTAGAATGAAGAATATATATATGGTAATTATTTTATACCTTGACCAAAAGCTCTGCACATTCTTTCGACCCGTTAAGCACAGAAATCACGAGCGGAGTGATATACTCTTTATAGATCATTTCCTTGTACTTCATTTCAGGCTGAAAATCAAAACCAAAATTAATCACACAAACTCACCCAATTATCCAAACAATTATTTATTTATTTTTACTTACATCAGCTTTATGATCCAACAAAATCTTGATCATATTGGGATTGTTTCTTGCAGCAGCCAAAAGTATAGGAGTTCCAATGAAGTGCAGTCCATCAATCGGCGCTCCTTTTGAAGCGAGAGTAAATAACGACTGAACTTGGCCTAAAATGAGAACAAAAAAAAGCGTAAATAACTGAAATAAAATGAATAAAAAAATAAATATAAACAGAGATAGAGAAAAAGAGAGACTTTCAAAGACAGCAGTATGAATTGGAGTAAACCCATTTTCATCTCTCGCACTAAGATCCGCGCCTTTTTTAATCAAATACTCAATCATATCGACATGGCCACCAAGTGTTGCGCAAAGTAACGGCGTTTTATCTACATATTTAAAAGATAAATTAACAAAATATACTCAAAAATAGCAAAAAAGGGCAATAATAGTATAATACAATGCAAATACCAGAATATAATTTGTATCCATGTGGGGCTTCGTTTCTCCTGGAGCTGGAAGGCTTTAAATCAGGATTAAATCCTAAATTCTCAATTAAATACTGAAGAATTTCGAGTTTTCCTTCGCGAGCCGCCAAATGGAGAGCTCCCTCTCCTTTTGAATCCTTAACAGAGGCAATTGTGGCTTTTATTCCCTTGCCCCTGTCTAGATTCTTCGCACAAACTGTACGAATTCGGTTTTAGTAACAAAATTGAAAAAAAAAAGATATTAGATTAGAAAGAATGAACAAAATAGAAAATTTGGAGTGAATAAATCAGATTTGACACTAAAATCGAAAGAATTTGGTGCTGAGTTTATCAGAAAGATTAATGAATCAGTTTAGGTTAAGATAAAAGCAGATTTGTGCAGTAAAATAAGAACAGAGGATGATAATATAAAAGATATCTTTGCACAAACTGCACAAATTAGGTTTTAGTAGCAAAATAAAATAAAAAAATAGAGATATCAGATAAAAAATGAACGAAATAGAACATATGTATAGGACAAAATCAGATTTGACACTAAAATCGCAAGATTTCGTGCTCTTCGTCAAAACGATTTAATGAACCAGTTTAGGTTAAGATAAAACCAGATTTATGCAGTAAAAAAAGAACAGAGGATAAAAACATAAAAGATATCTTTGCAAAAACTACAAATTAGCAGCAAAATTGGAAAAAAGAGATATTCGATAAAAAAAAATGAACGAAGCAGAACGATTAATGAACCAGTTTAGTCAAGAAAAAAACAGATTTCTGAAATAAAAATAAGAACAGAGGATAATAATCACTATATATACACGAAATGAAAAAGTTTATAAGATATCTTCTACTGATCAAGAGTACCGAAAGATCTAATACAAAAATCAAGAGAAAAATAGGTCATATAAGATGTGCAGGATCCGATTCTCATGATGTATCATCAGAACGACACTGATTATGTTCGTTTCATATCCAATAACAAGATCTAACTAGAACCGAAATAACTGAAATACGAAGCGATAAACTATACAGAAAACTCACCCTTAACCATGCGGAGGTCTCCTAATCTCGCGCCTTGCAAAAGCTTCTCCGCCTTCTTAATATCTACAATACATACATACACACGGCTAATAAACATCAAAGAAATCTACAGATAAGAGAGTTAATAAGAGAGAAAGGGAGCTCGTTGTATTGTTTACCTCCTGGTCTAGACGCCATTGTTAAGCTTGATCTTTGAGAAGATTTGCGAGCCAAGATAGTGTTTTGACAAGGTTTAATAATGAGAGTTTTTTAGGGAGTTCAAATGGTGACAATTACAGAGTGTATACTTCTTTAATTGTCGTGGTTTACGAATTAATGTTTGGATATTAGACTGACAAGTGGGGTCAGATTCTATCATTTAACCTTAATCTACGCATAATATTTTTACGCATGTATACTATTGCTCCGTTTATCTCTGGTGATGCTTACCTGGAACGTCAAAATACGTAAGAAGTGTGTGGTGTGTTTGTTTTGCTTGTCAGGGAGTCTGACATCTCACACGTCAGAGTTCTTAATCTGACAGTTGAACGTACGTACAGATTCACAGATACAGTTCAGAAAAACGAGGAGAAAAGTTTTAATGAGCTTGTGGAAGACGATTATAATGAGATTTTCAGATATTTATGGGCTTTATTGGGCTGTCATTGAAACATGGTTGGGATAATTAATTGTTGATTAGTATGGACCATAATAAATGTTTAGCTATATTTATAATTTAACATGGACAGTTTTGTTATATTTTTGTTTGTATTTTTTTGCTTAACATATTAATATAAAGGACCAGATCATAATAGTGAACCCCAAAATAGAAGGATTATCGTAAAAGACAAAGGTGCACTGAGGATCCAATTCCATGTTGTTATTGAGCTTTCACAGAATATATATTTTCTTTCCGTGATCTTTTTTTACAAAGAATAAAAAGAAGACCATTGTTTCAATAATTCAAACATAGGAGGTTCTTTTTTATGATTTGCTCTTATTTTGATTATATTTTTAATGACATCCAAATCAACTTTTGAAAAAATTGTCAAAATGTTACTTTTTAAATAAGTTCTGAAAGAACCAAAGAATAATAAAATGCATAGCAGGGCACACAACATTAATTCAACGGGAAGAAACACCAAAACCCATATTTTTGGAGTTCCAAATGAAATGAATAAAAACATTCTAGCATAAAGTTGTCACCCTCATTTTGACAGATATGGACTCACGTCCGTTTCCGCTCCAAAGAAGAAGTATTGCTTTATTCAAATGCCTTGATCTATGACCCAGCCGCTTATTAATTGGAAAGGGCACCAATTCCAATTGAATGCGTTTAATGAATAAAATGAGATAATGAATATTATTTCCAGTTTTTAGTCATTTCAGCAACACCAACGAATAAGCAACTGCGAGCAAAATTATAACTCAGGTACTTTTAAATATTTGGCTTTGATTCACTCCAATAGCTTATCGGACATAAATATTTCTTCTTTGTTTTCCAAATCAACATGGTACATTCTGAACAAATATTACATTTATCTTTTCATTACATGTATATATACAAACATGAGAACAACATATAGAACTCATGCCATAATCATCCAAAAACCATGTATTTTAGAGGTGAAAAAAATGTAATGGGATGGTTATGTATGAGTTTTTAAATGCAGTTGTCATCAAGGGCGGAATCAGGATCTTATCATAAGGGGGGGGGGGGAGGGGGGGCGGATTATGTACAACAGAGAATTTTTTTTATAGAAAAAGGGAAAATTCATATAAAAATAGTTTCAAGGATCATGTTTTGGTTATATTGTATGGGTTGTTGTTTTTGGCTACTTGACTAAATGGGCATGCCATATGACCGAATAATTGACAATCAATACATATGTCGAAATTTCTTTTTTACATGTATCTTTGAAAATAAATTAAATGAATATATTATCTTACTTTGTAAAGATATTAGGAAATAATTTTTTATCTCTTTTGTTCATTTTGTAATTTGATTTTAACAACTAGTGTTAAGTCATTAACTCAATTTTTCTTATTTTTCTAAACTTAATTAAAAATCCAAAAAATATAAAATTATTATTTCATTAAGAGATAATGAAAGATCTACTATCTCAAATATCATCTAGCTTGTTTATACTCTAATGGTTAAATAATAAATTGATTCTTAACTAATTTATCCAACGAGAATTAGACATCTTACCAGATGTAAATAATAGTTAAAATAAGTTTGTTTAGAGATAGAGAAAGACGGAGCTCAAATGATCGACAATTACAGAGTGTATACTTATTTAATAGACGTAGTTTACGAGTTAATGCTTGCATATTAGACTGACAAGTATGCTCAGACTCTATTGCAGTTTATCATTACGCAAACATTTACGCATAACTAGTATTGCTCTATTATTGTTTACGTAACCTTTTGGTACGCCTTCGTAATGTCAAAATACGTAACACATTGTGGTGTATTATTTTGCTTGGAGTGGAGTCTGATACCTGACACGTCAGAGTTCTTAGTCTGACAATTGAAGGTACGTACAATTCAGAAAAACGACGAGAAAAGTTTGAGCTGAGATTTTCAGATATTTGTGGGCTTATTAGACCATTATTTAAACTTGGGTTTGGGGAATAAATTATTGATTAGTATGGATCATAGGACAATTGGGCCTAAAATATTTTAGTTTTATTACAAAGCAATTTTATAATTTAATATGAACAGTTTTTGTTATATTGTTGTTTGTAGAACATATATTTAAAATATTATTACAAAGGACAATATCATAATATTTTTTTGTATAATTATTAATAGATGTGCACTATTTTGATTATATTTTGAATGACATTCAAATCAACTATTTGAAAACGTGTGAAATGTTACACTCAAATAAGTGCTAAAAGAACCAAAGAGGAGCATACACAGGACAATCGCACAAGACATGAATTTAATTATAGTAAAAACACGGATCCACGTTTTTGAAATTCCAAATGTCGTGAACAAGGACATTTCCAAGCATCACCAGCAAATAAACAAGTGCTGACAGAATTATAACTCGATACTTTATGAATGTTTGATTTTGATTCACTCCAATATCTTATCAAACATAAATATTCTTCTTTGTTTTCCAAATTAGCTTGATACATTTTGGGCCGACAAGTATATCATCTTGCCTTTCTATGTATGTATTTCAAGAGAAGAACATAAAGCTCATGCCACAATCATCATAAAATCATGCATTATTGGGATGATTTTAAAATGCCGTTTTCATGGACATGGAGTCATTCAACATAGATGAAACATGCACTTTGTCTTGATACTAATGGGCCTGTCGGGCCAGAGTTCAACTAGGGATTTGTAATTAACTAGGATCGTGCTCGTGTTTCGCTGCGAGTATTTAAATTTGCTATTTATTTAAAATTTATGTATAAATTATAATTATGTATAATAATTATGTTATGTAAGTTAGTTATATTTAAAATTATTTTGAATTATATCATAAGATATTTTATCAATTTATTATTCATTAAAAAATGTTTCTATATCACATCTAATTTTATAAGGATAGATAACTCTATACAAATAAATTTACATATATGAAATAAAATAACATAAATAATAAATTCATAAAAAACAAAAAATAATAATTCAAAAAATAATTTGGATTATTAATTTATAATCTAATTAATTTATGTTTGCATTAAGATTTTTAAGAATAAAATATCATTTTTTTTTTATCTTTTTAGTTTTCTTGTGCCGTTATTTATTGACATATTATATAAGAAAAAAAATCAAGTATTAATCAGACGATGAAGGAGATCTAAAAACTAAAAATAAATGATAATTTATTTCATAGATTTTAGTTGAAACCCCATAAGACTTAATTATAGATTATTAACTTTAAAAAAATATAAAAATAATTATTATATTTAACATAATTTGTAAAAAAGAAATATGGTATTATATACATAGAAAAAGTATGTTTACTACACATAAAAAAAATATAACATGACTCATTTTCTGAATAAATTGTCAGCGTTACTTTTCTTATTTATATTTTGTTAGTTATTAAAATGATACATATTATCCGTAATACATTAAGTAATATAATATAATTTTTAATACTCTGAAATTTTATTTGATATGATAGTTCTCACATAATTGGAGATATAACACGAAACATTAATCTAACTGACCATGTGATATTGTGCTAATAATTTAAATGAAAAAATAAGATTTGAAATTTTTTTTCATCCAACGGCCGAAATAAAATTGACGATAGGTCTCTTGAGAATGCTAAAAGAGAGATGAAAAATAAGGTGTAATGTATAATTTAATGAGCATATTATTTTCTTACATGTTCTTTTATATAGTCTTTATTTACATATTTTAGCAAGAAAAAAAAATAGAACCATAACAATATGGAACTCAAAATAAAGAGAAAATTCCAACAAATTTATATTTGTTGATTTTAACATGAGAAATAAAATATTTCATTAAGAATTATAATTTTTTAAAGAAGAAAAGAAAAATTATTTATATTTTAATGAGTGAACTCTTCATTAACTATTGTTATTAATAATTGAATATAACTTTGAACTATGATTCATTGAAGCCATCTGATTAAGATCTGATGGTCATAAACAAATTTATAACGGTTCTCACTAAATCAGGGATGGAACACAAAACACCAATCCAACCAATCATATGATTATGTTTTAATAGCCACACACATCTTGTCATAAAATATCAATAAATTTGAGAAAATGAATGGCTAAGATTTGACAAAAAAATTGATCGAACGGTAGAGATAAAAGTGATGATGTGGCCTCTTAAAGAGGCTCAAAAGTAGGTGAAAAATAAGGAGTTGGGGTTAATTATTAACTTAAATTTTCTTATTAACTCAATTTGATAGACAATTTGATAGACAGTGTTGAGAGAGAGAGAGAGGGTGCTTTTTTCCGAGTTCAAATGATTACGCTGAAAGAGTGTATATTTTGTGAATATACGTGGTCTACGAATTAACATTTGGATGATACACTGACAAGTGGAGTCATATGTGACGTTGATAATGTGTATGGTCATTTTATATAGGAGAATATTTTTAAACAAATTTAATTTTTTTATCAACTAACTTAGGATAATCAGATATAATTAAAATTTAAACCAACACTTAATTTCAATAATCAGTTATTTTAATGAAACAGAAATTACTAATATACTACTGCCCCGTCGATGAGGTAAACTTCGGAACTTACTATAATTTTCTTTACTGAATAGACGTAGTTTATATATTAACGTTGGTCATTTTCTTTTTTTGTTTATCCTAAAATCTTTATTCACGATAAATATTTAGGCACATGTACTACTATTGCTTTATTCATATCAGGTTTGCTTGCCTGTAATCTCTTGGCACGCCTTCATAATACATGGTGTGTTATATTGTTTGTAATGGGCTGTAGTCTGTAAATTCTGACGATTGAACGAGCGTAGAATCCACCAAAACGACGAGAAAAAAGATTTAGAATTAGAGATTGTGGAATAAGACTCTAATCAGATTTTTCAGATATTAATGGTTTATTGGCCCAGGTTGAAACTGGGTCTTTGTATTAATTATGTGGGTTATTAGCCTGGTCCATTACAAAAAAAATTATATTGAGGTACTCTAATAAGTAATAATACAAGGAAGGTTTGAAACTGAATTCTTTTTTTTCTGAAGCTTTACTTAGTTTGAAACTGAATTCTTACTAAAAGAAATAATTAAAAGAAAAATATTATTATCTTACTAATGTTCTTACTAAAGTTATTCTAGAATAAAAATATTATTATCTTCAGGTATTAGTAGGTGTATTGGGCCAGGATTGAAACTTGAGTTTGATAATTAATTGAATTAGTCTGGCCCACAAGATAAAATCTTAACCTAATAAATTCCTTAGCTATAACAAAAACACCATTAATAATTTAATATGGGAGTGTTCAGAAAAGCCTTTTGGACCCTTATTGAAAGTAGGATTTTGTAATTAATTATGTATAGAGCAAACTGGTCTGTGAGAGAAATTCTCGGCCTAATAAGATGTTAGCTATATTGAAAAACGACACTAATAATAATTTTTTAATAGGAGGAGTTTGGGAGGTCCAAATATATTGAATAAAAACATTCTAGCATAAAGTTGTATTCAGGATGAGATAGAGGAATAAAATGAGATATTGAATATTATTTATAGTATTCAGTCATTTCAGCAACACCAACGAATTAGCAATCGACAGCAAAATTATAACTCATATACTTTTAAATATTCGGCTTTGATTCACTCCAATAGCTTATCGAACATAAATATTTCTTCTCTGTTTTCCAAATCAACATGGTACATTCTGAACAAATATTACATTATCTTGCCTTTACATGTATATATATGCATTACATGAGAAGAATATGTAAACTCATGCCATAATCATCCATAAACCAAGTATTTAGAGGTGAAAAGATGCAATGGGATGTTATGAATGATTTTTCAAATGCCGTTGTCATGGAGTCATTCAACATACATGACATATAATAGATTTGATTTGAGTATTTTCCAGATAATAATGAGCCTATTAGGCCAGATTGAAACTAGGGCTTTGTTATTAACTATGTATAGATTAGTATGATGGGCCACACAAGATAAAATTTAGTATGCTTAAGTTACAGCTATATAAAAACTAAAAAGACAATAAGTATATGGAGTGAATTGTATACAAATACAATTTTGTTTGTTCACGAGTGGACACAACATATTTTGGTGAATTTTCTTTCCACTCACTTTCGAAAAAATCAAGCAGAAATTATTTTCTTCAAATGGGCCTATGGTCTTAATTGAACAATTTGTAGGGAGACATATTAAGAATGATTGTGAAAAAATAAGTCAATACTAATTAACTTAAAGGAATTTTTTTTATTTCTCAGTCGTTTATATGTAAAGAATGAATGGAATTTTGACGAATATCACAATGCGAGATTTCAGACACTTTTCTTTATTGAGAATTTTGAAGAGGGCTTAATTATAACCCTTTCAAAAAAGAATTTTTATTTTCTATAAGTTTTTATGTTTTACATTTTCCCTCCAAAAATTTACATCAAGACCTATAAAAACAATAGAAAAGAAGAAAGCATAAAACATGTCAGGCATCAAATACACCCAGCCCTTTCGAGCCCGCTCTAAGAACATTTTACAATCAGCTCGTGCGGAGCAAAAGAAAGAAAAACAAACTCGGCCCAAATCGAGCCGATCGACTCTTCACTCATCGCCTCTTTCTCTCAGGGTGTGTTTGGATGGTGGGAAAGTAGATGGAAAAGTGATTCCCATGAGAATATTAGAGCATTGGAATTACTTTCTCATGTTTGGTAATGCATTGGAATCCTACGTGACAGTAATCTTAGATTGCCATAAGAATATGGTATTATCATATTCATGGGAAAGTGATTCCCACCAAAATTAGTGGGAATGTTACATTCCCATGTAATTTACAAAAGTGCCTATATAATTAAATGATATATTATTTAAAAATATTTATTTATTAAGATAAATATAATAATAATTATTATTATTATTTAAAAATATTTATTTATTAAGATATATTAATTTACAAAAGTGCCCATGTAATTTATAAAAGTGCCCATTTAATTAAAATAATAATAATAATAATAATCTATATTTTAAAGTGATAGTCATATTTTAAATAAATTTAATGAGAAATATATATTTAATTAAGAAAGAATAAAATTAGAATGATGAATATATTTATTTTAATAAAAATAATAATTATATTAATTAAGATAAATAATATAGAAATGATTATTTTGTATAATTTTGATATTTTAACAATATTTAATTGAAATTAAAATGATATATTAATTCATAATGTTCACATTTGAAGGGTATATTGGTCATTTTATAAATGAATAAATTAAGAAAAATTCACTTTTCCAAATATCTCAATTTTTCATTCAAACAGCAATATTCCCATGAAGAGGTAATCACATTCCCGTCAATAATATTTCCAGAAATCTCATTCCCATGGTAATATAATATTACCACGATCCAAACGCACCCTCAATCTCGTCACCAGCTTCATCTCGTCCTCATATTCCTCCAATAGCTCGATTTCACCCTTCTCTCCGTCTGTGAAATGCACTGCGACAACGTTCTCTCCTGGAGACGAGCAGAAATATCGCCGAGGCTTGATTACTCTTTTTTTTTTTTTAATTTGTTGATTACCCTTTTTCTCCCCTCCTTATACTATTATAACGAAGCATTTTTCATAATACTGAACTACCTAAGTGACCCGAATATTCAAGAATCATATAAAGAAAATTTTCATACAAAATGTTTTTTCTACTGATTTTTTAGAAAGAAAAATTAATTGCATATCCAACAAACTCGTCCTGGATTATTTACATATAATGGTCCTATTTTACTCAAAAATGAATAATATTCTTTCCTATGACATAAGTAGAAACCTATTGCACTCAAAAAACTTTGAACACCATGAACTGATTGTATATCCGGAAATTGTTATAGACGTAAGAAGACGAAACCAAGATGTTAGAATTCCGAACGAAAAGAATTAAAATACTCCTTATCAAGAATCATTTGAATCTTCGTATAAGTATCTTCAACCGAAATTATAATCCAGAATAATTTGAATCTTCCTAATTTGATTCCATCCAATAGCTCATATCAAACATAAATATCTTCTTTCATTTCTTTTGCCAAATTAACATTGTATGTTTTGAACAAATAATATTTTTATCTTACCTTAATTGTATTTATTCATCGCATGAGAAGAACATACAAAACTCATGTCACCCTCATCCAAAAACATGCATTTGGAGGGGGAGAAATGCAGAATGATATCATGTATGATTGTAACTGAAATACCTTTGTTATGTGGTCATCCAACATATATGAAACATTCATATACCGTGGTGCTAGTTCTGCATGTTGTGCATATAAAATATTTTTTTTTTTGAAAAAAAGGAATTTTAACATAAAATTTGTAACTCAATATAATTTTTTTTTAATGTTTGCTCGAAACTCTAGCATGTAATTAATCAAGGACAAATATATTCTTCTCATGTAATTGAATTGTTAATATATTATTATTGTTTTATATACATTTTATTATTTTCTATTGAAAAATCCATAATTATAAAGTATTTCTAGAAGGTTATAATGGCTGACGACTGGACTCCAATTACTACTGGATTGGTCAAACCCAGCATGGATATATTAGAGACATAGATATATTGACAATCATGCTAATGGAATCTATGTAACGTTTCATGGAACTACAAAGTTATGACCCGCTATACAATTAGATACACTATAATCTATAAAGTGTGTAAGATCTCACTCGTCATGCTTGCAAAGTTGCACCAAATCAAGCTAATGGAGTAGAACTAGATGATGATGGCTGATAAAATTAGCTTTGTATTATTATAATATTATAAAAAGTAAAATGTGTTTTTACATAAAAGATAAATATAAAAATAAAAATAATGGTCTTGTATAAGCATTTTTTTTCATTCTTTTTAATGACTGAGTATTTATTCATTCTTTAATAAAATAAAATAAAATAAAATAATTAAGGTAAGGATTCTTTGATCATTCATGATTCGAGTATCAGGGCTGTGTTTCAGTTCTTTTTAGAAGTCAAGTTGCAAATATCCCATTATGTAATTATACCAATCTTCTGCTAATTATGATTAAATAATAAAGTTATGGATCATTAAACTATCTTTAAAAATAAATGATTATTTTTTGTTAAAAGGAAAAGGAAGAAAAAAGTTTTGGGGAAGCACGAAAGCTCAAGATAGCATAAATGTAGATTAAAGGGGGGAAATGACAGACCTCTTTTTTTTTTTGTTCAATCAAGTTACTGTTACGAGTGGAAGAATACGTGTTTATCCTTTCTTTTATTTGAAAAATGTAAAATATAAACAAACAATTTGGTGAAGATATTTTTAGTCCAAAAGTTTAATAGATAAAATGTTAAAATTAAATATATAGAAGATTAAAAAAAACTTTATTTATTTTGTAGGGACTAAAAGAAATAATTTAAAAATATCGGTGATTTAATTATTTCAGAAAAAATAAGAAGTTTGTTTGAAATTAATTAGCAGTGGGTAGAGATGATATTTTGTTTTGAAGAACTAAGAATGATATTCTTTATGCCGCCACTTTGATGTAAATGATGGAAGCATTTTTGCAGTATCATCTTAATCAATTTGAATTTTATTTTACATTTCCTGTATGTCACTTATTTGCTTAAAAAATATATAGGTTTTTAATGATCGATATATGAAATTATAGAAATAGTATATAAAATAGAAAAGTAATGTATTAAGAATATATAAATTACTAACCTAGTATGTATAATATGAATAACAATACACTAAAATAAACATTATACATATATCAAAAAATAGCATGTAATACATGTAAATTAGTCTATAAACTAAAGTGAATACAATGTCCTACTTCAAAAATATATATAAAACAATATATGAAATATACAGACAATATACATAAAGTAAAAATTAAATAATAGTTTACATGCGATACAAATATAAAAAACACAAAACAATATTTAACTGCATAAAACTAATGCCAAAGACTATTAAATAAACACAGTCAATCTCAAGTCCTCCTCCAACTCTTCTCCTCTCACGTGACACTCACTCACTCCGTGAAATTCAAACAAAACAACTGATTTCCACTTCCATAAACTAAATAAATCATCATTATTAGCAGATTAATCACTTTTACGTCGAATAGAGAGAGAGAGAGAGAGAGAGAGGAGGGGATCCAATCCAAAGGGGCAAACAAAAGGCCAAAAGGGAATACTTGTATTGTCAGGACTGTTTGAAAAAAGGAATACTCGCGCAATTCGGAGCAGTGAGTGACCGGCTGGCTGAACCGACAAAGAGTAGCGCATGAGTCAACGTACCACTCTGTCTTTCTCTTTCTATGCCCCACCCACCATCTTTCCCTCTCTCTCTAAGTGCTTTTTCAACATAACCCTTATCTTCTATAATTTATATAAATTCAATCTGATTATTTTTGTTTGCAGAAATAACTTCTCATCCATTATTTAGAGGTTAATATAAAAATGGACTCTGACCTCATAAATAAAGATTATATCATTTGTCAAATTATGTTAATCTCATTATTTCTCTCACTATTTTTTTAATCTAATCCTTATCTTCTCTAATTTGTAAAACTTTAATCTGATTATTTTTGTTTGCAAGAATAACTCTTTCATCCATTATTTTGAGATTAATATGAAAATGAACTCTGACCTCATAGAAATCAATAAAAATTATATCGTTTTCCAAAATATGTTAAATTATAAGGAAGATATTTTTTCTAATTTATAAAACAGTATATATTTGTTTATATAAATACATTTTATATAAAAAGCTGAAGCTTTGCTTCGTTTCTTTCATTATTTAAAAATAGTATACAACCGAATTACATCAAGATTAAACATTATCTCTCTAGCTAAAATTACAACTTCACAAATATTTTTTCATTATATTTATATTAGTGCAAATTTAGACTCAATCTAGTAAAATCTATTAAATTTTTTTTGCTCTTTATTAAAAAAAACATATTTTTTCTATTAAGTTCAACTAATAGGAACTTTCGAAAAGTTATTCACAAGTAATTAGTAAATCAATAATTTGATAGTAACAAATTTATAGAAAACATGAGGGTTAGATTAAAAAAAAGTAAGGAAGCTGATGGAGCATGACGCACTGAAGCACGACTATTCACGACGGGATCCAATAACAGTATATATAATTTATTTTCTAATAACAATATATATAATTTATGTTTTAATAACAATATATACATAAAAAGTGAAAACAATATATAAAAATGGAAAAACAATATATTAAAATAAAAAAATAAGAAATACACAAAGAATAAATAATAATATATTAAATATCAAAATAGTATATAAAATGAAAAAAACAGTATATAAAATGAAAAAAAATAGTATATTTACGGTGCCATCATGCTACAATCGTACTGTCGTATTTTCACATTTCCCAAAAATAATATTTTTTTTACTCTCGTACAGTGCGAAGGCTGCAATGGTCAACAAAAGACACCAAAACCGGCACGCGTCCTTTAATTTTACCCTTGTACCGACACGTGTCGGCCTCTCGCCCGACTGAGCCGCAACGGCCGCTGAGAAATAGAGTTCTGCTGCCTGGACCTGGTCCACCAGTGATATTCTCCTGTTTGAATTTCACTGTTTCATGTACATGATTTTTGAACATGTACCCTTGTTAAACTTGATATTGTGCAAAAAAATATCCTTAGATATAATTGACTGAATAAGAACGATGCTATTTTTTTTTGTATTATTGAAAATTGTATAATTTTTTAGCACATAACTGATGTTATATTTCTGTATAATTATATTATTTAGAAACAAATAAGTTTATAGTCTAATTAATTATCAATTTATCACATACTTTTATTTATTTATTTGAACCAAATTACACAATTCCAGTTATGTTACTTTAATATTTCTTAATAATCTTTTTTAGGTGCTTGAATATTTTGTTAATAATTTAAAGATCCTCAACGAATCCAACGGTCAGGATCTCATGAAGACCGGCTCCACTGCTTTTGAGCCTTTTTCTTCATTTCTCCTCTTTTAATCTATTTTATTTTCAATGCGCACCCCTCTAAATCTCGAATCTATTATTTTAGTCCTGATTTTGCTTTTTTCAAAGGTGAGAGGAGAGAGAGAGAGAAGTAGAATAATATAATATATTAATCACAAATCCATGAGAGTTTTTCTTGTGCGGTTTTTGTTTTTCTTCTCCTTCACACCTTCTTCTTCTTCTTCTCTGCTGACCTCTTTTCTTCACAAAGGTCAGTTGTGATTATGAGTTCTTTTTGTTTTTTCTAGATTTTTTCTGAATTTTTAGCTTTTGGGTTAGTTTTTTTTTCTTTTTTTTGAGAAATTATTCCAACCCAAATTTGTTTTTTGTCTCTTTGATGTGATACCATCGTCAGAATATAATCTGGGGTTTAGCTTTTAACTTTTTTTGTGTTTCCTTTTATGAGTCTCTTTTGACCTATACTAAGCTCTGATAATTCTTCTTCCTCACTCAGATGCTAATAATTTGGGAGGTGTAGAATCGTCGAAAAGCTTGAAATTTAAAAAATGGAGGAGATTGAAGAGGCAAACAGAGAAGCCATAGAGAGATGCAACAGAGTATTGAGCCTTTTGTCTCAGCCAAAAGAAGAACAAATCCATGAAAAACACTTGGCGTCAGAAACAGGGGAAGCAATCTCTCGATTCAAAAAGGTGGTCTGTTTACTCACCACCAACAACAAAAACTCAACTGGCCACGCAAGAGGAAGGATTTTCAAAAGGATTCAAACGCCCAAAACCATCTCAAATCCAAGAGGCTTCTTAGACAATCCCTTAATTTCCAACCCAAACTCAATCCGAAATCCAAACCATGCTTCTTCTTCTTCTTCAAACCTCCTTCAACTCCTCCCAAAAACCAACCTTGCAGACGAGAAACCAACACCAACTCGCCAGCTTGCAGCTCAGCCTCAGCCCATACAGGCTGTACCACCATTACCAACCCACTTCCAGTTTCTTCATCAACAGAGCAACAGAGCGTACCAGTTCCAACAAGCCAAGCTCCAACAAGAGCTCTTCAGAAGAAACAATAGCTCCACTAATCTTCTCAAGTTTGACAGCACGAGCTGTACAACTGGTACCGTTGGCACGGTTTCTTCAGCTCGTTCCTTCCTTTCTTCTCTAAGTATGGACCAAAGTGTGGCTAGTAGATCCTTTCATCTGATTGGTGGGCCCGCTGTCAGTGACCCGAGCCATTCTCTCATACCGGTCAAGAGACGCTGTACCGGCAAAGGAGATCACGGTACCGGTACCGGTAAATGTACTACAAGCGGTCGTTGCCATTGTAAAAGAAGGTATAATTTAATAATATAGTAATATAGTATGCATGTTTTATAATTGTAAAATTCACATGGCTTTTTATTTGATATAAAATGTAATTATTTTTTTTTTTTTTAATTTTAGGAAATTGAGAATTAAAAGAACAATTAAGGTGCCGGCAATAAGTAATAAGATAGCGGATATACCGCCAGATGAGTATTCGTGGCGAAAATACGGCCAGAAACCAATCAAAGGCTCGCCACATCCTAGGTTTGAATTTAAGAATACATTTGTTAGTTGTTTTTGTAGTATTTTATATTTTTTGAGAGGCAGTTATTCTCTTATCGTATTTAATATGTAGTTTATATGTGGATTGGAGTTGGGAGTTCAGAGTTTATATTGGTATCACTTTTAATTTGTTCGAGCATTAATAGGCTAGTAGTTTGTAGACATTTATTGCCCCCTTTTTTTATTGAGTCAAAAATCCAAATCCTCTCACCCCTTATAAAACATGTTTAATGTGACTTGTGCAGCGAATCAATGATTTGTAGACTTTGCGGCTTTTATTTTAATAGAAGAATCAGATTTTATATAATTTTGAAGGTATAAATATACAACTCATTGACTTGTTACACATTTTTGTTCATGCTACAAAGGATTTGTATATTGCGCTTCTCTCTCTAGAACACTTATTATTATATATAAGGCCAAGTAAACTTTGTCATACGAGTAATAGTTTGCATTTTGGTTCGATCACATGCTTTTTGTTTAATAAAAGCCAAGTATATTATTTGTATAGTTATATATCATAATCATTAGTGCATTATCACTAGAGTTACTTTTCCCAAGGATCTCATTTACATATATTGTGTTCCTTCTTTTTGTACTTTTGCATTTTTTCCATATTTTAATGTATAATTTCTATTAATTTCTGATACAGGGGATATTATAAATGTAGCAGCATGAGAGGTTGTCCGGCCAGGAAGCACGTAGAAAGATGTGTTGAAGATCCGTCCATGCTTATCGTAACATACGAAGGCGAGCATAATCACGCGAAAATGTTAAGTCAACCGAATCCTTCTTAAATATATCAGAGATTATCAGAATTGTCATCAGTTGGAAGGGGGATATTCAAGCCCTCTCCAAATTTTCTCAAAAAAAAAAAAATAGATTTTTTTTCATCGGCCGGGCCGAGCTTGAATTGTTGTAAATTAGAGCTAGAATTGAAAATTGTGTTTTTTTTTTGAAGGGTTTGAGAGATGAGATTAGAATTTGGATGTTTGTTGATGGTAGATTTTGTTTCTTCTTTTGTTTTCTTTCTTTTTTTAGGGGGGGTGGGGGGGAGAAAGAATGGAGAATTATGTAACTTAGTTTAGGTGTTACTTCACAATCTTTGACTATTTTTTTCTTATTGTGGTTTATCTCTTTTTTTATTTACTTCTTTTTGTTGTTCAGTTAGGTTGATTTGCATCTGTCAACCACATTGTAAACATTACAAAACGGGACAGATCAGCATTCAGATGAAATAGATCTATTCTAGGCCATACAAAATATGTTTGCTTCTTTTTAATTGTTTCAAGAGGATTATTGTTAAAATTTGTTTTAATAATTGGGGGTATATATGTCAAAAAAAATATGATTCCCACAATGTGGTTTAGGTCCTGGCAATGCTTTCTTGTCGGATTGATGAGATGTTGAATTTTGCATGAAAGAAGAAAATCCAAGAAGCCTCCATTCTCATTTGGAAAAGTATAACTTGCCCCCTCATTTCTCATAGGAATTTCATGCAATGCATGTAATGATGCAAATTGGAGAAAACTTGCGGGAATGCATGAATCATGAATGGGTTTGAAATTTTCTTCTTGTCTCTGTGTATGACTGAAGCAACTGTCTACGTAGGTTACCATTTAAGATATAGCAAATGTCTATTCAAATGAGAAAAAAAAACTAAAGTTTGAAACTATATCAAATAAAGAAAAAACATAAAACATTTATATATGAAAATTTTAGAAGAAACTATACAAAATCTGATAAACATTACTAGTTTGAAGATGAAGAAAAAAAAATAGGAATCAAGGAAATTAATTTAAAGTGGTTTTTAACACCATACAAATCAATGTCAATCAATGGTTGATATGAAGTCCTCCCAAATCATATGACAAACAATTAGGATGTGATACACAATGAAAATGTTCAAAGATGAGTGAAGAAATAAAGGGAAGTTAATTAGCATCATTCAAATTTCATTCTTACAATCAATACTAATATGTACTATCATGAACCATAATTAACTGAGATGTGGAATTAATGCATGCATCACCTGCCATTCATTTTTTCCATTATTGGGTCTTATAAAAGAGGAACTTCATGCAACGCATGTAAATTGCAGAAGAAGAATTTTGATTGCACAAAAACAGCTTGTCAGGTGCCAGATTTCTCTGAACAATTCACACTGTCTTTCTTGTTCTTGGTTCTATTGGTACTCACAGATTTTTTGGAATATTTTTTTTGGATTAAAGCTATTTTTATCAGACAAAAAGAATATGGTTGAAATAAGTTCTGATGTTTCTCAAGAAAATGTTTAAACAGCATTTATTATCTTAGAAAATTCTAATTTGAATATAGTAGGATTTTCGCATGTAGGGCCCTCCTTGGAACTTCATATGTACCCCTAGAAAACATGATATTTCTTATTTTACAGAGGTACAACTTATAAGTCATGTCTTCAGATTTTGCAGGGTAGACATTGATTGTCCCTATTAGATTAGTTGGTAAATAGAACTCAAAACTTAACAGATCTATTTGAAAGAAAACAAAACAATTTATTATTTGAAATAGAAAAGAGATTGGATTACATCCATAAAATAGGGGGGCTATGTATGATATTTTGACAGGTGTGGATTGGGACCAAATTAAGTCCAATTAAGACGTGCCAATCAAGTCAAAATGATGGGCCCAAAATAATTGCACGAGTCAATGGCTTCATTGTCTCAAAAGTTAATTATAATGGATTAAGATTAGGCTACACTCAATGGCTCTTTGTCTTTTCCCACTAATCATCAAATTTTATATTAATGGCTTAGTTTGAATTAGGCACATATTATTTCTTCGAGAAATTTGTTAAGAGTCCCCCTACACTATATTTAAATTTAAAAAACTTCGAAATAAAAAAAAAAACTCAATTTAGAAAGCAGATGATTATGGCCAGTCTTAAATGACTTAAAATTCTGCCAAAGAAGATATATTTTCCTGCTTATTCTTTTTAATATGCAAACAGTACAGGGACTGTTATTTGAATTTCTTAGAAAATGAACGTATTTTGTAATTTCAGAATAATGGAGGGGCTCTTTTGCAAGTTTGCTAACCTTCCATAGATGATTTATGCCTGTATTAATTCAGTGATTGGCTTGTGTCCCTATTGACTTGACTACAAATATATACATTTAATGGTAGGAATTTTTATTTTCCGTATGATTATTTGGAGTAGATACCTGCACAAATTCATCTCAATTATTCCCTCTCCTAATCTCATTTGACTATTATTAATCACTCACTCGTCACTCCACACATTCTTCTCAATTATTAATCATAAATTCAAAAGAGAAATTATTAATCATAAATTGTTGCTTTCCATGTCATTTAGGGTCTCATCCAATAAATTGGACCCGAATAAAAAAACAAGTAGAATTTTCTAAATTTTTTTCCTTCCAATAAAAATTTGCTCATAGCACATATATTATTGCAACGACAAATAAAGATTCTTCCTCAAATCTCAAAATAATTATAAAAAATAGACACGATTTTGATTACCCAAATTAACAGTAGCAACAACAGCAATAAAAATATGCAGCTAAGCAGGAACCTCAATGGATTTAATTGCGGTTTTCAGTTCCTGCTGTATTGCCGCTCGAGACGGAGACAAGACGAGTTCGGTCCAGACCGAGCCTGAACCACAAGTCGTTTCGCCGTTCGGATAGAGTTCATATATTGAGGTTGCATCGTCGTTTAAGTTGCTCACTTTTTCTAGACAGCCGAACTCGGTTTCGTCGACCAATAGATTACTGCTCCCGTCCTTCCATGCTATTAGCTGTATATAACGAAAAAATGTGTGTCAATTTAAATGTGCATGTTGTTTGTTCGCATTAGTATCATTTAACTTGGATATTTTCGTTGTTAGTTTAACCTGAAAAATAATGTTGGACTAGTTATGCTATTCTGGAATTTAGTAGAAAGTTAAAATTAAAATTAAAATGTAATATATAGGAAGTATATGGGCTTTTGTTTCTAGGCAAGCGGGCTTATACAGGTCAAACTGGCCCAAAACAATGGGGTTTGGTTGGTCATGAACTAAAGCTGGGCTGATCTAATTATCTTCTTTCTTAGATTTTCTATTTTTTGTTAGTCATGATTTTTCATATATTTTTTTTCATAATATTTTCATACTTTTTTCTAAACAGAGATAACACATTTGTTGGGTCAACCTTACCTTTGCGGAACCCATGTTGTTTGTACTATAGAGCCTAGCATTATCAACCAGCTCGCAATATCCTTTAAAAGCACCGGCAAATCGCTTATGAGATTTCAACTGCGATTTTACTCTAACCGCTCTCCCCATTATTACCGCTCTCCTGCAAATATTCACATTATTTTTCGAGACATTATTTCAACTTATAATTTGACCATCACCTCGGGCACAATCTTTCGAAATTTTTTTTATAATTTGACCAAACTTATTACCAAATCAATACCTTATTCCTCTTACTACGGCAAGATAAGCGTCACAAAGGACCCCAACTAACTCAATCCTATACGGTTTTATTACATTCTCGTTAATTTCACCGTTAATTTCTTTTATCGGCTCCCAGTATATTTCAGTAATATTTCCATCTTCAGAAACTTTGTAACCGGGACCCATTCTGTACTTCTGTTTATGTACATTACGAGCCATTGCAATTGTCTGCTCAACAAATGGCTCCCATGAGAGCGTTCCATCCATAATTACGTCCCTGCCCTCGTTCAGAGCTGTTACGAGCAGAGACGATGCTGCGTCTGTGGAAGACTGGTGCACCTGTTTGTTGATTTTATATAACAATATGAGTGATGATTTAATTTACTGGTTCAGTATAACTACTCAGATACAGCCAGCAATCAAGAATGAGTTTACCAGCTCTGCAGTTTGAAGCATGTCGTTGTGATGGCCTATGGAACTGATAGCTCGGTAAATTACATCCGTCTCCTTGAACGCATCCGCTTCTACCACTACCGCATTACTCGCAGCTCCGGACCAAAAGGCCCTTAAAATATATAAACCCACTTGAAGTTAGACCATTAAAATATAGTAAAACCGAAAAAAAGAGATACAATTAAATGGGCTAGGTTCAATAGCTTATCGCCACAATACCTTATCATATCAACTAGTTATTTTTTGCTCATATATTTTGATGATATATGATAGTGAAGATACATAAAGTTCCAAATATTATGAAATTGAATCTAAAAATGATGTATTCATTTGTAGGTGGTGAAAATTGACTTAACACTTCTAATTAAACTAGCTGGATTATTATTGGCATGAATAAAATATTTGCCATACGAAACTAGTACTAAATATAAAACAAATAAAAATGATAATACAACATACTCTTTCATGAGTTCTTTGAGAACCGTGCTCTTGCCGGCTCCCATGCCTCCGCCCATTAAAAGCAGGACGGGGCTCCGGTCCGAGTGGGCCATTGGAACCATCACGTCGGTGCATTGTGAGTCATCATTGCTACCGGATTTAGGTGACATTCCGATTGCTTTCATTTCCTCAACAAGTGTTGAGAAAACTCGAGTCACTTTTAGGTTTTTCGTCACCCTCTCAAATCTTAGCTTTCTGTATTTTATCACAAAAATAATTAGTCGAAATTAATAAGAAATAGTTAGCAAACTATTGAAATGATTTTTGAAAGTTTGTCATTAGCCAGAATGATTAATATATTTTTTTTTTGTTCTTTTATGACGATATGATTTGGCATTAGAAAGACTTCCTCTCATTTGAAATAAAGTGAATGGTTGTTAATTAACAACTAAGAAGTACATCAATTTATTAGGAATGGAAATGGAATTGTACATTTTAAAATTTGAAACCCATGTTCTGATCATTATACTGTCCTTACTTAAAAAAGAATTAAACTGAAACAAAGTGTTGAACAGAGAGAAAAGGTTCCTACAAAATTAACAAAATATTATGAGGTGGCATGGGTCCACCATGAACCAATCATTTTGATTCGCTGATGTGTCATGTCATGTTCTTATTGAGCGGGCCCATGGTGGACCCGACCCACCTAATGATTTCTCTTAGTTGGGTCCAACCAACTTGCATTGTCTCTTGATTATTAATAATTCAATTTAGAATTGTTTACTACATGCATGATTCAGCTCCATATTTTTAAATGCAAGTTGTTCTTTTATCAAATCCAAAGTCTTTTATTTCAACTTGACGACTTCAAACATTAAATTATAATTAAGTAATGGTGTGTTAAACTATTACCCATGCATCAACGATTTAAAGCTAATAAGAGGGTTATAATAAATATAGACATGTACTGATGTGCATTAACTAGTAAATAAACTGACCTTGTGGCTTCCAAAACCATGCTCTTGAGCTTTTTTTTGGATTCATTCTGGGTATCCAAAACCTGTCATTGGATCCATGTGTCAGTCAGTGATTAGCCAAGACCTCTCTGTTTTGGAAAAAAAATTCAAAAACCTCCCACATTTTTTGAATATTATGAAAAACCTCCTATATTTTGAAACTTTATAAAACCTCCTATGCAGTATGTATTTAAAACCTTTATGATATGATATTGTCCAAAAAGAAATCAAAATATTCCAGTTGAGTTTTAAAATATAATCAATGTAATATTTAACATTTAAAGAGTATAAAAAATTCCACATCTAACGAGTATTTTATATGATTCACATGATTGAAAAGTCAATTTATCATCTTTTATACAATCAGAGCTAATTTAATCACCTGGCTGATCATTAACGTTGTAAGATCCCAATGAAAACCGAAATAACCGAGTATACATTTGTCCAACTCTTCTAGAAGCTTCACATATAAAGTCTCCGCATTTGGATTATTTTCCAAATAAGCGAATATTTTCTCTTCACACCCCTGAGTTTTTCTCAAATAATCAATGGCCAATTTGCATAATTGCGGGCATTCATTTGAGTTCTGGATTCCCATCTGCCTAGCTACAAAATATCAATGCATATCATTAATCAAAATATGCTACAGAAAAAAAGGACATGGAAAATTTGCAGGAAAAACCGACATTCTTCAAAGTTACAAAAAATGGCCCATATCATTAATTAAGTCCACCTATTCTTAGAAAATGGTAGGGTTGTTCTGTTGAATGTTTTTTTTTAAATGAAGGCCTTATTAGCAATTTCCAATAATTTAGTGGCATAATGTGGGGGCTTTGTGATTGCATTTAATTTGCTCACGTGGGGTGTTTTTATTGGGTGGGTCCACAATGGACCAGTGACACCTATTAATTTCTTTTTCTGGTTATTTTTCATTATTTCTCTATTTTTTTCTGTAGTATCTCGTATACCCTTCCAAAAACCCAAAATATCAAATTTACCCCTCCAAAACTGTAAATATCAAATTTATCCTCTTAAACTTTATTTTATATCAAATTTACCCAAAATTCTATTTTGCCATCCAAATTAATTAAAAAAAAAATTGTAGCATGACTGTAACACAACGACACTGTAGATATACTGTTTTTTCCATTTTATATACTGTTTTCTCATTTTGTATACTGTTTTGCCATTTTATATACTGTTGTTTATCCTTTGTGTATTTTTTATTTTTTTACTTTTATATACTATTTTTTCATTTTATATACAGTTTTCACTTTTATGTATATACTGTTATTAGAAAATTAATTATATATACTATTATGTACATATTGTTATTAGAAAATAAACTATATATGTTGTTATTGGATCCATCGTGAACAGTCGTGCTATATCAAGTCCCTAATGTATATTTAAACTAAAATAAGAGTTGAGGGACATATTAGTCAACTAAATATATTATTTATTAAAGTAATTAGGTTTTAGAAGATTAAAATATAGTTAATTTAGTAATTTGGGTAAATTTGATATTTTAGAAGTTTGAAGTGGGTAAATTTGATATTTTAGAAATTTGATATGGATAAATTTGATAATAGTTAAACTTTAGAAGGACAAATTTGATATTATGAACTTAGAGGGGGAAATTTGATATTTTGAGTTTTTGGAAGGGTACACGTGATATTACCCCTTTTGGATAAGAGTAAGATAAGTCAAGTCTTGAACAACTGATACAGAACGTACTTCAATAATAACACAAGAGGTGTGATGTGACGTTACATCATGACAGAAAACGAAAGAAAAACTGAAATGAAGTATCGTAATTCCAAAGAGAAGTTCAAAATTAAAATAATTTGATTGTTTACCACAAAAAAATAAAATATTATTTTTAAAGTTGTAAAAATCTGTAAAGAAAAAACCTTGGATCAATACATATGGATGTAAGACTCCTTAAGATAAAAAAAAAATAATAATAAAATAATTTAATTGCCTTACTTCATGCATTTCAATTACGACTTTACGAAGATCATCTTGAAATTCCACAAAAGATGGAAAAAAGAAGACCTGATTGCAATTGGAAAGGAAAATTTTCAACTAATTACCAGCATATTGTGAGAATCTCTCAAGTTCTTCGATCCGGCCTGAACTGTTAGGCTTGACCAGAGGCATCGGACCCAAATCCTTAATCGGCCTTCCGTTCTTCTTCCGCCGATTTTTCACAGCAAAGCTGACTGATCCAACCGTCACAATGGCAATAATATGCAGCAGTATAATCTTATCAATTCCATCCACTGTGATAAAACGCAAATCAAAAAAGAAAAACAAACAACAAATGAACAACTCATAAAATAAATCTAAATCAATCAGAGAGAATTTCCAGGAGAGGAGGAGGAGCAAGAACCTTGGGGTCTCATTGCGTCGTCTGTTCGTGCTTACTCAGATTCAGTAATGGAGTGTATAGAAGGAAAAAAAGAGATTTCTGAGGAGGAGAGGTGAGGAGAGAAGAATGGAGAGGAGAGAAGAGAAGGAGAAGAGGGCGTTGCTGTCTAGGCGGGGTCTCCTCTCCTCTCAGTTTAATTTATTAACGAAATGGGGGACAGCTTCTCTGGGAAAAATTACAAGTTGAATTACGTAACTGTTAATTATTATTATTTGAATTTACGTAGATGTTAAATTATAAACGTGGGAAAATTACGAGTTGAATTAAAGTGACTACTATTAATTAAACGAGGGAAGATTATGAGTTGAATTATGTAACTGTTTTGAAAGACCCGGTTCATGAAAGGAATTATCGATTGTTCAGGGTCTTCAGGCTTTTGGCTGTCTGTTGTGTATGTTCGGACTTGCGTGATTCATTCTTACTTAATGAGAATCATTTAGAATATTAGTTCAAATAGATTAGAATAAATTATGTATGTTAGGTCTGAACTAATGATTGGCTAATTTTGAATTTCTTAGGAATGCAGAGGGTTTTGAAAAAAAAAATTGATGCTGAGTTTTTGAAATTTTTAATAATACAGATTTTTTTTGGTAGATTTAACAATAAACTAAACAAATGTACTTGAGGAAGTTATCTCTTGATTTGATATCTATTTGTTATTGTTAAACAGTTGACTTAGTGCTTGGCGTTAAAAACATGTATTAGTGATTTTATTATAATAATTATTAATTAATATTTCAACTATTTAAGGTGGTTGAGGTGAAAAGAGTAAGATAGAAAAGGCTGGTATACCTACTAATGAATAGGAATTAGTTGAATGTAGTTTTTATTCATATATATATATATATATATATATATATATATATATATATATATATATATATATAGTAAAAACTAGTGTAACGATCTGTTATTTTAGCATTTATTGCATTAGGAGCATTTTGGTCATTTCAATAAATTGCACGCTTTAATAAAAATTTATTTGAAGTCATTAAACTATTTATTTTTGATATAGGAATTTAAAAACTGATTTCATTTAAATCGGAACTTCATACCAAAATCTAGACCGATACGACTTTAATTCGAATATCTAATTAAATATGCATCAGTGAAAATAATAGTAGATATTATTTCCTCGAAATTCAGCCTCATATCTTCCCAAAGAACTCTAGAATATTCTGTAGTAAATATAAAATTTATTTCCTATTTTATTTCTCATTCCAAAATCCTACAAATATTTCTGTTTTTTTTCTGTTTGGACACGAAACTTCGCACGGATCAGTGCCACATAAGATCTTGTAAAATTCTAATAATAATCCTTATGTAAAGGGCCTTCTCCCTTCCCTCTTTCTTTTTCACCAGCCGACAATTCCCCTCCCTCTTTCTTGTCTTTTTTCTGTTGCACGGATTCCGAGGCGCCAACACACAAACAAGCACGTTTCTTTCTTTTTAGTCATCTCTTTCTTCCTTGTCTTCTTGTCCCTATTAGTCCGGCAAAGCAGGCACACGTGGACCATCCAGAAGGCGTCACGTAGGACACACATTTCTCATCTCCCAATCAAGATTCGCCATGTGGTTCTGTCAAAGCTTTTATATTCCTATTCATCCCCCAGTTCTGTCCCTATTACTGATACATAAAACTTATTTTAAATCTATTTTTAAATTAACTTATTTATATTTTAAATTAACAAATAATTTCATGATGGTGCAGAATAACCGGATCTGTTATTTTAAAGTCTAAATTATTATTATTATTAATTTCTCCAATTTAATATGATGCATGAAGATTTATCTCTTTTTACTTATTTATGTGATAATTGATAAAACACGCTTTTGATTGTGGGTACAACTTCGGGAGACTATTCAGAATTCAGAATAAAACAAAAGAAGAACTGGGAACTAAAATCTGGGAAAACAGGGACTGAATTTCGTGTCAGAAAAACTGGGATTTGGGGTACTGGTCCGGATCTGTCCAGATCCGGAATTTAGAAATCTGGGATTTGAATTACCAAACTTTGTTTCATTGATACCTCATAAACCGTACTCCTGTTTCCAGCAAATAAATAGTCGATTTTAGTCGTCTCGACGCAAGGAATCTTATTATGTCATCTATGTTAGCATTTGAGTTTTTTTTTTTTAAAGTGCATGTGCATTCATACGCATTGAGATTGTTTGTTTGGTTGTGTGTTTATTATCGTGTGAAATTGGATTATAATCGAGGCTAATTGTAAATTATAGCCTCCGGCACCTTAGAAGACGAATTTGAGGAAGGGGCATCTACTGACGAGGAAGTGGGAGTAGAAGCTGCAGGTGCGCAAGATTGAGGATCGGCTTTAATTTCTTGCTCTTTCAGGTTAGGGAATTTTCGATTTGGTCCTCCTTTGGTCCCGTTATTAATATACTCTGTTTTGCTTGATACATTTTGTTTCTATATTGATATATTTTATTCCCTTGAGATATGAGAAATAATATATTTTGGTGGGTTGATAAAATTGATAAATAATTGAGGACTAAATAAATTTTAATAATTGATATATGTCATAATTATAGGGACTATGTAGCCCGTAAAGATATATTTTATGTGGAAGTATTAAATAAAATAAATAAAAGAAAATGATATAAAATTATAATAAACAGAGAGAAGTCAGATCTGACGGAGTAAGTGCCGCATCTCAGGTAGCGATCCTGGGCGAGGTTTCGGGCGTCAAGAGTCTCCCGTGTAGCGATCTCGGGCACTCCCTTCCGGGTCAAGAGAATCTGGATGCGCCTAACGTTGGGGCATCTCAGGTAGCGATCCTGGGCGACCTAGCGGAAAAAAGAAAAATTGAAGAGAAGAAGATAAAGTAATAATGTGAAAATAAGATGATTAATTAATGAATATAAGAATTAAAGAGAAAGAAATTTAAATGATTGATTAATTTGAGGAGAAGGTAAGAAGCTTGAATATATATATGCATCTATATAAGTATGAGCATAATAATATTATTGTAGTAATATTTTATTTGGAAGTTAATCCGAAGGAGGCTGGGCTTCGTTTATTTTGCTTTTATCCTAACTGAGTACCCCTGTACTCACCCTTTCTTTATTGTTTTATTTGTTGGCCCAGGTTAGCGGATTTATGGGAGCTTTGGGGTATCTTGAGCGGCGACATATTTATCTTTATTTATTATTATGTTAAATTACTTTATTATCTATTTTAATAAGTTATAAAACATTAAGTTGATTTGACATAAATGATGATGGAATTAATTACGTATTTGAAATAAATTAAGATTACTATTTATTTCTGTGTGAATCAATGTGAGGATGCCTTGTGGTTACGGCTACGGTGGTTGTCCCGTTTCAAATCCTATATTTAGGTTTTGGGGCGTGACAACTTGACTTCTTGTCTTGGTTGAATGCATAAGTTTCAAACCTACAAAACTATCGTATGTTCTAATTTTAATTATGAAATACATAATTAAATATATATGATGATCACTAACAAAGCATTTTTCTTCTTACTTTCCTTATATTTTTAGATAGACAATAACTAATAATTTATAGATCAAGAAGATATGTTTATATGTCAATAATTTTTTCCTTTTCAAATCAAGATCGTTAGAACATTGTTATTATGTTTTCACTTCTTAGTTTTGAAAATCAACAAATAATAAAAATTACCAAAAATAGTATGAGTTGTTCAGGTCAGTTTCGGCTCGTCATTCGGGTCTTGGGTTCGATTGGGTTGGGTTAATATTAGTTTGAGATTCAGGTCATTCCCGGCCCTGGTCAGGTCAGGTGGGTTTGGTTGTTTAACTTTTCCAAAATATTCGTAACTTCTAACCTGGCAGAAGGAAAAATAATTTTCAAGACAAAAAGGGTTTCATCTCATCTATCTGGGATGTTTATTTCATACATTCAGTAAATCTTTTCCTGTTCATAACATAGATCAGGGCGGCCATAACAAAAGAAGAAAACACACACACACACACAAAAGAAAAACAATGGTTATTATATTTCACATATAACAACAAACAGTCTTAACGACCATCCTACAAATAAATTAACAAAAAATTACACCCAATAACCCAAAGCCCAAAACTCAATCCCTCCTCATTTCCTAGCCAACCTTCTCGCGGCCCCAAAAACCAACGCCTTACCCACCAGCCCCATCTGCATCCCGCACACCACCGCCACCGTGCCCCCAATCACCACCAGCCTCCAATCCACTCCCCCTTTAAACCCTCCCTCTCTCAACCCCTCCTCTCTCAGCCCCTCCTCTCTTTCTTCCGACACGGCCAGCGCGCCCTCCAGTTTGGTGGTGATCTGCGCCAGCTCAGCGCACCTGGAAGGAGGAACAGGGGTATTTTGGTAGGAGCGGAGGCCGGAGTGGAGTTTTTTGACGGCGGGCCACATGCCGTGGCGCACGCCCAGCTTGGCCACGTCCTTCGGGATGCCCATGTCCTCGTAGTGGACCAGGGTCACTTCGCAGGCCGAGGACAGCTGCCCGTCCTTCTTACGCGACTCCACTGAATTAATTGGAAGGGGGTTTCAAGGAAAGGAAATTAGATCCAGCGACAAGTATAGGGTTTAACTAACAAGTTAGATCCACTGAAAGGTGAATTGTAACGAGAATCTATAGTCAAGAAACCATAAAAAAATGGATTTTTTTTGGGGGATGAAATACGAGTCAATTGATGATGTCGTCAAATAACATCGTCAAGTATTAGGTAGAGAAAGTTGAAAATCGATTCTCTTTTGCATTATGCCTGAATTGCAAAAAAGTTCCTACATTATTGGAAATTGCAAAAAAAGCCCCTCCATTCTTAGTGATTTTCAATAATGTATGGGGCTTTTTTGTAATTTAGGAATAATGTGAGGGCTTTTTTGCAAATTACTCATTAATAAATAATTATTTAAATACCAGGTCTGATTCGCCAGCTGGAGAAATAAAGTTCGACGCGTCTCGGTTTCTCTCTCTTAGGCAAGGAAGGATATGGAACTCCCTGCGTTTTCAACATACATTTTCCATTGAAATTAATAATTTAATTTTTATGGGGGTATATTTGTAATTTTGAACTTTTACAAGGCGGGAATGGAAATACCTTTGTGACGCAGTAAAACGTTTTGCCTTGCTCCCAAATCCTTCGAGCGATGATGTATTCTCTGTCGCTGCAGAAGAACGGAAACTGAAAAGACCAACAAAAAAATCACAATTAATTAATTAGATGAGACATATAAGTTTCCTTTGTTATTTTTGTTTTCCTTTTTATTCAAAACAATCATATCAACTAATTAATTCACACATATAAACTGTCAGTTCTTTTTCCCTTTTTATTCTTAAACTTTGTTTAATCCATTCAACAATCATACTAATTAGTTCACATATACTCTATTTTATCCTTTTTTCCCTCAAACCTTTTCAATCCATTGAACATAGTAATCAATTTAAACATTTAACTTTTTCTCCTTTATTTTCTTCAAACCTTTCCAATCGATTGAACAATCACAGTAATTGATTCACACACACATGATTTTCCTATCATATTTTCTCCTTTTCCTTCCTCAACCTTTTTCAATCCATCGAACAATAATACCAATTAATTCACACATATATTTTTCAATTTATATTCTCACCTTTTTGATCCACTTAACAATCATAGTTCCGTTCCGTGGAAATTCCTCCAGAATGTTGAAATGCGCCAGCATGGCATCCCATTTCAGCCTGAAACTATCATCCCAAAAGAAATCTTTAACCAGTTCCGGCGTCGCGTCCTCGAATACCGTGCGGCTCTTAAACACAATCGGCCCGTCCTACAAAAATAAAAATAATAACTTAAAAAAAGCAATGGAGAATTAAATTCACAAATGGTGATAATAATTTGGGGAAATTTGCAAAAAAGTACCCTGCAGTAAGCAGAATTTGTAAAAAACTACCTGCATTTCACGAATAGTAATAATAATTTGAGGAAATATGCAAAAAAAACCTGCATTATTGAAAATTGCAAAAAACAATTAGCAGTGTAATCTTCAAACCAACAGTAGGAATTTGTTTTTGCAATTTTGCCAATAACGCAGGGGCCTTTTTGCAATTTAACAAAATAATTTGGGAATTTTGACATATCAAGAACTGGTACGGAAATAAATGATTGGTACCTCAGGCTCGTACCGCCAAGCCTGATAGAGCATATTTGGAGTGGTACGTTCCATCTGGTTTTGCCAAGCCGATTCTCCAACTTTCCCATCCAAAAGATGCAATAAATGCTCTAAATCTTTTTCCGTCACTATTTCACCCTCATTTTCACCATTTCCACTACTGAAACAGAACAAAAATCCAAAAAAATTCATAAACAAATTAAATAATCAATCTCAAAACCTCAAACCAGATTAGAATATGATTGCTCAAACTTTTCAAAAGTGAATAATGCGAAGGAAAGCTGAATTAAACCTCTCAGTTTCTGAAGTTATGTCGACAGCTCGATTCACAATCTGCGGGCCCGACGCGTCAGTGACAGAATCCCCTCCATTACCATCCCCTCTCTTCCCTTTGAACTCCGACCAAAGCCTTCCCAGCACCGAAAACGCCGACAAGGCGGTAAACGCGAACCAGAGCCGGCGGGCGCCGAACCCGGGCGGGAACCCGGCGGTCCACAAGAACCGGACCTTGCTCCTCAGACCCAAAAACAGAAGCCCGGTCCAGCGGGGCCGCCAGGACCAGCCGATCGCCATTCCGATCATCACCGCCGCCCAGATCGGCACGGCGCACAGCACCACGTCCAGCGCCACCTCCGCCACCGCCGGTTTACGTACGAAATCCATCAAACCGGCGTAGACCTCCCCCATTGAACCCGGTTCGGAATATAGAGTGGATCTTTACGACATGTGAGCGGTTTTTTGCTCGATTTGGGTTTTTTTTGCTTCTTCTCTTCTTTGTTTCTTTCTTTCGGGTCGTTGGCTGTGGACAGAGAGAGAGAAAGCGAAAAGGGGATTAGCCAAAAAGAACGAATGTAATTAAGCATTATTATTATGTTATCAGAAAGATTATCTTGTACTATTTCACTTACATGTGGGACCCAGATAAAGTCAATAATGTATTTGGTCTACGAATAAGAGTGAACCAGGTTCATTTGATGAATGTAATTAAGCATTATTGGAAGATTTGTTTGTGTTATGTCACTTACATGTGGGACCCGTATTAAGTGAACAGTTTATTTGGTCTGCGAATGAGAGTGAACCGGGTTCATTTAATGGTTTTGGTAGAGTGGATAAACGTCCAACTGAAGATGACATTTTTTATCCATCTGGTTGTTTTTTGACAGTTGATTGTGAGACACGTGTGAGGGTGCCATTGGTTGATGCGCAAAATTTAATGGATAAATTAGTTTTATTTGACACGTGTAGAGATGTGATTGGCTGAGATGCTGTTTGGGGGGGGCGGGGGGATGAATTTATTACTTTGGTTGTTTTTTCAGAAAAAGCCCAGTAAATTCTGTGAATATGCTGCTTGTTGGGGGTGGGTTTAATGCCAATGTTATTATTCAGAAAGGCCCAGTAAAGTTTGGAATTTACAGATTGTTTTTTCTTAAATGAGTATAGAATTTACAGCTTTAGGTCATTTGCTTCAAGTAAAATTTGTATGTATTACAATAACCTTTAATATTCTCTCTGGCTGAGAAAACCCTAACACCTCAAAACTAGATTGGGCCGTGGGCCCTTCCGGCGCCGCCCCTCAGGGTCATCCCTTCCTCCGACGATCTCATCTCCGTCAATTATTCCGGTGATGCCTCAGAGACAATCCTTTCTTAGATTTGATTTTTTATCACATATTTGATGTTTTCTTCTTTGCCTGCTCTTCTCAATTTCTCTCAATATTATGTTCTTCTCTATATCTCCTCAACCTCCTTCACTTGTTCTGCTACTTTCTCTCTTATCTTCTTTTCTACACTTCCATCTCGCACTCCTCTTCTTCTTCTAAATACTTTCTTTTTCTTCTTTCTTTTTCCTTCCTTTCGAATTTGGATTCTCCTTTTCTCTACAAAAATTGGAGTTTCAAAGTGTGAATTTGGATTGGACAGCTATGCTTGCAAGTTAAAAGAAAGATGATGACAAAGTCTTAAACGGCTCAATGGAGGATGTTCTATACAATTCATCCCTTCTGTCAAATTCTCACCGATGGGATGGTATCCTTCAACAATGAAGCTCGCCAGCACGTGGATGGAAAAACATAGTTTTAAGTTAATTTTAATTGTATGCTTTATTTTGTTATGAAACAATAGCTGTCATTTTAATTTTATTTCACTCCAATGTAATCAAAGATTAATTATTAATGGAGAAAACCTACGGGTATTTAAGCAAAAAAAAAAAAATTTGTATGTTTTTAATAATCAGTTCAATTCATATATTAAGAAGAGATCAAAATAAACCAGAATTCTGCGCATTTGGTCGTAAAAAAGAGATAAAATCATAATTCAGGCGGATAACTTAATGAATTATAATAGAATCTAAATCAAAAGTATCGAAAGTAACTGATACATAGAAAATTGTCCATTGTAAATTATCTATTAAATTCTACTCTGTGAAAAAAGAACTAATATTAAAACACAGATACAAGCAGTAAACTTTGATCTTCAATCCAAGCCATGAAACTGTGAAAAATCAGATAAGAGAAATAATCATGATAAAAAAAAAAAAAAAAAAAACAGAAGCGTATTAAAAAAAGCAATTGTACAAATGATGGCTAATTGGGGCTCAATTAACTTGCTTGAGGGTCAATTGAATCTTAATTTGCATTAATCACACAAATAACCCGTAAAATTCAATATCCTAAACCAAACAAAAAAATTGAAAATCAAAACAACAAACATATTCAATTCAACTCAATACCTTCCGGTTCCACCTTGCTCAAATAATGGCACCAGTAATAGTCTTGCTGAGGAACCCAAGCACAGCGAAAGCCAGAATCGGGCTCAAATCCAGACCGCCAAAAACAGGAATAATCCTGCGAAACAAGCTCAAGTAAGGGTCGCAAATGTCTCTAATGGCTAAAAAAGGCTGTTTCTCCCACGGCAAGTTAGGAAACCAGCTGAGCAGAACCCTGAGCATCAGCACCAGGCCGTACAGGTCCAGCCATTTCGCCATGGCTGAAGCCAGCACGACCAGCGGCGAGCTGATGCTGCCTCCGCTGGGAATTCGAGCGAAAAACAGTGTGTTTGTGGAGGCGGAGATGGGAGGAAGGGGGCGGGAGGGGAGAGGAGGGGGTTTGAGGGAGAAGGAGGAGAGGAGTCTAGGGTTGCGGAGGAGGAGGGAGGAAGAAGAAGTGGAGGAGAGTGAGAGGAGACTGGCCATGGCTGTAACGTCTGTGGGTCGAGGAGTGGCTGGAACTGGAATAAAATGGAACGAAGGAATAGTTGAACTGGGCTCTATTCGGGCTTTATCTTTTGTTGATGATTTTTTTATATATTTAATCATTTTCAAGCCCGTGCGTTAAGCCTAAATTGCAAAATAGCCCTTGCAATATTGGGTCTCTTAAGTTTAAGATGAATGGAGATTTAATTTTTAAATCTTCGAACAATGGAGGTTTTTTTTTCTGCAATTCAAGGCAAATTGCAGAGCTTCTTGCAAATTTTCCTTATAATTTAACATCAGCATAGTTCATGAATAAACCAAAACAAAGCAAAAAAAAGAAAAAAAGAAAAGAGAAAATTCAAGCTAGCATCAAGCTGTCACAATTTCAACACAATCTTCACTACAGATCTCTCTACTAGGATCTAAAAACATCTGTGCGGACAAATCACAACTTCAAAAAAGAAAAAGAAAAAAAAACGTATCTCAACACGTCACATTAAAAGAGTACATCCATCTCTAACAACAATACAATAATAATCCAACTAAACAAACTTCCTAATAGCCATAGCCAGTGGGATAGCTAGAGCCGTAAGGCGCAGCCGGATCAGCCGGCCCCGTGCCAGGTGGCACCGTCCCATAGGCCGAGCCGTACGAAGAGTAGGATCCGTAACCCGTTTCGCTCGCACCGGCAGCCGGAGCCGCTGCAGCTGCCGGCACGCCAACGCCAGGTGGCGCTGCTTCCGCCATGAAATTCTGCGAGAAAAATATCGTTTCCGAATTTGAGATTTTCAGGGGTGAAAATGTAATTAAGTTCGGAAATGGAAAACGAAAACCCCATTGTCTTTTGTGAATATTTTGGAAAAACCCCTATATTTAACCAAGCTTTAGTCTCTATAAGATTTGACTTGAAAAATAAATTCAATTCACTTTTAAAATAAAAAAAATATATATTCTTGGAAAGTTATAGCGAATAATTTTTTTTACGCCTTGTGTTGACTTTCAAAAAATTCAACCCACTTTACATTAAGCTAAAACATAATTTCCAAGAATACAGGGGTTTCACGAGATATTTAGAATATATAGATTGGTTTTGGAAAATTTGTTTGTTTTTAAAACCACCCTATATTTTCTATAAATTCTGTAGTTTGAGCTAAACTTAGTTTCTAAGAATACAAGGGGTTTTAGAAAAATTCAAAAAAAGACTAGTCTGGATCAACTGCTGAGCTGTCTGATTTAAAAATTAGTTTCCAGCAATACAAGGGGTTTTCCAAAATATTCAGAAAATATAAGGGTTATTTAAAAAAAAAGACAAGCCTCAATCAAACCGAACTAGTTTCTAAGAATACAAAGGGGGTTTTCCAAAATATTCAGAAAATATAAGGGTTATTTAAAAAAAAGACTAGCCTCAATCAAACCGAACTATTTTCTAAGAATACAAAGGGGGTTTTCCAAAATATTCAGAAAATATAAGGGTATTTAAAACAAAAAAAGACTAGCCTCAATCAAACCGAACTAGTTTCTAAGAATACAAAGGGGGTTTTCCAAAATATTCAGAAAATATAAGGGTATTTAAAAAAAAAGACTAGCCTCAATCAAACCGAACTAGTTTCTAAGAATACAAGGGGGGTTTACAAAATATTCAGACGATATAAGCGTTATTTAGGGTCTTTTTGCAATTTTCAATAATGTAGGGGCTTTTCACAATTTCGGCATGATATAGGGGCATTTCTGCATATTTCCCAAAAAAACGACTCGCCTGAATGAGCTGCTGAGCGGTCTGGACCTGCGCATTACTCCCAACCATCTCAACCGTCATCTCGCCAGGAACCCCCCTCGTCTCCTGCACGGTAACTGTGGCCCCGCTCGCCCGCCTAATATAACTAATATTCGCCCCGTCAGCGCCAATAACCGCGTCTACATAACTCAGCGGGACCTGCATGTGCTGCGTCACGCTGGCCGTCGGAGCCGCCGCCGGCGGAGGATAAGACGAGGGAGGTTTCTCGTAGCGGGGGTCGGGCGGAGGGTAGTAGTGGGACTCGGGGGGAGGAGCGTTGTAGCTGTAGCCTGGTCCGGCGGGGGCGGAGTAAGGAGGGGGAGGGGCGGAGTATTGAGGCGGAGGCGGGCCCCAGTGCTGGTGCTGCTGACCTGGCATCGGTTCCATCTGCTGGTTATTCTGCAGGTTCTGCTGCATCTGGAATGATGGGGAAAGAATTATTGGAATTTTTCACAAGCCCTTGTGTTTTCTCAAATTTACAAAAAATCCTATATTTTTGAGAAGTAAAGAAATTAGTTTTGACTTTACATTTCAAAAAAATCCAATAAGTTTTAAAGTTCTCAAGAAAACCATTAAAAACTAGTTTTTTTTTATTCCAAATGATAGGGGGATATAGGGAATTTTGAAAAATTGCACATTTATATAATATCACACTTTAGGGATTAATGATAATACGTACTTGAGCTTCGAATAAAGGGATGACGGTGCGATCGATGAGGAATTTTCTGAGATAGGTGGAGATTAATTCCAGGGCTTTGTGCATTGCGGATGGCTCGCCTTGTATCTCAACTATTCTATCGTCGTACAATGCAATTGGCGGCACATTCTCTACAAAAAAAGTAAATAAATAAATGAATGAATGAAAATAAAAAGAGATAAAAGGACAATTAGTCCCTATGTTTAATTGGATTGCAATTTAATCCTTTTAGTGTTGATTTAAACGCTTTGATCTCTACACTTTATGAAAAATATGCATTATTAATCCTTGAGTCACGGATTAAAATGCACACTCTATAAAGTACAGAGACCAAACAGTTTAAATCAGCAGTACCAGGACTCAATTGCAATCCAATTGAAGTACATGCCCTAACCTTGTATTTATGCCAATAAATAAAATAAATACACAAACAATTCAATAAATACATAAATAAATAAAACTAACTAAATAAACAAACAAATAAATAAAATAATAAACAAAAAAAACAATAAACAAATAAATAGATAAATAATTCAATAAATAATAAAACTAACTAAATAAACAAAAAAAACAATAAAAACAAACAAACAAACAATCAACCAACCAACCAACCAACATACCAGAAACGCGGACAACCGCACCAGAATTCTCCTGAATCAGCTTAATAGTCGCGCCCTGTTTGCCAATAATCATGGCGGCCTGGACGCCCGGTACGAGGAGCCGGGTCGGCGGTACCGTACCGGCGCCAGGTGGCGGCTGCTCGGAGTCCGGCTCCAGGCCATCCACGATCCGCTTGTGGACTCGAAATAAACCCTCCATTGCTGGGGAGACAGCCAGGTCAGGTTCCTCTTTTGATGTAATTAGTACCTGGTGAAATAAATGAATGAATGTATGAATATATGTAATGATTGTGGTGTTAGGTTAGTAAATGTAATAGACGTGGTATTTTTTATGTATGACGGTTTTGAAGATGGTTCCTTTTTTTGTAATTCGTGTGAAAAGAGTTTGTTTATTTTTCGTTTTGTTATAGATAAGCGGGAATTATAATTCAAGTGTTGGTTTAGTGTTTGATTAGAGTTGAATAGAGGCTGACTCAATACTCAATGATTGGAAAATTTTGATTTAAGTTTCAATTGGATTAGTTGATTTAGCATCGTGCCAAACACATGAGTTTTAGATCTTGTTTGGATTTATCTAAGAATGTTTTAATATTTTACTTTGAAAGCATGTGATAAAGCAATTATTGCAATTTATTTATCTCCTTTAGTATGTTATATAATTGTGTAAGAATAAAATTCCGTTTTAGGACGTTATTCAATTATGTTAACCCATTATTGAGTATGTTGAGTTTTGTTTATTTTATAATTTTATTACTAATTTTCAAGCAAGATTGGATAATTAATAAATACCAGAGAGGAAATGAAGCTTCATTGCAAGATCCTCGTCCAAATTATAATTATATCTTCTTTAAACTGAAGACAAAACCTGCAAATATCCATCTTATTATTGCCATAATAGCTGGTTAAATCCTTTTAATTTAACCACCTTTTTATTATTATTATTACTGTTTTTGCAGTTGTTGGTTTATGTTTGATCTAATTATTTTATTCATTAATATATTTCTTGAATAGTCATTTAAAACTACTTTGAATATTGAATCATTTGGAGTGAAATAATGTAGTTTTGAACAGTTTGATGTAAATTTAAGACATTTTATGTGAAGGAAATTCTTCAAAAAGATAATTTATTTTCAAATTAATTATCATTCGTTCTTGAATTTGTTGTAAATTTTTATACTAGTATATAATTTATTCAAATCCTACGTCAGCTGTTATTCATGCTTCATGATATTCATTTTGATTTTCTTTCATATATAGTATATTTCAACTAAAATAATTTAAAATTTGCACAGTTGGTGTTACTTGTGTTATTTTTGTCAGTAAGCGTGTTTCTTAGATGAGATATCAAAGAAAGATATAATTAAATTATCAGCAATAGGCTACATAATCATATTAACTTAACAGCCATAATAAAGTTCAAAATGACAATCACAACATAAAACCTACTCATCATTACAAATCAGATCTTTATTTGTTTAAACGGCCTTTAATTTCTCTTTTTTTATGTTCATTGCATTTTATTTTTTATAGGTTATTTAAAAGAGAATCCTATTTAGATGCCTCTTATTGCTACAATTGGATTTATTAACTAAAATAAGACATAAGAAATACATAACTATTCCTATTCACTATCAAAATCTCAAAAAAAAAAAAAAAAAAAACTTAACACATTTCTAAATTTCAAACCCTAAATAAATAAAAAATAAAAAAAAACTGAGAGAGAAGATTTACCAAAACAACTTAACACATTTCTAAATTTCAAACCCTAAATAAATAAAAAATAAATAAAATTAAGGGATAAAAGCGTACCACTCGTTCTTGAACGCCAGGTGGCGAGTTGAGAATCCTTATCCTGGCCTTTGTCTCTTCAGCCATTTTCTTAATAATATCTCCTTTATGTCCAATTACCGCTCCAACTTTATGACCTGGCACCAATATCCTAAACGCATTTTCGCCCGGCCAGCCCTTCCATTTACTCTCCTCATTAATTTCCCCCAAATTATTCTCATTATTATTACCGATTCCAGTTTGCATATTGTCATTATTTTCTCCGTTATTATCTTGTTCTATTTCTTCTTCATGTTCTTCGATTCGAGGGTTGTTTGGATCTTCTTCCTCTTCTTCTTCTTCTACCTCTTCTTCTACTTCCTCTTCTTCTTCTCCTTCCTCAAAATTGTGCGAATCGCCGTTTTCGCCTTCTTGTCCTTCGTAATTCTCTTGATCCTCATAGTTCTCTTGCCCCTCAAAATTCTCCTGCTCCTCGTAATTCTCTTGCTCCTCGTAATTCTCTACCGGCCCGTCCATGTCTACATATTATTAGTTCGCAAAACACGTTAGATTTGTTGGAGATTCAGAACCCAATCATGGCAGATTCACAAAATAACAAGCAAATAAAACGACAGAAACTACAAATCAAAAGAAAATACAACCTTAAAGACAAGATTAAAGAACAAAAAAAAGAGAGTACCAACCAGCAAAGCAGATCGGAGATGGCAAAGAAAGAGCGAGAGCTAGGGTTTCTGATTTGAAGATAAAACTACAAGCCGAAAGAGAGCTCTCTAGGGTTGCTAATTGAGGAATAAATTAAAAGACGAGAGATGAAGAAAGGCAAGTCCTCCTCTCCAATTTTAGAAGGAAATCATAAACGGAGCCGAAAGGAAGAAGGCGAGGTAGAAACGCGCGATAGGGTTTTGGGGAGGCGGAGATAAGGAGATTGTTAAGTTAAGTTAATAGGTCGTAAATTGAGGAATTCAAGTCCCGGATTTTGATCCATGTAAGAAATCGGGAATAGAAATTCCGTGTTTTGTTATAACTGGAAAATGAGTTTCTAAGCCCAGAGAGTGTTGTGCTCGGGGTTTTTTAATGGTAAGTAAGGGGCATGATATACATCACCATGTTTGTGACGGCTAGCAGTAGCAGTGCCACTGATAAGATTTGGACACATGGCGAACAATTAAAAACCTGCTAATATTGTTAGCACGGTGTGGAATTGACTACCGATCATATTTCATAAAGGCAATATCATGGTTCTGAAAGTCGATTTTGGTGTCGGCCGTTTAGCCGGGTCGGTGTATTGGCCGTGTCAGTTCGGTTTTGGCCGAGAGACATGTCGGCGTGTCAAATTTTTTCATGAGATATTATTTTAAAATACAAAAAATAAGAAAAAAAAATGGAAAATACAAATACAAATGCTCTTTCCCACGAGTTATCCCCCCCCCCCCCCCCCCACCCCAATATAAATTTATGGCAATCTCGCCATAGTTATTTCTATAATTTGATTATTATAGTTCAAAATAATATCAAAATAAAAAATAATCTATCAAAATAAAATAGGTATTTTTACCTGATTAAAGTGAGATAAGAGATATAAATAAAAAACTCAATAACTAACAAACACCTTCCTGCTCTTCTTTGAGTGTTTCTTTCAATTTGAATAACTGATGAGTGCATTGAGGAATTGTAGTTTATATAAATCTTTGGCTGACATTGGATTCTCTAAATACCTATATGCCTATAAAGTTATATTCTTTTTTTCCCTGTCAAATATCAAATCTCTGTTTTATTCACTTTTTCTTTTCACATGGCAACAGATATAATATTATATGATATTCATCCATTCAATATTGGCAGAAAAAAAAAGAGGACCATGTAAAAAAAATTGATACTCCATGAACAAATTTAGTATAATATACAAAATAGAATAAGTCTACACAATTTTCGGCCACAAAAAATCACACCTAACCCTCCCTTCTCTCTCCTCATCACATGGCCCCTTCCTTTTTCCTCTTCCAAAAAACAAAACCGTGCATTCATGGCCGGTTCCATTTTCCCTCTTCTTTTGATTCTTTCCCCTTCACGATTTTCTCTCAATAGTTCACCATTTTTTTTTCTTCTTCTCCTTCATTATACAATAGAAGATCTGCAATTTCGGGTAAAAAAGTGAAAAAACGAGGTCAAAAAATGGAAAACTTGGTGGAACCGACTTTTTTTGGCCGCTTTCGGGTCGTCCACGGCCAAATCCAACCCGATACAGCCGAAATAAGCAACATTATGTATTATTGTTATTATAAAATGTATTGGACATGTAAAATATATATAAAAAATTTGTTAACATATTAAACAATAATACGACTCTTCGATGATATATAATTTTTTCTTTATTGCGCTGACGGTACAACTGAGCTATGTGCTTTGAGTATTCATTTTTGTTCATCCTATTTGCTTTTTTAACTGTCGTAAGATTATTGAATGCTCGGCTCATTAGATGTACAACTTCAGGAGGTACAAATCCTTTCTCTTTTTATAAGCCTTCAATGAGTTTACAAATCTGAGAATTCAAATCCAGCTTAGACAATTAAATAACGAGTTTGGACTTTGGATATAGAGAGGGTCTTTTGTGTAAAATTCCGACAGAAACCAATTTCCAACTTATTTGTAGGGAGGAGGTCTTTTGTGTAAAATTCCGACAGAAACCAATTTCCCACTTATTTGTAGGGAGGAGGTCTTTTGTGTAAAACTCCGACAGAAACCAATTTCCAACTTATTTGTAGGGAGGAGGATCTTTTGTGTAAAATTCCAACAGAAACCAATTTCCCACTTATTTGTAGGGAGGAGGGTCTTTTGTGTAAAATTCCAACAGAAATCAATTTTCTTATTTTACAACTTCTTTGGAGGGAGGGTCTTTTGTGTAAAACTCCAACATAAACCAATTCCCACACCTTATTTGTAGGGAGGGTCTTTTATGTAAAATTCCGACAGAAACCAATGCCAACTTACTTTACTCTCATACAGTACAATCTGACACCTCATCTCTGACGTGTAACAGCACTACTAAACAAAAACTCTCACTAGCACTAGAGAGTGAGCTAAAATAACAAAACTGATAAAAACCTGAAAAATGGCGTCAAAATTCTCAAAATTCACCTTTAGTTCGCTTCTTTTTCTCTTTTTCTATCAATCAATTTCGACCTTGGTTTCTTCCGCTAATGAAGACCCAACCAGAAGAACAATGGAGGAATTCGCTGGGTACCCAACCGATACCGATACCGATTTCTCTGTTCTCTCCTTCTCTGTTGAATCAGATAAATTACAAAACCAAGTAAGAAGTAATTCCATTTATTCTGTTTTATTATGAATTGTAGAAAGTTGTAAGTTCTTTTGTTATTATTTGTTGTTTTTTCTGTATTTCAACAGATAGATGAGCTTTCAATGCTTTCTGCTTCGCCGGCTCCTTCTGTGACCAGAATTTTGTACAGTGAGAAAGACGTGCTAGCTAGAAGGTAGCTAGAAACTGTAATTATTAATTAACTCTTTTATACGGTAATTTAATTTGAATTTTACCTTTTTTTCTATTTAATTATGCGATTTACTGTTTTTTTTACAGCTATATAAAAACAATTATGCAAAAAAACGGGCTCTCAGTCCGTGAGGATTCCGTCGGTAACATTTACGGCCGTTGGTAAGTTTTGAATTAATCACAATTTTGTAATTATCAGATTTTTATGTTTTGTTAATTTTGTGATTTTGTAGGGACGGATCTGAAAAAGGGCTGGCAGCTGTTGCGACTGGATCTCACATTGACGCGATTCCCTTTTCAGGAAAATACGACGGTGTAGTTGGAGTTTTAGGCGCAATTGAAGCAATTAATGTGTTAAAAAGGTTCGAAATTTAATCAATTATTTTAATTTTTAGCCGAATTTTTGCGCAAAGTTTTGGAATTTACTCAATTTATTTTGCTTGTTAAATTGTAAAAATGGGCTGTTTTGTTGTTTTTTTTTATATAGAGTGGGTTTTGAGCCGAAAAGATCATTGGAAGTTATAATGTTTACATCTGAAGAACCGACTCGATTTGGTATCAGTTGTTTAGGAAGGTTTGTTTTTATCTCTCTTTTTTTATTTTTTGAAAATTTATTAGGGAAATTTGGAAAAGAGCCCTTAAATTATGCCAAAATTTCAAAAAAGACCCTGCATTATTGCTGAAATTGAAAACAAAACTACCGTTAGTTTCCTACTCTAATTATTTGAAAAAAAAAATCTTAAAGTTAATATCTCTCTCTCTCTTAAAGTTTAATTATCATCTCTCTCTCATCAAACCTCCATTCAACTTAACAAATAAAAAATGTTTGTCAAGTTTTTGTAATTTCAGCAATAATGCAGATATTTTTTGCAATTTCAGCATAGTGCAGGTTTTTTTGCAAATATCCCCATTTATTAACAATTTTATTTAAAAAAAAGGAAATTTGTTACCAATGTATTTCACGACAATCACTTGACAATTTTTTGACTTAAACATTTTCAGCCGATTATTAGCAGGAATTGAAGAATTGGCAAACTCCTTAAAAGAAACCAAAGACTCACAAAACATTTCATTTTTTGATGCGGCAAAATCAGCTGGATATAATCTCTCTCCAAAAGATTTACCGAATTTATTTTTAAATAAAGGAAATTATTCCGCTTTTATTGAACTGCACATCGAACAGGGCCCCATTCTAGAAGAAGAAGGTAAGCTTTTTTTAAAACATAAAATTGCAAAAAAGCCCTTGTATTATGCCTAAATTGCAAAAAGGCCCTCTATTCTTGAAAAATTCAGAAAATAGCCTCTGCTGTTAAGATTTATATAACATTGATAATTTATTTATTCACCCTGATCTTCTTACTTATATCTTTACGATGAAATTAATTTTTAACCAGCTCTTCTTCTCCTTTGTAGTTATATCTTTACGATGAAATTAATTATATTTTTACAAAATAATTAGAAAATATGTGGATTTATTTATTTATTTTGTGATTTAGGGTTAGAAATTGGTATCGTGACAGCTATTGCTGCTCCAGCAAGTATTAAAGTAGAGTTCGAAGGAAACGGCGGCCATGCTGGCGCTGTACTTATGCCAAAAAGGTCCATTTTTTTATAAAATTTATTTCCACAATTATATAATTATGCTCAAAATATCATAATTAGTATTTTTGTATTGCAGAAACGATGCAGGATTAGCAGCAGCAGAATTAGCGTTAGCGGTTGAGAAACATGTTTTGGACTCTAAGTCAATTGACACTGTTGGTACAGTCGGTACGAATTTTTTTATTGTTTTTATAAAACCCTAATTTTTATTTGATTGTTTTTTATAAAGCCCTAATTTTATGTTAAATTTTTGAAGGAATTATTGAGCTACACCCTGGTGCAATTAATAGCATCCCAAGCAAATCTCATATCGAAATTGGTATATTCATTTCCTTTTTTTAATTAATTAATTTATTTTGTTACAAATTTGAAGATAAAATTTATTTACATTTTGAATTTAGATATAAGAGACATTGATGAGAAGAGGCGAAATAATGTGATTGAAAAAGTGCATGAGTCTGCAATTAATATAGCAAAAAATCGAAAAGTAGAATTATCTGAATTTAAAATAATTAATCAAGACCCGCCTGCTATTTCTGATGAATTAATAATTAATTCGATGGAATTTGCTGCTAAGCAATTGAATTTGAGTCACAAATTCATGATTAGTAGAGCTTATCATGATTCCCTCTTCATGGCCAGGTTTTGCATAAAAATAAAAACATAAATTAATTTATATATTTTTATTTATATGAATTTTTATTTTTGACGTAAGTAAAATAAATATGTGCAGGATTTCGCCCATGGGTATGATCTTCATTCCGTGTTATAAAGGTATAAATTTATGTCTGTATCCTTATTTTTTATTTTATTTCCAAAATATGAAAATTTTATTTTATTTTATTTTTATATTTATATTTTTGTTTTTTAGGATATAGCCACAAACCTGAAGAATTTGCTTCGACAAAAGACATCTCAAATGGGGTTAAGGTACTAGCTCTTACCCTCGCGAAATTATCTCTAGATTGATTCTAACTTATATATTTGTAATAAAATAATTGGTTATTTGTGTTGCAAAACACAAAACAAAAAAATTGCAAATTTGTACATTCATGTGGCAGCAGGATTTTTCTTGTATGCTGGAAAATTAATGTTATTAAATAAAAGGTTATGTGACCCTTCATATTAAATTAAATTGTGGTATACCTCTAACGCTTCCTCGAAGATTTTTTGCGGGATATAGCCATTACGACTGCTAATTCAAATTCTTAGTTAATTTAACGCAAATGAAGATTAACTTTCATATGCAATTAAACAACACTTAGTTCTTACCTTTATTAACCACCTTACAATAACTTAAAAACCCTCTAAAATCTCAAAACTCAACCCATTAAAAACCTTCTAAAATCTCAAAACTCAACCCATTAAAACCCTCTGAAAATTCAAAACTCAACCCCTTAAAAACCCTCTAAAACCTTTAAAATCTCAAAACTTGACCCCTCTAAGCCATCTTTTTCTTCCCGTCCATCTCATTCAAATACTCCACAAACTCATCCAAATTCCGATCCGAACTCCCTCCTTTACCAATCGCCTCTTTCGCCTGCTCCTTAAACCTCTCCGCATTCTTTCTTATCTCCTCTCCTCTCTCTCCATCCATCACCTCTTCAACGCACCTCTTAACTTCCTCTCTCCTCACAATTCCTCTCTCATCAACTCTCACTCTAATTCCAACTTTCCAAACATCTTCTATATACTTTGCATTAGTTGGTTGATCGGTCCATTGAGCCATTGCTACCATGGGCACACCAAAACTTACTGCCTCCAAAGTAGAATTCCACCCACAATGAGTTATAAAACATCCTATCGCCTTATTGGTTAGAACCTTCAATTGTGGGCTCCACGTCACAATCAGCCCTTTCTCTCCAAGATTTTCTTGAAAATCTTGAGGGAGAGTTTCTTGCAAAGGAGCTCTAATCACCCATAAGAAGTACTTGTTACTAGATTTGAGTCCTTCGAGTAATTCTTCCATTTGAGTTGGGTTTAAAAAGGCAAAGCTTCCGAAAGAGATGTAGATTACTGAAGCAGCTGGTTTCGTGTTGAGCCAGTTCAGACAGGTGTCCTCTTCGGGTTTTAGAAGGTTTATGTCGTATTGGTTGGTATGCCCATCAGTTGTTGGGATTAGTGGTACACATGGACCTATGTTTCTTGCGTGGAAATAGTCCTCCAAGGGTAAAATCACCTTGAGATTAGAACAATTGGAATAGCGTAATTAAAGACTTCATTATATTTAGAAATTTTTAAAATGGACTTGTAGTTGTGAATGAATCCAAAAAATATGCTTGAGATTAGAACAATTGAGACAGTTTAAGTAAAAAGTTCGTTTATAATTAGAGATTTTTAATGTTGAAAATGGACTATCAATTGTGAGTGTGTCCATGAATGAAAGAATACGCATGCATAAAAATCATCAATGAAACAGAAAGTATAAATTTCAAAATGCATTTGCAACTAATGAGTGAACCTATTCATGATACACCTAATTAGTAAATGAATAATTTTTTTTTATAATTTTTAAAATACAATATACCATGTATGCCTATCAATTATGATACACGTTATTAATAAAATGGATAAGTCATCACTAAATGATTTAGTGATGAAAATGGAACGTATAAACTCTGATTGCATTTTCATTGCAACTAATGATTGAATCATTTTATGATGCACATAATTAATAAAATGAATGAACTCACGCTAAAACATAACATACGAAGCATTTGTGTGATACATTTCATTAATACATGAATGAATCTTTTATAGGATAACACTTTTAAATGAATATATGATCACTAAAAACTGGAAAGTATAAAAAGTATAAACTCCAAAATTCATATGCAAATAATGAGTGATTTTTTTCATGATACACTTAATTAATATATGAATGGATAATTATAAAAAAAATACAATATACAATGCAATTAAGTTTTACCTCATTCTCCAATTCATCAAATGAATTAAATAGCACCCAATCATCTTTCCCGCCCGAATTGAATTGACTCAACGCAAATGCGGCAAGTGTAGGATATGATCCATCTCTCAAAGAAAAAGAGGGAAACTCCGATCTGGCCATCGGTGGCAATCCAAAGCCCAAGACGCCAGCCCCCACCTTAGGCACCTCAACAATCCCCTTGTTAACATAATTATAAATTGCACTGACAGCGCAAGACTGTGTACTGAAAGCCACACAAGGCAACCCTAATTTTCTTGCCACATCAACCGCCCAAGGAACATAAGTATCATAAACAATGCAAGTAAAAGGGTTATTTGATTGGTTAAATTCCTCTATAAGTTTTTCCAAAGTTTTTGAACCAACAATGCCTAGAGATTCAAGATAGGCTTCCAAATTTGGAGCGGACGAGAGTCCGCCTTCGTCATAGCCGTCAGATATGGAGGCGATGGAGATCGGACCGGCTTGGGGCTTGATGGAGTTGGTGATGTTAAGAGTAGTGACCAGTGTGATTTTAGGGCCTTTTGTGGCTAAGAGTTTGGAGAATTGGATCATCGGGTTTATGTGGCCTTGGCTTGGATACGGTAAAACGAGGACATGGGCCATTGTAAATATGTTTTATTCCTCCTCAAAGCTAGTTAGGGTTTTTTCTCAAGGAGGGAGAAGGAGAGAGGTGATATATAAAGAGGTTGGGGGTGGAGGATAGTAATGTTTATCATTTTATGTAAGGAAGGTGTGTATGAGGAGGTAAGAGATATTTTTGAAGGTAAAGTTGGAAAAGGAGAAATGATTTGTCATTCATTCATGTTTGTACATTAATGGTTCGTTGAATTTGTTTCTTAGTGCTTTTCTAAATGAAACGCTCGTTTTATACAGCGTGATTTCTGGCATGATCTGTTTCGTTCCGGAGAAGTAATCCAATCACATAGAGCTTGAAGTAATATAATCTTTGTATTATGAAATATTGATCAAATGAGATAATTTTGCAAACACTTTACTTTGGGAGAAAATTAAAAAAAGTTGCCATCAAATTACACATGATCAAAATACCAACTTTATTATCCTTATTCAAACAATTAAACAACACTTGAACACGACTCTTACCTTTATCACCCACCAAATAAGAACTTAAAAACCCTTCAAAATCTCAGAACCCAACCCCTCTAAACCATCTTTTTCTTCTCGGCCATTGCATTCAAATAATCCACAAACTCATTTATATTCCGATCCGAACTCCCTCCTTCGCCAATCGCCTCTTTCGCTTGCTCCTTGAACCTCTTTGCGTTCTTTCTTATATCGTCTCCTCTCTCTCCATCCATCACCTCTTCAACACACCTCTTAACTTCCTCTTTCCTCACAATTCCTCTCTCATCAACTCTTGCTCTAACTCCAACTCTCCAAACATCTTCTATGTATTTAGCATTAGTCGGTTGATCAGTCCATTGAGCCATGGCTACCATAGGCACACCAAAATTTACCGCCTCTAAAGTAGAATTCCACCCACAATGAGTTATAAAACAGCCTATGGCCTTATTGGTTAGAACCTTCAATTGTGGACTCCACGTGATAATCAACCCTTTCTCTCCGAGAGTTTCTTGAAAATCTTGAGGGAGAGTTTCTTGCAACGGAGCTCTAACTACCCACAAGAAGTACTTGTTGCTAGATTTGAGGCCTTTGAGTAATTCTTCCATTTGAGTGGGGCTTAAGACGGCGAGACTTCCAAAAGAGACGTAGATTACTGAGGCGATTGGCTTTGTGCTGAGCCAGTTCACACATGTGTCTTCCTCGGGTTCTAGAAGGTTGAGGTCATGTGCGTCGCTATGGCGTGGTACGCATGGACCAATGTTTCTTGCATGAAAATAGTTGTTCAAGTTTACCGTCACCTTGAGATTAGAACAATTGAAATCATATAAAAATAAATTTGTAAAAATGAGGATTTCCCCCCTCTTGTATAACTAACGGGTCAATTTTGCATTGCATTTCTCTCCTACTATTCAAAATGGAAAGCATAAATTTCAAAATGCATCTGCAAGATGATACCACTTTTGTTCGTAAATGAAATGAATAATCACTAACATGCGTTATACAAAACATATGCACGATACGTTTAATTAATAAATGCTTGAATAATCACTAATGATTTAATGATGACTTAAAATTGATAGCGCAAGCTCCAAATAGAAAGTAAAGACCCCAAAATGCATTTGCAGTAATGAGTGAATTTTTTGTATAATACACTTAATTAATAAATGAATGAATAATCATGTGAACACAATATACAAAGCCAATAATGTTTTTACCTCATTCTCCAATGCATCAAAAGAATTAAATAGCACCCAATCATCTTTCCCGCCCGAATTGAATTGACTCATCGCATACGCGACAAGTGTAGGATACGATCCATCTCCCAAAGAAAATGAAGGAAACTCAGATCTAACCATCGGTGGTAATCCAAAACCCAGAACGCTATTTCCGGACTCAGGCACCTCGAGAATCACTTTATTAACATAATAATAAATTGCACTGACTGCACATGATTGTGTACTAAAACCCACAGAAGGCAACCCTAATTTTCGCGCCACATCAGCTGTCCAAGGCAACAAAGTATCATAAACAATGCAAGTAATTGGGTTATCTGATTGGTTGAATTCCTCTATGAGTTTTTCTAAAGTTTCTGATCCCACAATGCCTAGAGATTCAAGATACACTTCTAGGTTTGGAGCCGATGAGACTCCGCCTTCATCATAGCCGTCGGATATTGCGGCGATGGAGATTGGACCGGCTTGGAGTTTGATGGAGTTGATAATGTGCAGAGTGGTCACTAAAGTGATTTTAGGGCCTTTTGTGGCTAAATGTTTGGAGAATTGGAGCATGGGGTTTATGTGGCCTTGGTTAGGATGGGGAACAACAAGGACATGAGCCATTGTGAATATGTTTTATTTTCTCCTAGAATTTGGGGTTTTAAGTAGAATAGCGCACGAGATGGAGTAAGATGGAGAGAAATAGAGATGAAGGTTATATAAAGAGGGAGTGTGTGTGAGAGAGGGGATGAATTGAATTAATGCATGGTATATCATTCTATGTAAGTAGGTGCATGAAGAGGCGAGGAAGTAATATATTTGCAAAATGGTAAGCCCCGCGCATGAATCCTCATAACATTTCACACATTTCTTCACTGAGGCATGCGTCTCATATGGTTTATGTATTTGTGGACCCAAAAGTCAGTAAAAGAGTATCTAAAATATTACATGGGTTAATATACGAGTGAATTTGTTTCTTTTACTCAATATTGTGTAGTGCTTTGCAAAATATAATGCTCGTTTTATGCAGCATGACTCGCAACATAAGCCGAATATGCTTTGTAAATTGTAATTTAAATCCATATTCTTTGTATATTTTGATGGAGTAATTAGAAAATTGATGTTCTTTTTTTACTTTCCTTTCATGATATGGTAGTTTTTGTATCGGGGAAAATAAATCCCACGGTTTTCTTGTCGAAGTATGAAATGTTTTGTAAATATTAGTTTGTATTTTCTTAGAAAGAGCATTTGGACTTAGTTTTTTAGAGGGAAGGCTAGTTTTGTTAATTTGTGCGAAATGAAAGGCTTGGTGATTTTCTAGTGGTTTTGAATTTTTATTTTCACAAGGAATACTTGAAATTCAGAAGGCTTTTTTCGATTGTTTAAATAACTATTGAAATTTATCTGAAAATGACGTGGCAAAATCCGGCGAAAATCTTCTAAATTTAGCATATTTAAGGAATTTTTGGCACTAATGTTGTTTACTCAGTTGATTTGTTCTATTCCTATATATTTTTAAATTGTTTGTTTATTTATTTTCTGCATTATAAGCCAGTTTTTGTACATATTGATTATTGGGAAGATCCTCTCCTGACTGAGCACTCTTCAGAAAGAAAAAGAAAAGGTAAACACAATATTTTGATTTTGATTCCTTTATGTAATATTTTTCATTTTTGCATATTCTTTGCACGCTTGCATTTCCGAGTTCTTATATTTTCTACATTGCCAAAAAAAATATTGGTCAAAACTTATTATTCAAAATTGTTGGAAAAATCGACACAATCTTCTTTTCCTCCTCTAAAATCCAAACAATAAAACAGAAAACTAGTAGCCAACTCATCATCCAACTACTCAAAGAAATCCAATCCTCCTATCTCAAAATCGATAATAATAGAATACGATCTAACTAAAATAATACACAATATTTTTAGTTTTCCATACTTTTAACCATACAATAATCCACAGTATAACAACAATACAATAAAATTTCTCAAAAATAAAATACAAAACAACATAATAACAATAATAATACAATAAAAACACAGACAAAATATGTTCAAAAATTGGCCCTAGAGTAACAACCCATACTTCTCCAGTTGATTAAAAATGGAGAGAAACTCTCTTCTTCTCTTATTTCTCCTCCTTCCTCTCTGTCTTCCGCCCCCTTTTCGCTTCTTCTCTCGCTCTCTAGCATCTTACTACAAAAAGAACAAACAAAACAAGAAATCAATCTCGCATTTTATCTTGGTTCTTAGTAAATCAACAATCGAGGTAATTCCTTCTCCATTTTTTGCATTTTTTTACGCCCTCAAAACAGCTCCATTTTTACACATCCCTGTTAAAAATTTACATTTCCAAAGTTTTTCCTTTCGAGACTTCCTTATTTCCATTCACAGCCCTCAAAATTTCTTCACATTATGCCAATTTTATTCGTATTTAAGCTTCAATCCCAATTCCCAAATATCACACGGACCAACAAGATTTAACCTTTCTTTCATACACCAGCAATGGAGGGCAACAATGGCGACCATGAACTCCAATTCGAGGACAACCCAGATTCAAACTCCAACAATGGAGAAGACCAAGAACAAGAAGGAGAAGAATCGCCTCCTGTTTCAGACTCAGAGCAGCAAGCCACACGGAAGGCCGCAGAGCCTGAGCTGCGTGCCAGAGTGGCGCCTAGGGTTACGACACCTCAGCCTTTTTCGCTGGCGACTGAAAAGAGGGGAAATCGTACTGTGTCTTTGAATGGAGACAAAGAAAAACCGAAGAAAAATCAGGTGATTTATTTTCTTTAATGTCTTGTAAATAATAATAAAATTTAATAAATGGCTTATGTTATTTTTATATACATGTATAATATATAAGAAAATAATGCCTCTTTAAATGGAGAAAAAGTAAAACGAAAGAAAAATCAGGTGATTTACTTTAATATCTTGTAAATAATATTTTTTTAATAAATAGCTTATAATATTTATGTATATATTTATATACATAAATAATATATAAGGAAATAACGCCTCTTAAAATGGGGAAAAGAAAGAAAGAAGAAAAATCAGGTGATTTACTTTAATATCTTGTAAATAATGAAAAAAAATGAATAAATAGCTTATATTATTTATATATATATTTGTATACATAAACAATATGTAAGAAAAAAATGCCTCTTCAAATGGGGAAAAAGGAAAACGAAAGAAAAATCAGGTGATTTATTTACTTCAATTTCTTGTGATTTATTTACTTCAATTTCTTGTAAAAATGATAAATATTTTTCTCGAATTAGAAAAAGAATTACCTTTTTCTTATATATATTATTTATTTATATAAATATTTTTTAATTAGGTTAATTCGCCTGTTGCGTCACGAAAGCCTTTGCAACCAGAAAATCAAATGCATAGTGAAGAAGATTCATGCTCCTTATCATCTTTGTAAGTTTTTTTAATTTTTGGGTTTTTTTACGAAAAGTACCTTCTTGTTTTATATTTACGAAAAACACCCTCTCATTGTACAATTTTAATTAAAAAGCGAATACGTCTAGTTGGATATTCATCAATTGTTGATAAATGTATACATTCAATGGGTCTCCAAGTTTTAAGTTTTAGATAGGTGATTAATAAATCAAGAGTTTCATTGTAAAATTCCTTTTGGGAAGTAAAATAAGTTTCTTTTTATATAACAGGCTGAAAAGTCTACTTTTATCATGTTTATTTATGGGATGGAAATTTATTTCAATAATAGTCTATAATAAAATTTTCATTTTCTTTTTTTAAATTTTTTTTTTTTGAAGGAATTTGAATCAGACAAGAGTTAGTAAACCTAAAATAACAGTTGCAACTGCTCCAACATTCAGATCCAGCGAGCGAGCCGAAAAGAGAAGACAGGTCATTTTAATCTGCGCAAAATTTCAATTTCAACCCTAAAATTTACGAATTTTACTCATTTAATTTACCAATTTTTGCTTGTTTTTGTGCGTTCAGTTCTACTCTAAATTGGAGGAAAAACAGCAGGCTCTTGAGGCAGAAAAAATGCAATCTGAAGCTCGAACCAAGGTACATTAAATTTTGAAACCCTAAATTTATGATGAAATTGTGTGAAATTCATATGAAACCCTAAATTTGTAATAAAATGCGTAAAATATTTTGTAGGAAGAGCAAGAGGCAGCTTTGAAACAATTAAGGAAGAATTTGAAATTCAAGGCAAATCCAATGCCGAGTTTTTATCATGAGGCCCCGCCTCCAAAAACTGAACTTAAAAAGGTATATTCGCTAAAAAAATATAATATATTATTTTCATGATATCTCTTCTCAACCTTACAGATGAAAAATATGTCATTTAAATATGCTGTAGATTAAATTTCATAATCTTTCGAATTTATAACTTTACTGTCATATCATATGACGTCTTTTCAACCGTTAATTTTTGTTCATATTCTAGTGACATATGATGGTGAAGATATAAATTCCAAATATTATGATGTTTAATCTACAACATAATAAAATGACATTTCATCTATACAGTTGAAATTTATAATTGGCATAAAAAATTGTTGGCCATTGAACCTTTGCCCAAACATATAATATTTTATTCTACATTTTATATTTATTTTTTAATTTGTAAAAATTACCGCCAACTAAAATGATATATTTTGTTAAAAATTTATTCAGCACTTCAGTAAGCAATATTGAATAAATTGGCATAAAAAACATAATATACTATTTTACCTTTTAAATATATATTTCTCTTTAATATGTAAAAATTAGGTACCACCAACTAGGGCAAAATCACCGAAACTCGGCCGAAGGAAGAGTTCTGGCGATATGAGCAATAATAACAACAACAATAATAATAATAATAACGGTACCAATACTGGTACGCGTGGCAGGATGCAGCGTCACAGTATTGGTACGCACGGCAATACAAGAAGCCACTCGCCAGCTAATTCTCCCAATGCCAAAATCGCCCCTAGGCCTAAAATCCCGCCCAAATCTGAAGAAGAGACGAATGGTGATGGTGCGATTGAGGCTTGATTTGGGGGTTTTTAATGGGTTGAAAGATGTTTGGTTTGAGAATTTTGATGTTTGGTTTGGGGGAAATTGAGTTGTTTTGTTTGAAAAATTGGGATGGATGAGATGTTGTGATGTTATGTTATGTGTTGTTGTAACTTGTAAATTTGATGTGATTTGTGTTTGTTTGTTTGTGACTGAATGAATGTTTCGTTTAATGGTTAAGAATTTCTAGTTCCGAGTGGAATTGGTTGTGTTGGAAAATGATGAGTTTATTATTGGTCATAACAAGAGGGGAATTGGTTGTGTTGGAAAATGATGAGTTATATTTAGAAAACAAATTGAACTTTGTGGTTCCTTTGGACAAAAACACTTGTGAATGAACGACGAAAAATATAATGATGCTTCTTACCTATCACATATATTTCATAAGAATTACGTGATTGTATTTCAGGTACAAAAGTAAAACATGAAAGGTGTGAGCAAATGGAACACTTGGGATAAAAAGAGGCTTCATTGTGTAGTTTCAATGAAACATTATGAAAACACAACTCCTCTTCATTTGTGATTTTTGTTAATAAGATATTAGAGAAAGCCAAAGAATACATGAATGGTGATTAAACAATATCCAATTACTTTTATTTAATAACATTTTCATATCTTTTCAATTTATATTATTCTTCATTTTTGTAGAAAAATGTATTTTTTTTTTCAAATAGCAAAGTAATTATTTCTGACAACACAATTCTTTATAGTTTGTCTAAAATCATTAGATATCCTTTACTAAAATATTTCATCATTAATTTAATCTCTTCCATATTTCATTTTATAATCGTAAGATCTTTCTTTTTACTGGGTGGTTGTATTTTTGGTATAGAACGATGCATTTGTACATTGTGTAAAATTAGAGGATGAGGAGGAGATGAAGAGGCCGAGCAGCTTCACACCTTCTATTGTGATAATGCTGCCAATCGGGCCAATGGAGAGAGCTACAATTGCGGCGAAGCAATACAACTCAGAATCGATGAGAAAAGAAAAGCTATGTAAAAATGATGATATGGTCATTGGGTTGTTGTATCTGAATGTTATCGTGGACTAATGATTTTATTTTGAGTTTTGATTAGTAAGAATGTCAAAAGAAAGAATTTTTTGATTTAAATTTTTTTTTGAGATGGATTTTAGTGATTGTATTATTTTCTAAATTTTACTGAAATTTTGAGGTGGAGTTTGATATTGATCTACGTTAAGGATAAATAAAATACTCCATAACTGAGTTCTTGGTTGGGTTAATATTAGAATTATAACCCAAGATTTCATATCCCAGTTTCGTTATATCCATAGCTTAAATCTACAGTTCATCTCCAGTCTAGCCTTACTTCTTTTACCAACACACTCACTCTACTCTCTAGTCTCTACTTTGTGCTCTTCCATGCCAAGTCCTCTGCTAGCCCGCTCAAATTGAGTCGTTTTGTTTGAAAAATTGGGATGGATGAGACGTTCTTCAGATTTTTCATAACATACGTCTCATCCATCCCAATATTTCCTGAGTTGAAATTGGTAATATTGTTTTTTTTAAATAAATTGAAATTCTTTAGTTGGATTTTGATATTGATGTATGTTTAGGTAATATTGTTTTCTTTTGAACAAAAATGAAGAGCCGTTTTTTCTGTCACAACAAGACTTAAGTGTAAAAAGTTCAAAAACAAATTTAGAAAAGTTTGAAATGTGTCCTTCCTTTGGACGAACACACTTTACTGTTGAATGAACAACCAACCAGAAATATAATCATGCTTCTTACCTATCATTTATTCATGAGAAAACATAAAAGGTGTGAGCCTGAAACACTGATTTATGTACAAAGAGGCTCCAATGTGTGGTTTCATTGAAGCCATTCTGAAAACATAAATCCTTAGATGTGTAGTTTCATTTGTAGTGACTGTTAATAAGATACTAGAGGAAACCAGCAAAGAATTGAAGGGTAATTTAATTATATCTAAGTACTTCTCTTTAGTATCCTTTGATACCTTCTCAATTTATATTATTCTTCCTTTTTATACCGTTAGTAGTTACTCGTTCAATATTTTTCCATATTGCAACATAATTATATTTGACAACATATTTCTTTATAATAATTAGATATCCTTTATTAAACTTCATCTTTCCAATTAAATCTCTTCCATAGTTCATTTTATAATATTAAGATTTTTCTTTTTACTGGGTGATTGTATTTTTGGTACAGAATACTAATAGCGGATAATACGTGAAGCTAGAAGGGGATGAGAAGACTGAAGAGGCAGAGAATTGCAACATAAGAAGAATCGCCGATCCTCCAGCCGAGAGAGAGAGCTACATCTGTGAATCGTGGATGAGAAATCCAACGTGGAATCGAGGAGGAGAGAGAAGCTCTGCGAATATTATTCTGTGTGTTCTTCTTTCGGGTTAACACATGTAGGAATCCAAATCCCAAGTGTAATTTGAGATTTCAAATTCTAGAATTATATAAATTATTAATGAACTAAATTATTTTTAAGATGGATTTCAGGGTTGTAGTTATTTTTGAACTAAATTGAAATCTTGTAGATAGATTTTGATATTGATGCAAAGACATTAGGACAAACATTACCTTATTCATAAACTTGATAAGTTACAATCATAATTTAGGCCCAACTAGTATCATATCAACTTTTGGGCTTCTTTCATAAATTCCTGAATTGAAATATGAAATCCTAAATTAGATAAGATCTGATATTTAAACTTCTCCAGTAACACAGTTCCATCTCCAGTCTTACCTCTTTTACCAACACACTCACTCTCACGTTCTCAAGCTCAAGCTCAAGCTCGACACTCTGCTCTTCTTCCATGGCGAGTCCTTTGCTAGCTCGCTCAATCCTCATCTCCCCCAAATTTTCCTCCACAATCTGCTGTTCCGGTAATCCTCCCAAACCCAAAAATGGCGGACCAACAAAAGCCTTCAAGAAAAAACGCACGTACGGCGCGTCCAGAAGGTCGATAAGGAAGAGCTTCACGCAGGAACAAGTCGTGTTCAACACCCCCAAGTCGGAAAACCCGGTCGTCGGAATTATCGGCGGCGGCGTTTCCGGCCTTGTTTGTGCTGCGGAGTTGGAGGAAAGAGGGATTCGTTCTGTTGTTTTTGATACGGTTAGTTGGTTCTGTATGTTATGATTGTGAAATAAAGTAATCATCTTTGCAAAATGGTGTATGTTATGTATGCATGAAATGCGTAAATTTCGAATAATTTAAGGGTTTATAGTGGCTGTTGTATTTGATACGGTTAGTTAGTTCTGGACATTAGGGTTATAAATAACTTAAGAATATCTTTGCAAAACGATTCATAAAACTACGAAATGCGTAATTTTGGAATAATTGAAGGTTTTATAGTGGTAATTAGGGTTTGCATGGATTGGGCGGAAGAATGGCGACAAGAGAGATACAACCAAGAGATTTAGTGTTTGACCATGCGGCGCAATTCTTCACTTGTAAGGATGAAAGGTTTCAGAAATTTGTGGATAAATGGGTTGAAAAAGGGCTGATTTGTGAGTGGAAAGGTTTAATAGGAGAGCTTGAATCTGGTGGTAATTTTACGCCTTTAATGGATGAAATTCCGAGATATGTTGGTGTAAATGGGATGCGCCACCTGGCGGATTCTATTCTTAATCAGGTAACTTTTTTGTTTTTTAATGTTTTTTTATAGGGGGATTTTTAAAAACACCCTTTATTTATGGAAAGACTACCTTTTGGAATATTCAAAGACGCCCTACTTTAAACTTTTTGTTTTTCAAAAACCCCTTGACTTTAGAATACTAAAAAAATAATATTAAATTTGTGTTCACATATTATTTGTCATTAATTATATATTTTGAATATTATTTAGGAATGTTTTTTGAAAATAAAAGTAAAAGTTAAGGTTTTTTTGGGAACTTTAAAAATTAGGCGGTTATTGGGGAATGGAAAGTTAAAAGTAGGAGGTTTCTTGATTATGCCAAAAGTAAATTTGAGAAAATGTAGTTTTTTTTGGGATAATTTCCCTTTTAATCAATTTTGTATTATGAAGGCGGTAATTAAATAGCAATTTTAATTTAAAAAATGCAGAGTGAAAATCTGGAAATAGTGAGACCTTGTTGGATAAGCAAAATAGAGCCATTAAATGGATTGTGGTATTTATCTGAAAAAGATAAATTGCACGGAACATTTGACGCAGTTGTTATTGCACATAATGGTAATTAAATTAATAATAATATTCTTTCTTTCTGTTTTCTTTTAGTAATATTTTTGTGTCTTTTTCTTTAAATTTTGGTGTTTTTATTGCGATATAAAATAAACAGGCAAATGCGCTAACAGATTGTTATCTACATCTGGCTTGCCAATTCTAACTAGACAAATGAAGGTTTGGATTTTGCATTTAATTTTTTATCTCAACTAATTTTAAGCATTATTAGACTATTTTTACTTTATAAATTTTTCCTCTGCTTGTTTGGTGTTTAATTGAGTCCAATTTGGGTAAAATTGAGGCTTATTTTTACAATATTGAAGGTTAATTACACCAAAAATTAGCTAAATTAAGTCTTAAAAATAGTTGCACAATTAGGGTTAGTACTTAATTAGATTTAAAAATTTCAAAAGAAATTACTAAATAAAAAACATAATTTCATCTTTATTATTCTAGAAACTAGATATCAGCGCAATTTATGCCCTTCTTGCCGCATTTGAAAACCCGCTACCAATTCCGCAAAATTCAGAATTCGAAGGGGCCTTTGTGAAAAATGTTGAGTCTCTTTCTTGGATGGGAAACAACACCAAAAAGATCTTTCCTTCAGAAACAACAAAACCTCATTGCTGGACTTTCTTCAGCACAGCAGCCTACGGAAAACGCAACAAAGTCCCTCAGGTTTTCTAAATTTACAAAAACACCCTTGTTATATATATATATATATATATATATATATATATATATATTTTTTTTTTTTTTTTGGGAATTCGTTATGAGCTGATTTATTTATTTATTTTTTAGGAGAATATACCGAATATTACGGTGGAGAAAGTGAAGAGAGAGATGCTTGAAGGTGTAGAGCTTGCTTTGGGATTGAACAAAGGTTCACTTGAGAGTCCGTTTTATACGAGAGTCCAATTATGGTATGTTTTGTATAGTTTTATTGATGATAAATTAAAAGAAATTATTCTCTTGGTAAACGATTTTATCAATGTCAATATTTTTCTTTAAATTAATATTAATATTAAATATTAATATATATTCTTTACATCTAATATATGTTGATATTATTTCTAATAAATTTTAATATTAATGTATATTTTTCTTGATTAATCATAAACTAATATTAATATTTTTTTCTAAATTAATATTATTAATATATATTTCTTAAAAGTAAATATATGTTAATATTTAATATTTATATATCTTTTTCTTGACTAATAATAAAAAAATTTCTTGATTAATGATAAGTTAAAATTATATTATTTTTCTTGATTCATTAATGATAAATTAAACAAATTTATTTTATATTTTTTTATACACATTCTTTAAGCCTACACTTTCTTGATTAATATTTTTTTCGTTCACTAAAAAACAAACTAAACAAATTTATTTTTATTTAATTAACAGGGGAGCGGCACTACCAACGAACACGCCAGGTGTACCGTGCATTTTCGACCCGCAAGGCCGAGCTGGCATTTGTGGCGATTGGCTGCTCGGTTCCAGCGTTGAATCGGCCGCTTTGAGCGGAATTTCTCTTGCAAATCACGTAATATAAACTTTATTTCTTCATCCTTTTGGTTTTTGGCAATGATAGTAATTAGTAATTGTTTGTTTTTGTGTCTGAAAGCCCTCTTAGTTTTTGAAATTAGTTCTGAAAGATATGAAAAACTTGTCTTCGTTTTTTAAAAATATATTTTTTTTAAAAATTAATTTTGAGTATTTTAGAAACTGACATGACAGGGTTGTATAGGGAAAACTTGTCTTTATTTTTTTAAGAATAATTTAATAATTTTGTTGTGTATGATTTAATGATGTTAATATGGTGATATTTCAGATGGCGGATTATTTTGAGAGCGATGAATCGGATTCTGATAAATTTGCGATTGGTTTAAGCGATTCATTCAGTGAAGTGGAGAGTCATGATATTGGTCAATTTCCAGGGATGAATTTGCAAAAAGTAAATGAAGCTCAGATGGCTCTAACATGTTGAAAACCTCAATGTAGATTATTTGTAGTTTTTTGTATTTTTTTAGAGATGGAATTCATTCCTCTTGAGGGATTAAATTTTGCTAGATAGTTGTATCATGTATGTCTCGTCTTAATTTTTTTTTATTTTTCATTTTGTGCAAATTTTCCGAAATAAATCACTCAATTGAACATTTGGAAAATCGTAACAAAATTAACTCGTAATGTTATGTCTGATGATATTCTAAACCAGAAGTAAAGTTGGGGTGATCTTAACAAAAGTTGGCATATCTAAACTAGGCCTTAATGTGCAGAACTTGTATATGCTCAAACTTACATAGTAATATTATATTTGATAACATATTTTAGGAGTTAAAACTAAGATATAAAACCCTAACTACAATCTCAAGAAACCTAATCCCCCCATCAAACCCTAAATCGCCCTATGAAATAGCCATCAACACTCGCAACGCACTAAAAAAACCCTAAATTCCAACATAATATCTCACAAAACCCTAAAACATAAACCACCAACATCTCAAAGCCCTAACTTTCCCATGAAAACCCTAAATCGGCCCTAGAAAGTCTCCACTAAGAGTCGCGAAGCACTGAAAGCTGCAATCGGCCTCCAACCACCTAAACCCCATCACTCTAAATCTGACCGAAATGCCCTTCTCAATGAAAATAAAAAAGTTCTAAAATTGATTTATTATCCCCAACTCAGAAACATCGGGATTTTCACCGGCCACGTACTTATAATCCCCAATGGATTTTTCTGACAGAAAAATATTCTCAATGGGGCCTGACTTGGTGAAGATTTCGTGCTTTAGAATCTTCTCTACAATTCCTCTCAGAATCACTCCAATTGCGGGTTTTAGAGTCAGTCAGGTGAAGGTGACTGGAAAAAGAATGTCTCCAGTTATTTTCCTCACTTTTCGTTCTCCAATGGAGTTTAGTTTTGTAATGGCTATGAAATAGTCATGCTCTTTTGAGGCTTTTTTTGTTGGAGAAATCTTCTAGAAGCCGGACCAGGATTGATTTACGGAGTAGAAGGCCTTGGTTGGTAAGCTGGTCCGGCGGGGTTAAAACGTTCCACTCCATTTCCGCCTCAAGAAACACCATCTTTTCAATCTGAAAAAAGTGTGTAAATTGTCAGTTGTTGTGTGATTTTTGTTTTTGGGTTTTTGTTGGAATCTGTTTTGTGCTTTAACTACGCATTATAACTTTGCAAAATGTGCATAGCAAATTAACTGAATTCTGAAATTCACAATGCAACGCAAAACAAAAGAAAAGAAAAATAGATAATGTAGAGCGACAGACAATTAATCAGCTGATTAAGAGAGAGAATAAAAGACCAACCTGCTGTTTGGGGAGAATCGCGCTAGGTTTATGGAAGGTAATTTGCTTGTCGTTCGTTTTAGCTATAAATCTGAAAGTTTGAGAGAGAGAGAGAGAGAGAGAGAGAGAGTGGGCAGATTTACAAATTAGGCCTTACCTTGGAGAAATAGAAAAAACAAGAACTGCTTTCGTAGTTCTAAACTAAAAGTAAAGTTCGGCTTGATCTTAACAAAAGTTGACAATTCTTAACTGGGCCTTAATATGTAGAACTTAAGTATAACATATATTTGGGGTTAAAACTAAGATATTAAAATTTTGAATTTTGAATTTTGAATTAGATTAATTCGATTATTTAATTGTGAAAGGTTGGTGAAATTAAATTGACGGTCCAGGATAAAGAACATGATGGGTTAAATTTAGATCCCATAATTTAAGAAGTTTTGGTTCTGTACTAAAAGTAAAGCTGGGCCTGATCTTAACAAAAATTGACATATCTAAATTAGGCCTTAATGTGCAACTTGTTTATGATCAAACTTAAGTATTAACATATTTTAGGAGTTAAAACAAAGATAAAATTTTGAATAGATTAATTCAGATTATATAATTTTCGAAAGGTGGTAATTTATAAATTTTGGTTAAATTAAATTGACGGTCCTGGATAAGAACATGATGGGTTAAATTTAGATACCTTAATTTAAGAAATTCTGGTTCTAAATTTAGAACCATGTGTTAGTTGTTACTCCTATATAATGATGCTACCCCCCGTAAATTTTCATTCAATATTCGTCAAATCTATTTTTCTGTTGCTTAATTTTAACTTGCTTAATTCAGTTAAAGATTTTGTGATTAAACATGGATTCATCTCTCGGTAACTCCAATCTCTTGATTTTACTGTTTAATTTTCAACATTTTTTTTATGAATTTTTTCTGATGAATGAAAATGACTTCAATTTGTAGGATCCCATGAGGAAGAGTTCTTTGATGTGCTCACTTTGTTCGATTCAGACTTTGGTCATGATTCGTTTATTTACAGTACAAAAAATTTACTTTTCATTTGTAACATTTTTTTGAGTAATAATTTCTTGTTTTTTGGAGGCACGGTAATTCTTGTTTTTTCTTTTTATGTTTTCTGTTTTCCTAATTGAATGTTGGAAGTGCTGATCTAGTGCAAAACCATACAATTAACTGGAACAATATAAACTATAGATGATAAATAATTTCTAGATCATAATATTTCTTCTTACTAATGCAATAAGAATCGCTCCTAAAATTCTCCAATACGCCGATGACACCACAATATTCATTGAATCTCACCCACATAATCTCAAGGTTCTTACGGACACTCTTAAAATATTCTCATCCATGTCGGGGTTGGAAATCAATTGGGAGAAGAGTTGTTTCATCCCAATTAGCATTCCGGACGAATATCATGATGTCATTAAATTCATCTTAAATTGCCCAAAGAATGTATTGCCGATTAAATACCTTGGATTACCTCTCACTATAAAGAAGCCCACTAAAGTTATTTTTCTCCCCCTCATTAAGAAACTACAATCGAGATTAGCCACGTGGAAAGGAAAAATCCTTAGTTATTGAGGACGACTTATGCTTGTCAAATTCGTCCTATCGGCTCTCCCAACATACATGATGCAAGCTTTTCTTTTACCATCCGGAGTTGTCAAAGAAATTAATAAAATTATTAGGTCTTTTTTTTGGGAAAGGGGACCAAAAATGTAGTGGAAGCCATTGCTTAGTTAGTTGGAGAAAATGCTGCTTACCTAGAAGAAATGGAGGATTGGGTATAGTTGATACTAAAACTCAAAATATAGCACTCCTCTTGAGGTGGTTATGGAGAATTGATCATCCGGCACACTATTTATGGCACCATATAGTGTCAGATGTCTACGGTTGCCATTCCGCCAGAGACATGTCCAACAATATCCCTCAATAATCATCCTTCTTCGCAAATGATCTCCAGAGCCTCCTCCCGGCTTACTCATCAGCCACAATCACCTCGCATGAGGGAGCGCTATGGAGATGGGGTAGTGCTACATCTTATCCTACAATAATTCTTGCTAGCGCATCAATCGCTATAATAAAGAGATGTGGGGACAAGGGATCACCTTGCCTCACAACTCTTTTGAGATGGACACTCTTTCCTGGGGTCCCATTAAGCAGGACCTTTACTGCACCCCTTTAAACGTAATGTTGGATCCAAGAGATTCATTGGGATCCAAAATTCCTTACCTCTAATACCCTTTGAATAAAATCTCAAAAAATCGTGTCAAAGGCCTTTTCAATATCGGCTTTAAAGAGTAATGTAGGGCTATTAGAAACATTGGCTGAATGAGCAACCTCTCGAGTATAAATGTAGCATTCTGAGATTTTCCTGTTTTTTAAAAATCCAATCTGATTAGACTTTATTAATTTTTCAATCACTAGATTTAGCCGATTTGCAAGAGCTTTAGATAGAATTTTTTGAATGCTAGAGATAAGGCTAATTGGCCTAAATTCTTTAGCCAAATTGGAACAATACTATGTTGCACGGATACGGATACGGGTGTCGTGTCCGACACGACACGGACACGGCGACACGGCAATCTCAAAAAAACCTCCGGACACGACACGTTTTATATATATATATTAGTAACGGTTTTTATTAAAGAACCGTTACAGAATTAGTAACGGTTTTTTAATATTAGTAACGATTTTTTAAAATTAGTAACGGTTTTTAAAATCTGTAACGATTTTGGACTATTTAAGCAACTTTGTAACGGTTCTTTCATAACAACCGTTACTAATTACACTATTAGTAACGGTTTTTCTGAAAGAACCGTTACAGATTTGCTTAAATAGTCCAAAATCTGTAACGGTTTATTATAAACCGTTACAGATTGTGGACTTTTTATGCATATTTGTAACGGTTCTTTCATAAAAACCGTTACTAATTACACTATTTTTTTGGGCCAATTTTTTTTGAGCCGGATTTTAAGCCCGCCGTGTCCAATCCGTGTCCAAAACGTGTCCCGCCGTGTCCCGCCGTGTCCTGCCGTGTCCGAGCCGTGTCCATATTTTTTTTACAATAAAATATTAGGACACGCGATTTGAAGTGTCGGACACGTGTCGTAGGTCTGTCCGAGCCGTGTCCGTGTCCGACACGCCTACGGCTCATTTCGGAGAGTGTCCGCGTAACATAGGAACAATATAAACTATAGATGATAAATAATTTCTAGATCATAATATTTCTTCTTTTTATATATTACCTTTGCATAATTTATTCTCATTCAGTCAATTAAATTATTATTATTTTGTGATCAGAATTCATGGAGAATTGGAGATCCATCTTTTAATAATATCTAATATGTTAACTATTTTGGTTTTAACATTTAAAATATAATTAACTTTTGATTAATGAAAATGATTTTTCTAGGATTTGAAGAGGAAGAGGACTTCTTTGACGTGTCTTCATCTTTTGATTCAGACTTTGACGAGGCGCTCACTACTAGCGGTACATAAATAATTTTTCTATTAATAATTTGCTGTTTTTTATCTATTTAATTTCATGATTTTCCTTCTTAAGATCCATAATGGTTCTTTTTTTTTTTTTTGATAAATAGGCTCATTAAAATCTCTTTCATCGAAAAAAATTTAACGAACTTATAAAATATAGAAACTCACAAAAACTTAAAAAATAAATAATTTAATGACTCTTTGTTGACATTTATTTATTTTTCTTTTTTTTCACAACAGTTCGTGAAATTCACTTTGAGATAGTCTCAATTCCACCACGTGCCATTCAATTTAATGAAGTGGTGCAAGTGGTGAGCTATACCACTTGCATTGGTACCGGTACCGGTACGGTAGATCATACCAGCGAGATTCGCGATATAGCTTCAACTGATACGGTTGAGACGAACAGGAAAATGAGACGAATTAAAGCGGGGCTAAATAGGTGAATTTACTTTTTTTAATAATTTGTTTTACTGAATTTTATTCATTCTGTTTTTTCTTTTTAATTTTAAATAATTGTATTTTAGGTCGTATTTTTGGACTAAAGAGACAGATTTAGTGATTTATCTGCTACACTTTTTTACTGAATTGTATTAATTCTAAATTTTTGGAATTTTAAAAAATTGTAGGTTCGGTCAGATATTTGTACCGAGTTGTATTAGGGCTTAGGAGCCCCTCTCTCCTCTTCCAGAACTGTTTCCTAACAGAGAGGTAATTAAGCTCTAAATATCAATCAAATTATATATGTGATTAATAATTTATAATGCCTTTTGATTTGATAAGCTTATTTTTCTTGTTGGTTAATTGATACATATTAAACTTGGATGTAGGTATCTGAAATGCCTTGAAGCAATGATTTATGTAGGGAATAGGGACTGGTGGTTTATTTATTTGTCATTAGATTTATTTATTTTTCATTTATGGTCTGTGTGTCTAGTTTTTGAACTATGTTTCGATTAGTAGTTATGTTTATATATATTATTCATCTTCTTATTTTATTTGATTAGCAATTTTCTCTCTTTTTAATCAGTACTAGGAGAAATTTCGCACTACATTATCCTTAATAAAATTTATTATTACTGAAAGATTAAATAATTCATGATAATATATTTTAAAAATCGAATTATTTAAACATTCAAATTTTACATAAACATCTTTTATATATTATTTTGCAATTTACATATGGATTTCATAACATAAATTCTTATCAATATGGAATCCAATCCAAAAGAAAATTTAATTAAATTTATATATGAAGACTTTATTAGGAGAATATATAATTTTTTATTTATTTCTTCTTGTTAAGAATTTTGTGGGAAACTGATCGTCAATTTCACAAATTATGTATTTTTATCTAATGAAACAAATTTATCATGGGCTACTGCATTGTTAGTTAAGCAGTATCTTTATAAAATAAAAGTTAGTTAGATCCAGTGTTTTGGAAGTAAAACAAAATTGATATTTCAGAATATATACATCCTTTGGAACTTTTCAAAGTCGATTGACTTGGCACGCGACCGAATTTAATGTCCATTATTTTCTTGCCTGATTTAAAGGACTAATTTGGTCCACCAAACAGTCCTCTATCTGTGCTAGTCAAAAATTACATGTATGAAATACTTGAAAATGCTAATTGTCTAAAACCTTTAGCTTTTACGATATTTATGGCACCGACTGAACACTCCGTTTGATGTCTGGTATTTTACTAAAATACTCCCACTTTTTTGAATGATAAATTGCATGTAATTAGAAATTGTACTCTGAATATTATATATTTTATTAGTTGTACGTGTTGGTTTTGTGAATAAAGTATCAATTGATTTATCATTTATGTACTGTTGTTTACTGATTTAATCCCTTAAGAAGTATCATTATCATATGCTTTCTTACATAATTAATGCTCATTGCATGTTTATAATGTAATTTTTTCACTTAATAGACTTATTGGTCTTGTTTTATTTTAATTTCTTCAATTTTTTTTTACAGTTATTGTTCAGAGAGCTCTCCGACTTGAGATTTTGTGGAAGTGTGTCAAGACAACGGTTTTTATGATTAGATCGATCTTGTATTTTCTAGAGATTTTGATTTGCATATCACGTAAATTGAAATATTTTATTCATTTATTTTTTCGGTCTCAATATAGTTATATGGGTTGATATAGGACAGTTCCTTGTGAGTTGCTTGTTACTGTGGAAGATGTAAATCTAAATTTTATGTGATTAAATCTTTCCAAATATTTGACACTAATTATATGAAAATGAAAAGTATAATTGAAAAAACCCGCCGCATTGTCAAAATGAAAAATATAATTGAAAAACCCGCTGCGTAGCACGGATATTATTCTAGTCTTAACAAAAGTTGACATATCTAAACGAGGTCTTAATGTGCAGAACTTGTTTATGCTAAAACTTAAGTTGAAATATTATATTTGATAACATGTTTTAGGAGTTAAAAGCTAAGATTTTATAATTTATAATTTTGAATAGATGGATTCAGATTATTTAATTTCGAAAGGTGGTAGTTTATAAATTTTGGTTAAATTAAATTGACGGTCCAGGGACCAGGATAAAGAACATGATGCGTTAAATTTAGATATCTTAATTTAAGTTCTAAATTTAGAACCATGGGTTACTCCTATATAATGATACAACCGCCTTTAAATTTAAGAAATTTAGGTTCTACATTGATTGCTGTTGCTTAATTCTCTCTTGTTTAATTCAGTTCAAGTTTTTGTGAAGATTAAAAATGGATCCATCTTTCGGTAAATATCTAATCTCCTGATCATTTGAGTATTTAATTATTAACATTATTTATAAAAAAAATTCTGATGAATGAAAATGACTTAAATTTGTAGGATCCCATGAGGAAGCCTTCTTTGACACGAGAACATCGTTTGATCAGGATTCGTTCACTTACGGTCCTTTAGATCGAGGCTAGTCAGGAAGAGTTATGGAAATTGTAATTCTCTTTTTTCTCTCTCTTTTTCTCCTTGTAACCATTTGTAAATATGAATGCTTAATTTAATATAAGCGATAATATGCAATCGTCTATTGCGTATTTTAAAAAAAAACGTTTTTTGAGTAATAATTTCTTATTTTTTGAGGCTTGATAATTTTTGTTTTTTGTCTTTTCTTTTATGTTTTAATGTTGGGAAATATCCAAACAGGACAACACTGTAGAACGACTGTAGCACGACGGCACTGTCGATATACATATTTTTCCATTTTATATAATGTTTTTCTTATTGTATATATTGTTTTGTCATTTTATATATTGTTGTTTATTTTTTGTATATTTTTTATTTTTTTATTTTTATATACTGTTTTTCTCATTTTATATACAGTTTTTCCATTTTATATACTGTTTTCACTTTTTATGTATATATTGTTATTAGAAAATAAATTATATATACTGTTATGTATATATTGTTATTACAAAATAAATTATATATATTGTTATTGGATCTGTCATGAACAGTCGTGCTACAATAACGTCGTGCTCTATCAAGTCCCCTTTCTATTTCCTAATTGAATATTGGAATTGCTGATATACAGCACAACCATACAATTTAATTGAAACATTATAAACTATAGATGTTCAATTTTTCTGATCATAATATTTCTTCTTTTTTTATAGTTACCTTTGCATAATTTACTCTCACTCACTCACTCAATTAAATTAATATTATTTTGTGATCCGAAATCATGGATCCATCTCTTGATAATATCTAATATGTTGAATTTATACTATTTTACTTTTTTTTTTTTTTTTAAGCTACTACTATTTTAGTTTTAACATTTAAAATGTAACTGAGTCTTGATTAATGAAAATGTTTCTTATAGGATCAGAGGAAGAGGACTTCTTTGACCGCCTTCATCTTTTGGTTTGGACTTTCACGAGCCGCTTATTACTAGCGGTGAATAATTTTTTTTACTAATAATTTGTTCTTTGTTTAATTTATTTAATTTCTTAGTTGAATTGCCTTCTTAAGATTTGTAATGATTCTTTGTTTTTTTTAATTTTTATAAATAGGTTCATTAAAACCCTCTTTCATTGAAAAAAAAATTAAATGACTTATATAATATAGAAACCCACACAAAACCAAAAATAAGATTAAATTTTCCTCCTAAGAAAATTTTATATAATTAAATGGCTCTTTGTTGAAATTTACTTAATTTTCTTGTTTTTGTCGCAACAGTTAGTGAATTTCACTGTCAGATGGTCTCAGTTTAGCCACATACCATTCAATTTAATGAAGTGGTGCAAGTGGTGACTTATACCACTTGCACTAGTACCGGTACCAGTATGAGTGAAGATACCGGTACAGTAAATTGTACCAGCCATATTGGTAGTCTAACTCCAATCGGTGCGGCTGAGAAGAAAATGAAGATGAGAAGACTTAAAAGAGGGAGTAAAGAGGTAGATTTACTTTGCAATTTACTTTTTTAAGTAAATTATTTTTTTTGAAGGATTTTTTAGTAAATTATTACTGTATTAATTGTAATTTTTTGAATTTTAAATAATTATAGGTTCGGCCAGATTTTTGTACCGATTTGTATTAGGAGCCCCTCTCCTCCAGTGTTCTCTCTCCTCTTCCTGAATTGTTTCCTAATAGAGAGGTAATTAAGCTCTAAATATCAATTTAATTATGCCAAACTTTACTAGCTCAACCGGTAAAGACATTACCTCATCAATCAAGAGGTTGTGGGTTCGATACTCATCAAGAATAATTTCTTTCAGATTAACCTTCTCACTTGAGAAGTTCAAAAAAAAATATCAATCTAATTATGTATGTAATTAATAAATTATTATGCCTTTTGATTTGATAAGCTTATTATCCTTGTTAGTTAATTGATACATGTTAAATTTGGATGTAGGTATCTGAAGAAGCCTTGAAGCAATGATTTATGCAGGAAATAGGGACTGGTGGTTTATTTATTTGCCTTTTGATAAACTTTTTAGATTAATTATGTTTTGATTAGTCGTTATCGTTATATATATTATTGATCTTCTTATTTTATTTGATTAGCAATTCTCTCTCTTTTTAATCAGTACTGGGAGAAATTTCACCCCACATTATATAGTTAATGAAATTTATTATTAACGAAAAATTAAATAACGATTCCCAAACAAAAGAAAATATAAACAAATTCATATATGCAAACTTTGTTAGGAGAATATATATATTTTTATTTATTCTTGTTAAGACGTCTGTTGGAAACTGATTAACAGTTTTCACAAATTATGTATTTTTATCTAATGAAACAAATTTATCATGGGCTACTGCATTGTTAGTGAAGCAGTGTCTTTATAAAATCAAAGTTTTTTTGTTTGAATGGAAGCTTGAGGTAACTTTATATAATCAAAGTTAGCTAAATCCAGTGTTTTTTAAGTAAATAACACAAAATTCACTTGTCAGAATATATACATCATTTGGAACTGTTCAAAGTCTTGACTCGACTTAGCACACGACTCAATGACTGTTCAGAATTTCATATCCAGTTAAATCATTTCTTCCTTGATTTTAAGTCATTACATAAAAAATGCTACAATGTGGTCAACAAAAGAGTCCACGATGATAGTAAACTGTACAGTAACAGTGACAGTTTGGGAATAAATTATTTTAAATTTTTCGTGAAAATGACAACGGTTCTTTCAGCAAGTTATTTTAAGTATACGTGTATACTACTTTATCACTATTTGGCATAAGATTGTTATAATTACTGATGAATTTCGATCTTTTATTTGAGTTTTTTTCTATTAACTGAAAGGAAAATTGGATGTAATTAAAATATTACACTAAATTAGTAAATTTTGAAAAAAATTTGATGAAATTTTGCTTAGATAGATTTAATATTACTTCAATTGGAATAATACATGAGCATACATAAAAAAATTAATTTTGCTTAAATCATTTATTTTCTATTTAATAGTCATCTATCCTTATTCTTAGCAATAAATTTTCTATTATTAAAAACTAGAAGAAATACCACCACAAGACACTAAGATAGTTTTAGTGGTAAGTAAGGAGTTCGAATCTCGTGTCTTGCAAAATTAATTTGAAAGAATAATAAAAATCAAGCGATCGTTTATAGTTCAAGCAACCACTTGCAGTTTCACTCAAAAAAAAGAAAAAAAAAATAATTAATATCTTTTACTATATGTAACTTTAAATATAAAAAAGTGGTCAAGCATTTTTCACATTTTTCTTTAATTTAATAGGAGCATATTTTCATATATTTGCTAGATGAAATAATCAATGACCGATTTGATAAAAATTCTATTAAGAGACATAAGATTGATTTGATTTGTAATTTTCTTTTTTGTTGAATTGAATAATATCACATATATGATGTTTTTTATTTGAGACAACTCACGATTAATGAGTTGTTAAACTTGTTAAATATTGAGTTAAATACGTTTGTCGTAATTCGAATTTTGGTTTCTTCCAAAACTGATGGGATCTCTTACAACTTGAGCTAATAAGTTTTGACCATATATATGATGTGTTAATCAACTCAGGAAACTTAACCCTCCCAAAAGTGTCACCCTTTGTTTAGGCTTAAACGCGCAATTAGTGGTTGAGAGAGTTGTTAAATATCAACTGCGTTAAATGCGTTTCCCCAACTTCAAACTCATGAGTCATGATCTCACTCAAAATTTAAAGAGTGTGTACCGCTCGAGTAGCAAGCTTTGGCTACAATTTTCGTTTTTGGTGTGAAAAACAAAATTTACCTTGACTTTCACAATATGATTATTTAAATGTTTAAATTACATTCAAGATGAGATTTAGATCCAATTTAAATGATGGAATATTTGATTCGTAATTATTTCTTTCAATGTGGAAATGATACCTTTTTCCAAGTCAAGGTCGTCGGATTTTACCAATGAGAACTAAAAAAGTATTTCCAGATCTTTTCCCATTTTTAATTTTATTTAAATTTGTGAAAATGACCATAGGTACTCCCAGTAACCACACAATAACCAACTCATGACTATATATAACCAATCATATCATACCTCGAAATAAAAGAAAAAAAAGATACGGAAAAAATTCCGAAAAAGAAAAAATTTGTATTATTTTTCATATAAAGATCCACCATGAAGAATCAAGTTTATATTTCACTTCTTCTAATTTCTTCCCTGTTTATTCTGCATTGATAATAATATGTTGAATTTATATTATTGTACTGTTTTTTTTTGAAGCTACTACAATTTTACTTTTAACATTTAAAACCTAATTTTTTTTTTAAGGAAATATGGGCCAAATGGCACCAAATTTCATTTATATAAACTCATTTACAACTGTCCCTTCTCTTTACAATGATTCATCACCTACTTCTAACTCTTAACGGACCCCACAAGTTACATTTCACTTCTCAAATTTATAGTCTAACCCATGATTCTGAAAGTCGGTATCGGTTTTGGAGTCGGCCGCTAAGCTGGATCGGAAAGTCGGACGTATCGGGTCGGTATCGGCCGAGTCGGATTGGAGTGTCGGATTTTTATAAAATATTACTTTTGAATGAATAAAAATGAAAGAAAATTGAAAATAAATTGAAAAAAATTATAAATATAATTATAAATAATTTATGAACTAAAATTGACTAAAAACATGTATTCCTAGCACATTTAGGTTACTTTTTAATGTCAGATAATGCAGTGTATGACTGTGATTGTTGTGAATTGTGCATATAATTTACTTGGCTTTACTGTAATTCACTATTGTATAAGTGTATTTCAGTAAACAAAAGTAAATTCTTGAAATAAAAATTATACAATTTTGTCGATTTTTTTTCACTTTTTTGAGTGACCGATTTAGTCGGGCAAAAGTCGGGTGGTGTCGGCCAAAAAGTTGGATCGGTTAAGCCCAACTGGTGTCGGTGTCGGCCGTGTCGTATCGGTATCGGCCGATACTTCGAACCATGGTCTAACCTGCTACTTATACATCAAGACCCCACTACCCACAGTACTTTCCCCATTCATCCTTGTAGGTCCTGATTGAGTTTTGTAATTGTATCTCATTTAAGCTTCCTTCTTGAAATATCACTCCATTCCGCATCAGCCATATCCCCCAACTGTATGGCCACCAAACTCTGTCCCACTGACTTTTTGCCTTTTTCGTCACTTTAGCCAATCTCGTTTCCCACCAACATTGGAGTACTGTTTGATCATTTGGCACTCTCAGCTGAGGAATTAATGAATTTCGTACGCTTTCTAACCTTGAGAAGAAGAGGAATAAATGGTTCCCAGTTTCCATCGTGTTTCCACAGAACACGCATGTCCCTCCATTCTCCCTGTAATTGAGTCTTGATTGATGAAAATGTTTCTTATAGGATCAGAGGAAGCGGACTTCTTTGACCGCCTTCATCTTTTGGTTTGGACTTTCACGAGCCGCTTATTACTAGCGGTGAATAATTTTTTTTACTAATAATTTGTTCTTTGTTTAATTTATTTAATTTCTTAGTTGAATTGCCTTCTTAAGATCTATAATGATTCTTTGTTTTTTTAAATTTTGATAAATAGGCTCATTAAAACCCTCTTTCATTGAAAAATAAATAAAATTAAATGACTAATATAATATAGAAATCCACACAAAACCAAAAAAAAAAAGATTAATTTTTCCTCCTAAGAAAATTTTATATAATTAAATGGCTCTTTGTTGAAATTTACTTAATTTTCTTGTTTTTGTCGCAACAGTTAGTGAAGTTCACTGTCAGATGGTCTCAGTTCAGCCACATACCATTCAATTTAATGAAGTAGTGCAAGTGGTGACTTATACCACTTGCACTAGTACCGGTACCGGTATGAGTGAAGGTACCGGTACAATAGATTGTACTAGCCAGATTGGTAGTCTAACTCCAATCGGTGGGGCTGAGACGAAATGGAAAGTGAGAAGACTTAAAAGAGGGAGTAAAGAGGTAGATTTATTTTGCAATTTAAATTTTTTAGTAAATTGTTTTGTTTGAAGGATTTTTTAGTAAATTACTACTGTATTAATCGTAATTTTTTGAATTTTAAATAATTATAGGTTCAGCCGGATTTTTGTACCGACTTGTATTAGGAGTCCCTCTCCTCCAGTGTTCTCTCTCCTCTTCCTGAATTGTTTCATAATAGAAAGGTAATTAAGCTCTAAATATCAATCTAATTATGCCAAAGCTTACTAGCTCAACCGGTAAAGACATTACCTCACCAATCAAGAGGTTGTGGGTTCGATACTCATCAAGAATAATTTCTTCCAGATAAATCTTCTCACTTGAGGAGTTCAAAAAAAATATATCAATCTAATTATGTATGTAATTAATAAATTATTATGCCTTTTGATTTGATAAGCTTATTATTAATTGATACATGTTAAATTTGGATGTAGGTATCTGAAGAAGCTTTGAAGCAATGATTTATGCAAGAAATAGGGACTGGTGGTTTATTTATTTGTCTTTAGATTAACTTTTTAGATTAATTATGTTTTGATTAGTCGTTATCGTTATATATATTATTGATCTTCTTATTTTATTTGATTAGCAATTCTCTCTTTTTTTAATCAGTACTGGGAGAAATTTCACCCCACATTATATAGTTAATGAAATTTATTATTAACGAAAAATTAAATAACTTATTATAATATATTTGAAAAGTCAAATTATTTAAATATTCACATTCTACATAAACATCTTTTATATATTGTTTCACATGTGGAGTTCATAACAAAAATTCATTTCAATATAGAATCCGAAACAAAAGAAAATTTAAACAAATTCATATATGCAAACTTTATTAGGAGAATATATATATTTTTATTTCTTCTTGTTAAGAGGTCTGTCTGAAACTGATTAACAGTTTTCACAAATTATGTATTTTTATCTAATGAAACAAATTTATCATGGGCTACTGCATTGTTAGTGATGCAGTGTCTTTATAAAATCAAAGTTTTTTTTAATGGAAGCTTTGAGGTAACTTTATAAAATCAAAGTTAGCTAAATCCAGTGTTTATTAAGTAAATAACACAAAATTGACTTGTCAGAATATGTACATCATTTGGAACTTTTCAAAGTCTTGACTCGACTTAGCACACGACTCGATGACTGTTCATAATTTCATATCCAGTTAAATCATTTCTTCCTTGATTTTAAGCCATTAAATAAAAAATGCTACAATTTGGTCCACAAAACAGTCCACGATGATAGTAAACTGTACAGTTACAGTGACAGTTTGGGAATAAATTATTTTAAATTTTTCGTGAAAATGACAATGCTTCTTTCAGCAAGTTTTTTAAGTATACGTATATACTACTCTATCACTAATTGGCATAAGATTGTTATAATTAGTGATGAATTTCGATCTTTTTTTTGAGTTTTTTCTATTAACTAAAAGGAAAATTGGATGTCATTAAAATATTACACTAAATTAGTAAATTGAGAAAAAAATTTGATGAAATTTTGCTTAGATTGATTTAATATTATTTCAATTGGAATAATACATGACCATACATAAAAAATTAATTTTGCTTAAATCATTTATTTTCTATTTAGTTGTCATCTATCCTTCTTAGCAATAAATTTTCTATTATTAAAAACTAGAATAAATACCACCACTAGACACTAAGATTGCTTTAGTGGTAAGTGAGGAGTTTGAATCTCGCGTCTTGCAAGATTAATTTGAAAAAGAATAAAAATCAAGTGATCGTTTATAGTTCAAGCGACCACTTTTAGTTTCACTAAAAAAAACAAAAAAAAAACAATAATTAATATTTTTTACTATATGTAACTTTAATTAAAAAAAAATGATTAAGCATTTTTCACATTTTTCTCTAATTTAATAGGAGCATATTTTCATATATTTGCTAAATGAAATAATCAATGACTGATTTGATAAAAATTCTATTAAGAGACATTTTGTAATTTTCCTTTTTGTTGAATTGAATAATAACACATATGTGATGTTTTTTATTTGAGACAACTCACGATTAATGAGTTGTTAAACTTGTTAAATATTGAATTAAATGCGTTTGTCGTAACTCGAATTTCGGTTTCTTCCAAAACTGATGGGATGTCTTACAACCTGAGCTAACAAGTTTTGGCCACATATATTATGTGTTAATCAACTCAGGAAACTTAACCCTCCCAAAAGGTCACCCTTTATTTAGGCTTAAATGCGCAATTAGTGGTTGAGAGAGTTGTTAAATATCAATATTTCAACACCGTCAGCCTCTCATAAAACGGGGTCTACTAAGATATATTGGGGCTTGGAACTTCAGTTAAAGATTCTATTCATCACTCTCATCGATATGTAGAAGTCTATGAAGGAGAGGAGGATTATTTTTACAAGGATCCTTGCACAAAATAGTACCGTCGTGATTAACAATGCATCTCTTAGCATGCAGACATATTTTCTTATGAAGATAGTTTAAAGGTCCTGGCGACGGTACACTACCTTTCTTTGCTATGGCCGGCTGGCAATGCAGAATAAACAGGGAAGAAATTAGAAGAAGTGAGATATAAACTTGATTCTTCATGGTGGATCTTTATATGAAAAATAATACAAATTTTTTCTTCTTCAGAATTTTTTCCTTATCTTCTTTTTCTTTTATTTGGACGTATGATATGATTTGTTATATATATTCATGAGTTGGTTATTGTCTGGGTACTCGGAGCACCTATGTTCATTTTCACAAATTTAAATAAAATTAAAAATGAGAAAAGATCTGAAAATACTTTCTTGTTCCCATTGGTAAAATCCGATGACCTTGACTTGGAAAAAGGTTTCATTTCCACATTGAAAGAAATAATTACGAATCAAATATTCCATCATTTAAATTGGATCTAAATCTCATCTTGCATGTAATTTAGACATTTAAATAATCATATTGTGCAAGTCAAAGTAAATTTTGTTTTTCACACCAAAAACGAAAATTGTAGCCAAAGCTTGCTACTCAAGCTGTACAAACTCTTTAAATTTTGAGAGAGATCGTGACTCATGAGTTTGAAGTTCAGGAAACGCATTTAACATATGCCAAAAGCAAATTTGAGAAAGTGTAGGTGTCTTTTTGAATAATTTCCCTTTTAATTAATTTTGTATCATGAAGGCGGTAATTAAATAACAATTTTAATTTTGAAAATGCAGAGTGAAAATCTGGAAATAGTGAGACCTTGTTGGATAAGCAAAATAGAGCCATTAAATAGATTGTGGTATTTATCTGAAAAAGATAAATTGCACGGAAATCTTGACCCAGTTGTTATTGCACATAATGGTACTTAAAATAATCAATAATATTATTTCTTTTTTCTTCTAGTAATTTTTTTGTTCTTTTTCCTTAAATTTTGATGATTTTAATTTTATTGTGATATAAAATAAACAGGAAAATGTGCAAACAGATTATTATCTACATCTGGCCAAATTGAGCTAAATTGATGCTTATTTGCACAATATTGAACATTAATTCCACAAAATATAGTTCAATTAATTCTTAATCACACAATTTTAGGGTTAGTTGCACTAATTCTATCTTTCTTACCCTAGAAACTGGATCTAAGCGCGATTTACGCCGTTCTTGCGGCATTTGAAAACCCGCTCCCAATTCCGTAAAATCCAGAATTCGAAGGGGCCTTTGTGAAAAACGTCGAGTCTCTTTCTTGGATGGGAAACAACACCAAAAAACTCTTTCCTTCAGAAACAATAAAACCTCATTGCTGGACTTTCCTCACTTGGACCAATCTCAATATACCACATCACCTCAATTATTTACTCACTTGGATTAAATAACATTATTACATCTACATCATTTAATTTTTTACTTATTCTGATTTTTTGTGACATTATTTATATATCATACTAATATGTATAACAATGATCGGTGGTTTTGGTGTTTCCTATTCTATGCCCGATTAGGTGAGAATGGTTAAAGTTATTTTTTATCGTTAGATTTGAATCAAATGATTCTAACGAATCACGGTACATTGTACATATTTATGTTCAAATATTAATACAAAGAGAAATAAAGAGTTCATTTATTGAAATATATATATTTATTTTTTCTTCTTTAAAAAAAAGTAATTCGTAATAAAATATTGTATTTCTAATGTTAAAATCGTCAGAACTAAATTTGTTTGAATTTTCTCTTTGCTTCGAATTTCATATTGCTATGATCCAATTAAAATTTTTTTTTCGACGAAATATTCAAAGATAAACTATATAAGAGAATATGTGGGAAATGTATCTTCACATAATTAGATTTAAACAATTAGATGTTTAAAATATAATGCAATTTTTTTCTCGATGATCCAATTTATTTTTCACCTACTTTTGAGTCTTCTCATTCAAGCATGCCATCAAATTTCTCTGGGTCATCCGATCAAATTTTTTCTCAAATTTTATTATTTAATTTCTTAAGTTTCTTGTTATTTTATGGCTCTGTGTATGGTTATTAATACATAATCATATAATTTATTATATTATAATTTATTATATTACGTTTCTGATTTGGTGACAACTATCAAGTTCTTGGATTCTCACTACAAGAAAATAATATATTAAGAAATACATTACATTAATTAATATATTACATATTTCAGTGATAGTTATGTGATTCATTTATTCATAAAGTATATAGTTATTGCACATCATTTTGGTAATTGAATAAGATCAGCAATGAGAAAAATTAATGGTGATATCATTTTAAGAAAATGATTCATGTTGTATTTTCTTATATTACAACACAACATTTTTTCTCTATGTATAATATTATATTTTTTCTTCAAACATAATGTTGAAAATATAAGTATTTTTTTTCTCTATTTGTCAAAAACAAAATGAGACGACTTTGAATAAATCTTTTGGTGCTTCTACTAAAATTTTCGAAATAAATTGTCTTATTTTTTTCTTTTTTTTGAGATCTATCTAAGGATGATTTTTACTTATATATTTTTCTAAATGTAATGTATCAAAAGACAACATCATAACTTCAGAGAACAACTTAAAATAAACTTAAATTGAGATTATAAAGATTAATTCATAGTGCGTTATTAAAAATAATTTATTCTTTCCATTAAGCTGTTATTTATATAATTAGTTTACAATAATATAATTTATTATATAAAGTTATCCGTCATTACAAAATTAGATGTGATAAAACATCTTATAATGTAATACAAAATTATAACTAAATATAATAATAAAATTACTCTACATAATTTTCTATATTTTTATGTATTATGAATAAATTTAAATGTTATTTTCATTTTTATAATTTTTTTGAAAAATTAAAATTATAAATTTATCTATTATAAATCAAAATAAATAAAAAATAAAAATATTCGAGTTACTTTGCTTATTTTCTTAAGTTTTATTACATTGTCATCACTTTTCAACATAATAAGAGAAAAATAAAAAAAATAGAGAAGAGACATAAATTAACGATAGTTGTTGTTCTCGGTTTGATGATATTTAAAATAATTCTGTAATTACTAATCTTATTTGAGAATATCTTATTAGCTCAGAATGTCACACGTTCAAGTTTTCAGAAATGGAGATTTCATCGGAATGGAAGCATCTCTCTGATCTCGGGAAGACTAGAAGTCGTCACGCTTTTAAAGGATTTCAAGAGAGGATTTCAAGGCGTGGGAGAAAGCTTCTTTAGTCTTCTAGTGTGTTGTGTGGTGTAAGTAATTTAATTTGTACTAAAAAGAGAGTAAAATCAGCAATTTATTCAATTTCTGCTAGTTCCATTAGCAATGGACCTAGTTCCATTGGCAACGGACCCAGTCCATTGGCAATGGAAGCAGTCCGTTGGCAACGGACCTCCCGGTTGTCATTTTCTTCATCCTGGAGTTTTGGCTGAAAAATTATTGCGTGAGTTTCGTTGGCAACGGAACTAGTGCGTTGACAACGGAACTGCAGGAATATAGCCATTTGATTTGAAATCCTCATGGATTTCATTCTGTTTTTTGTAGTCCGTTGGCAACGGAACTGGTCCATTAGCAACGGAACTGCGCATGTTTCCATTTTTTGAGAGCTGCTCTTTCCTCCTTTAAAAGGGGGCCGTCCTTCTCAGTTTTTTTGACGAATTTTCAATTGAAAAACAGAAAAAATTCTCTTCTTAATACTAGTTAAATTACTCTAAATCTTAAAGTGAGATTGTTCGAGTTTTTGAGCGTGTTACTCATGTTTATTTGTTGAGTTTATTGAGATCGGTTTGTAAGTTATTGCTCCATCGATTCGTCAAGGTTGTTGTAAGACGAGCGGTGGTTCGAGGTCCTGTAAACGATCTTGTTTGTTAGTGAAATTGGAGCCGCAAGGCAAGTCCCGGAGAGTACGCAACTCGTGGACGCGGTAAGGACCGCTAGTGAGTAAATGGGTGGTTAAGGTTAACGCAACCACCTCGCCGAACTTCGTCAACAGATCTGGTGTTCAGTATCTCTTTACTTTTTCTATTTACTTTAATTTCTTGTTAATTTATTTTACTTTGTTAATTAGTATTCAAACAACCATCAATAAAAGTCTAAAAATATTAAAAAGTTTAAAACCCTAAAAATACAAGTTACACTCTTCCGCACGTTTAAGCCTATTAAACCCCCTCCCTATAGGCCTCCAGTAGACAACAATTGGTACCAGAGCAGGAATACATACAGTTTCGAATTCAATTTGAAACATCGTATATTTTCGATCTATGACAACATTCCCGACAAATTGACTGCACGTCTTTTATCCGGAGAATCTCGATGGTAAAAATTGGAATCTTTGGAAGAGATTCATGGTGAATGTCTTCGAACTACATGGACTTCATCAGGTAGTAGAAAATAGTTTTACTATAGAATTTGTACCCAATAGTACCACAAACCATACCGATATAACCAAAATAAATATTACACTTGAAATTATGGCACAAAACCTCATTCTCAGAAACATGTTGAACACATATTTTGTAATAATCGATGGTTGTCTTAATTCTAATGAAATGTGAAAAACTCTCTTAAACAGATTTGAGGGAAATAATCAAATGAATAGAACCAAACTTACGGGGCTTGAACAATAATTTGATAATTTTCGGATGATCGAAGGTGAACCCGTCGAGGATATGTACACTCGTATGTCACATATCCGAAACGGATTTGCCGTTTTAGGAGAGAAAATAACCGATGATCGAGTTGTAGGTAAATTAATTAGGGCGATGCCATCGAGCTGGGAAGTACTTCGAGTCTCATTGGAAACGATGCTAGCAACGAAAGATATCGTGCTAGAAGAACTTGTCAACTACTTCCGTAATTTCGAAACTCGAGTGAGGCAAATGGGAACTGATTCCCAACCCAAAATCGTGGCTATGCCAGCAACAAACTCGAATGATGAGGATGATGAGTTAGTGTGCTTAGTGCGACAATTCGGTGAATTTCGAGCCAAGGAAAAGCGGTTTAACGACAACCATCGTCGCAACAACCAAAAGACGTATTGCTTCGAGTGCAACAAGAAATGACACACCATTGACAACTGCTTCACCTTATATCCCGAGCTCGCTCCTTGTAATAAGAAAGATGACGAAAAATGCGATGGACGTTCAGATGATCAACACGACAAAAGACGAGAACAGAGGCACGATGATCGAGGAAAGGACAAGAAAAAGAAGTTGAAAAGTCACTCCGCCAAAATAGCCATTTGGGGAGACGAGTCGAATAATTCATCCGATGGTTCCGGTTTGGACTCCGACTCCGAATCGGACATGGCGAATGTAGCATTCATGGTGTATGATGACGTTGACGAGGTATGCGAAAGGGCAATACAAGAGATGATTCGACTAGGACAGCTTCCAGCTCAACCTCGTTCTCCTCTTGCGACATCCTCCATCGACTTGACTTCCTCCGGTTCTTCCTGCGACACGAGTCACGAGGTATATCTAGATCCCACTATTAATTATATTTTAGAAGAGATAAAGGTTCCTTGTTCCAATCTAGTAATTAAAAATATAGAACCCGGAACCCGCGATGAACCAGAACAAAAATTGAAAAGGGTTCGGGTGTCTCTCATTAGTATCCAGGAACTTCTCATTGTTTCTGAAGCCTCGGGAAGGTCGTACAAGGCAAAAATAAAAGAATTTGAAAAATTTAATTTGAATAATGATGATAACTCAATCGACGACAACTTAAACAATAAGCTAAATAATTGTATTTGTGAAATTAAAAGCTGAAATTAGTCATCTAAAAGTTGAAGTTGTAACTTTAAATGTGAAAATAAATCTCTTAAGTCTGCTTGCACCAGAAATATCTCGAGCAAATTTGATTTAGACAACTTATTTATAGGGCAAAAATCAAATGATAAAACATGTTTAGGGTTCAAGAAAGAGGTCGGTACTATACCCGTTCCTTCAAGACCTAAAAACCATACAATAAAAAGGGAGCTCAATCAACCTAAGAGTAGAGGAAGTGCATTCATGTACCGAGACTATTCTAAGGGCCGAAGTCCTAAAAGTCGAACTTCTAAAAGTTTTAGTAATGACAATAGGTTTTACTGTTTTCATGATTTCCGACATATTCATGAAAATAACCGCGGTGTCACAACCGTAAGACTTTATAAAAGAGGTCATAATGGTTAATTTTATAAAATAGTCAACACACATGTCCCGAGAAAGATTCAACATAATGAATCACAATATCAAACTCCCAAATATTACACTAACACACCTCAAAAACAAAGTTTTTCAAACTCAAACAATTTTGCGAAATCAAACAATTTTGCAAAATCAACCGTTTTTAGTGTCAAGTCGACCGAGCCAAATCTTAGGAAAGCCGAGTTTTCAAATGACTATAAAAATTATTTTTTGAAAGGTACTGAAGAGACTTCGAACCCCACTTGTTCGTTTTGTAACTATTGTTGCAAAATAGGCCATATCTCTCTAGAGTGTCCTTTGCGTATACCTGCTAATTCTTCAAAATTTGTGTGGTTGCGGAAAGACAGAAATGTCGAAAGCAACTCCTCATTAAATGAGGAGAAATTGAAGTCCACATAGATACTTCGATTTTCCCCTATTTAAATTAGCCATATTCTAAGGTGGAGTTGTGGTCAAATTTTGCCTTGACAGATCTAACTTGTTGTCGAGAAAGTTTTTGTTTGAGATTCAGGAAAATTTGGACAATTTGAGGGGAATCAATCGAGAAATGTGGACATTCGAATAAATTGAAGTCAACAATATGATCGAGCTGGCTAAATGTGAATAAATTGATCGAGCTGGCTAAATGGGATTGAAGTCAACAATATTTTCGCCAAGTCATGAGCATCTTCTTATCTATCCGATACTTAGTCGAGGTTATGCTATTCATGATCAGCTCTTAATTTTTCTTTACTCCGTTATTTATTCAGTGCTTTATGTCTTCTCCTTGGATATTTTCTTAAGAAACTGTTGTTTTTGAATTTTTTTAAAAATATTATATGTATGTTTCCATAATATCAAAATGATTTTTTTTTAACCTTGTCTTGATGAAAGTTTATTATAAAACCCCTTCTGAATAATTTTTGTGAAACCTTAAAGTAATCTCTAAGTTTTTTTTTCGGGTTATTGAAGTCAGGGGGAGTATCTATTTAGGGGGAGCTTTATTTTCTCTCGTTTGATGATCCCTTTTGACTGTTTTTCAAAAAGGGGGAGAAGATATAAAATGCTTGCATTTTACGGAATTATTTTGAAAATCATCAAAAGGGGAAAATTATTATTCTCGGTTTGATGATGTTTAAAATAATTCTGTAATTACTAATATTGTTTGAGAATGTTTTATTAGCTTAGAATGTCACATTTAAGTTTTCGGAAATGAAGATTTCATCGGAATGGAAGCATCTTTCTGATCTCGGGAAGACTAGAAGTCGTCATGCTTTTAAAGGATTTCAAGGTGTGGGAGCAAATTTCTTTAGTCTTCTAGTATGTTGTGTGGTGTAAGTAATTTAATGTGTACTAAAAAGAGAGTAAAATCTGCAATATATTCAATTTCTGCTAGTTCTATTAGTAATAGATCTAGTTCCATTGGTAACGGACCCAGTCTATTGGCAACGGATCCAGTCCATTGGCACCGGAAGCAGTCTGTTGGCTTCTTTACTGACAATGCAGTATCCCATGATAAATGACTTTCAATGGATAAAATTACAGAAGTGAAACTGTTGATCACTTTCCCCAGACTTCTTAACATAAGGAACTACAAAATATATTCTCCTAACGAAGTTTTCACATAAAAATTTGTTTGAATTTTCTTTTATTTTGTGTTCCATATTGATATGAATTTTTTTTTGAACTCCACATGTGAAACAATATATAAAAGATGAAAAAATTATGATCATAAACTGCTACAGGGCACTATAACGGCACAATTTAAAACATTGACAGAATATAACACATGCTAGATACTAAAGAGCATAAAAATGTATACTAGAAAACCTTAAATACAGATTCTAGAAAACCATAGAGAAATAATTCATACACATAAAATTATTAATATTAAGTTCACTATTTCAACACAGCCTCTCATAACACGGTGTTTACTAAGATATAGTGGCTTGGAACTTCGATTGAAGATTATATTCATCACTCTCATTGATATGGACATTGATATGGAGAAGTCTATGGAGGAGGATTATTTTTTTTATGACCGTCGTTGCACGAAGGACTACCATTGGGATTAGTAATGCAGGGCTTAGGTTCAGGTATACGGATAAGTTTCCGATGGAAAGGACATGCTGAAGGTCCTGGCGACGGTACCCTACCTTTCTTTGCTATGGTCGGCTGGCAATGCAGAATAAACAGGAAAGAAATTAGAACAAGTGAAATATAAACTTGATTCTTCATGGTGGATCTTTATATGAAAAATAATACAATATTATTTTTTCTCAGGATTTTTTTTCCTTTTCTTTTTCTTTATTTGGAGGTTTGATATGATTGCTTATATATAGTCATGAGTTAGTTATTGTGTGTGGGTACTGGGAGCATCTATAGTCATTTTCACAAAATTAAATAAAATGAGAAATGAGAAAGTATCTGGAAATATTTTCTAGCTCCCATTGGTAAAATCCGACGACCTTGACTTGGAAAAAGGTTTCATTTCGACATTGAAAAAAAATTAGGAATCAAATATTCCATCATTTAAATTGGATCTAAATATCATCTTGAATGTATTTTAGACATTTAAATAATCATATTGTGTAAGTTAAGGTAAATTTTGTTTTTCACACCAAAAACGGAAAATTGTAGCCAAAGCTTGCTACTCAAGCGTAGACACTCTTTAAATTTTGAGAGAGATCGTGACTCGTGAGTTTGAAGTTCGGGAAACGCATTTAACACAGTTGATATTTAACAACTCTCTCAACCCACTAATTGCGAGCTTAAGCCTAAACAAAGGGTGACACTTTTGGGAGGGTTAAGTTTGTTGAGTTGATTAATACATAATATATGGGGCCAAAACTTGTTAGCTCAAGTTGTAAGGCATCTAATCAGTTTTTGAAGAAACCGAAATTCGAATTATGGTAAACACATTTAACAAGTTTAACGATTCATTAATCGTGAGTTGTCTCAAATAAAAAACATCATATATGTGATATTATTCAATTCAACAAAAAAGAAAATTAGAAATCAAATCAATCTTGTGTCTCTTAATAGATTTTTTATTGATTATTTCATCTAGCAAAATATGAAAATATGCTCCTATTAAATTAGAGAAAAATGTGAAAAATTCTTGACCACTTTTTTTTAATTAAAATTACATATAGTAAAAGATATTAATTATTGTTTTTTTCTGTTTTTTTTTGAGTGAAACTACATGTGGTCGCTTGAACTACAAGCGATCGCTTGATTTTTACTCTTTCAAATTAATCTTGTAAGATGAACGATTCGAACTCTTCACTTACCACCTATCCTAATGCCTAGTGGTGGTATTTCTTCTAGTTTTTGATAATAGAAAATTTATTTCTAAGAAGGATAGGCGACTACTAAATAGAAAATAAATGATTTACGCAAAATTATTTTTTTATGTAGGGGCACATATGAGCTCTCTCTCTAAAATAAAATAAAAAAATCTTTATTTATCCTCATGTATTATTCCAATTGAAGTAAAATTATATCAATCTGAGCAAAATTTTGCAAAATATTTTTCCCAATTTAATGTTATACATTTAAATTTTGAGCCTCCTCATTAAGCCACATTATCACTTTTATCTCGACCGTTCGATTAAAAATTTTGTCAAATCTCAACCTTTCATTTTCTTAAATTTATTGATATTTTATGACAATATGTGTGGGGTTATTAAAATATAATCATATAATTAATTCAATTGGTGTTTTGTATTCTATCTCCGATTTAGTGAGAACCCTTAAATTTGTTTCTAGCCATCAGATCTTAATTAGATGGTTTCAATTAATTATGGTCCAAAGTTATATTCAAGTATTATACAAAATTGAATATGAAGAGTTCATTCATTAAAACATAAATATTTTTTCTTTAAAAAATATTAATTCTTAATGAAATATTGTTATAGTTTCAATTTTTTCTTGAAAATTTCTTGAAAATATAAATTTCTTGAAAATTTCTCTTTTATTTGAATTCCATATTGTTATAGTTTCAATTTTTTTTCCATGTTGAAATATGTGAATATATACTTTATAAGAAAACATGTAATAAAAATGATACGTTCATTAACTTCTACCTTATTTTTCACATTTTTTTGAAATAAATTTTTTAACTCTTTTTTCTTATCTCCTTCATCTAAGCCTAACTAATACTTGAATTTTTTTCCTAATATAATATGTCAAGAGAGATAACAAAATAAGAAAATCAAAGAGAATTAAAAAGCGATGGTTTTTTTAATGTTAGAAATCTTAATGCAAACATAAATTAAGGTTATAAATTAATCATTCAAATTATTTAATGGGTTATTATTTTTTGGTTGTTATGCATTTTTCATTTATATTATTTTATTTTTCATATGTAAATTTATTTGTATAGAATTATCCGTCTTTACAAAATTAGATGTAATATAGAATTTATTTTCAAGAATAATAAATAAATCTAATATCTTATGACGTAATTTAAAATGATTTTAAATATATCTAACTTACTTAAAATAATTAAAATATAATATTTATATTTATTATGAATTCATTTCAAGCATTTATTTTGAATTTTCATAATTATAATTTATACATTATAGATTGAAATAATTAATAAAATTGAAATATTCGCAGCGTAGCGCCAGTGTTATCCTAGTGAAACTAATTTATCATAGGCTAGTAGTGCATTGTCAGTTAAAGCACTAATTAAGTATCTTTAACTCTATAAAATCAAAGTTAAAATCATTTCTATTCATCCTCCTTTTGTACCTGTTCATTTTAATCTGAACAGTAATTGGGTCTCTTAAATAAACTCAAATAAGTTATCCTTGACTTTAATGTGAACAGTAATTGAACTCATTTAAAGTTACCCTTGACGAAAATGACGAGCAGTGTTTAAATAGATTTTGAGAAAATGTAGTCTTTAAAAGGGCGCTTTTTTGTAAATAACGAAAACAGATCGAGGCTGTTTAGTGTTTACGAGTAAGGTCCAATTCTTATCAATATGACATTGAAGGTGTTAGTGTATTATTTGATACAGATACATTTAACTGTGGTATATTGATAAAATAAACATAACAGTAACATAATTCTTGACTACAAAAGAGAAAGTAAAAGCACATACATAAGATAAATAAAACACAAAAAAGAAACAAAGTAGGGAAAACTAAAACAAAACTAGCCTTGAAGCAATGATTTCTGCAGGAAATAGGGACTGGTGGTTTATTTCTTTCTGTCTTTAGATTAATTTTTTATTCATTTATAGTCTCTGTGTGCAGTTTTGAACTACGATTGTCGTTGTCGTTATCGTTATATATATTATTTATCTTCTTATTTTATTTGATTATGCATGAGCATGCAAAAGATATTTTCAAAATTAGTTGGCTGCCCCTTTAGTAGGTAGAATTTCTCCATGAATGCTTTTTAATCAGTACTGGCAGAAATTTCACACTACATTATATAGTTAATGAAATTTATTATTAACGAAAAATTAAATAACTTATTATAATATATTTTAAAAGTCAAATTATTTAAATATTCACATTCTACATAAACATCTTTTATATATTGTTTCACATGTGGAGTTCAAAACAAAAATTCGTTTCAATATAGAATCCGAAACAAAAAAAAATTTAAACAAATTCATATATGCAAACTTTATTAGGAGAATATATATATATTTTTATTTCTTCTTGTTAAGAGGTCTGTGGGAAACTGATTAACAGTTTTCACAAATTATGTATTTTTATCTAATGAAACAAATTTATCGTGGGCTACTGCGTTGTTAGTGAAGCAGTGTCTTTTATAAAATCAAAGTTTTTTTTTTTTGAATGGAAGCTTGAGGTAACTTTATAAAATCAAAGTAGGATAAATCCAGTGTTTTTTTTAAGTAAATAACACAAAATTGACGTGTCAGAATATATACATCATTTGGAATTTAGTCTCGACTCGACTCAATGACTGTTCAGAATTTCATATCCAGTTACATCATTTCTTCCTTGATTTAAGTCATTAAATAAAAAATGCTACAATTTGGTCCACAAAACAGTCCACGATGATACTAAACTGTAAAGTAACAGTGACAGTTTGGAAATAAATTATTTTAAATTTTTCGTGAAAATGACAATGCTTCTTTCAGCAAGTTATTTTAAGTATACGTATATACTACTTTATCACTAATTGGCATAAGATTGTTATAATTAGTGATGAATTTTGATCTTTTTTCTGAGTTTTTTCTATTAACTGAAAGAAAAACTGGATGTAATTAAAATATTACACTAAATTAGTAAATTGGGTAACAAATTTGATGGAATTTTGCTTAGATTGATTATTCAAAGAAACTAGGTTTTGTCAAGTATTGAATCCACAATCTTTGAGTTAGTGGGGTGGTGCTTCACCACTCTACTAGGGGTGGTTTGGTTGATAAATAAAGAAATTAATTTTGCTTAAATCGAATTAGATATGGACATAGTACTTAAATTAAACATGTGCATAAATTTAGAAGTATTAGACATAATTAATTATGCTTAAGATAGTTTTGTTCAAATCACTAATCTTTTTTAAGTATTAGCATTAAATTTGTAGTTCCTTTGTGATTTTCCATTGTTGGCATGAAAAACAAAATTTACCAATGTATTCGTATATATGTTTAACCTCCTAAAATATTGTGATATTCTATGGAGATTAACTTATACAATATGATTATTTAAATGTCTATATCATATTCAAGATGAGATTTAGATCCAATTTAAATTTGGAATGCATGGAATATTTGATTCCTAATTATTTCTTTCAATTTCGAAATGAAACCTTTTTCCAGGTCAAGGGTCGTCGGATTTTACCAATTGGAAGCTAGAAAAGTATTTCCAGATCTTTTCTCATTTTTAAATTTATTTAAATTTGCGAAAATGACTGTAGGTGCTCCCAGTACCCACACAAAATAACCAACTCATTACTGTATATAAGCAATCATATCAAACCTCCAAATAAAGAAAAAGAAGAGAAGGAAAAAAAAATCCTAATAAAAGATACTTTTGTATTATTTTCATACAAAGATCCACCATGAAGAATCAAGTTTATGTTTCACTTGTTTTAATTTGTTTCCTGTTTATTCTGCATTGCCAGCCAGCCATAGCAAAGAAAGGTAGTGTACCGTTGCCAGGACCTTCAGCATCTCCTTTCCATCGGAAACTTCTCAATAAGGATCGTGGCCATAGGGTATGCATTGTTAAACCCAACGGTAAAATTATCTGTAAGAAAATTAGGAAGGGTGGGATATGCAAGCATAATAATAACGGTAGTACTTCGTGCAACGACGGTCATGAAAGTAATAATCCTCCTCCATAGACTTCTACATATCAATGAGAGTGATGAATATAATCTTCAACCGAAGTTCCAAGCCCCACTATGTCTTAAGTAGACACCGTTTTATGGAGAGTGTTGAAATAGTAGACTTAATATTAATAATTTTATGTGTATGAATTATTTCTCTATGGTTTTCTAGAATCTGTATTTAGGGTTTTCTAGTATACATTTTATGCTTTCTAGTATCTAGTATATATGTGTTATATTATATTTTGTCAATGTTTCAAATTGTGCCCCTATAGCGCCCTTCAGCGGTTTATGATCATAATTTTTTCATTATTAAGTGTGATCATAATCATAATATTTTCATGTTTTATATATTGTTTCACATGTGGAGTTCAAAACAAAATTTCACATCAATATGGAATCCGAAATAAAAGGAAGTCAAACAATTTATGTATGAAAACTTTATTAGGATAATATATTTTTCTATTTCTTGTTGTTAAGAAGTCTGGGAAACTGATCAACAATTTCACAACTTCTCTAGTGTTATTTGAAACTCATTTATCATATACTGCATTGTCAGTAAAGCACTAAATATAATATCAGTAAGCGTCTTTATAAAATCAAAGTTAGTTGAAATCATTTCTATGCATCCTCCATTTGTACTTATTCATTTTAATCTGAACATTAATTGGGTCTCCCTATAGACTCAAATATACCCTTGAAGAGGCTGCAAGCAGTACTTAATAGTTTTTGAGAAAAATTTAGCATTTAGAAGATAAATTTGCATATAATTTCTTTGTAGGCTTTGGTTGCTAGAGATCAGATCCACCATTTGTACAAACTACTACAGAAACCCCTTTTAAAAAGGTGAGGATACCCTTGTTCTTTGCTCTATCTAATGACAAGATTGGGGACTTTTTGGTAAATAACAAAAACATATAGAGACTGTTTAGCAATTCACTGTATGTAGTTAATAGATAAGGTCCAATTTTCTTCATGATATTGAAGGTGTTATTATGTTATTTGACACAGATACATTTAACTGGGGTATATTAATATATAAACATAACAATAACATAATTCCAGATTACAAAACAGAAAGTAAACACACCTACACAAGCCACAAAAAATAAAAAAAGTACAAATAAAGCAGGAAAACTAAAACCAAAGAAAATACTTCTTTCACACACACCACAGTCCAAATAAAAAACTAAGCCAATACTTCCTTCATACAAACCACAGTCCAAACTCAACTCTACACCTACTGTTAATAACCTAACTCACAATAACTTAACCCCTCACCATCACCATCACCATCACCACTCCTAAACCCTAAACCCTAAACCCTCATTTACACCCAACCAAACCCTAAATCAGTGCGGCACAAGTCCTCCTAAAATACCCGGTCTGATTACACCGACTACAATGAACCACCCTCTTAACCCATCCCTGATCCTTGGCCCTCACTCTCTTCTTCCTCGGCCGTCCCGCCGGCCTGAGACTCTTCGGTAGGTGAATCACCCTTTGGTCCATCCCCAAATCTGGATCCATCATCTCGCTCCACGAGCTCTTATCCGGAATCGGATGTATCGTCTGTGAGTACGTCTTCCTGTAAGTCGCGATGGTAAAATGACTTTCCATGTAACGGTGAATGTTTTGGTTTCTGAACGAGAGCGCGGGCACGCCGTGTGCGCACGGAAGGCCGTAGAGTTGCCAGCCGCTGCAGAAGAAGCAACGGCTATGGATGTCCACAATCAGTCAATCATCGAGCCCTCGTGGGGCGAGACGACCTTGAACTCGGCCTCGTTGTGCCGAGTCACTTGGTAGCATCTCGCTCGCTCGCTCGCCTCTGCGACTCATCTTTCTGCGGTCGGAACGAGAATCGTGCTCCATTGCATGCTCGCCTCTCGTTGGTGACGGATGGACTCCATCATTTAGGATTGAACAAAGGTTCACTTGGTATGTTTTAAATTTTTATATATTCTTTTGTTATTAAAGTAGTTCCCATTAATGATGAATTAAAAGGGCAATGTTTCAAAAAACCCCTATATATTTTTGGTATATATGAAAAAACCCTACTTTTTGGACCGTTAAACCATAGTTTGTTATGCAATAATTGATAGCAAAATGTGTGTACATATTATTTATCATTATTCATATATCATTTGATTATTATTTAGGAGTTTTTTTTTAAACAAAAGTTAAGGGGATCTTGAGAGCTTTAAAGTTAAGGGCGTTTTGGAAAATTCAAAATTGTAGAGGGGTTACTTAAATATTTCAAAAGTTTCAGTTTTTTATACATTCCCTAAATTAAACAAATATATTTTATTATTTTTTAATTTTAGGTGAACAACATTATCAACGAACGTGCGTGTCCCATGCATTTTCGACCCGCAAAGCCGAGGTGGCATTTGTATTGGCTGCTCGGTTCCAGCCAGCGTTGAATCTGCCGCTTTGAGTGGAATTTCTCTGGCAAATCACGTACTATAAACTTTATTTTTTTATTCTTTTGGTAGTGTTCGGCAACATAGAATAGAGGTGGAAGAGTGGAAAAAGTGGTTTATTCTAGCCGAACAAAGATGGAAGAAAATGGAATAAATGGGTGGAAGAGTGGAATTTCCTTCTTTCATGGGGGGAGTGGAAGATCTTTTTTCCATGGAATAAGACAAAATTTAGGACAAAAATATCTCTCTTTCTTCCACCTTGAGATGACATGGCACTAGCAATTAATGCACTGTTTCTCTCTCTCCTTTCTTTCTATAATTTTTTTGTAAAAAAATATGGATGAAAAAATCACTAATTTTCGATAATAATTTCATAAAATCATAAATTTGAAATGTGCAAATGATTGTACTCATTTTTTTTCTATTTAAAGAGATATTTCTTCCTCTATTTTTGAATAAAATTTTATTTTTCTTTTGTATTTTTAATTGAATATTTATGTTTTTGTATTTTCTATCTTATTTAATTAAAAAATTAGAGGTTATTAAATAAATTAATAGAATATAATTAAAATAAGGATATTATAGTAATTAGTAATTATTTCTATTTTTTAAATCAACTTGTTATTTCATGAAACTTGCCAAACAATGATGAAATAAAATGGAAGAACCACTCTTCCACCTTTTGCCGAACCGGCCATTTGTTATTTGACAATTGTAGGAATGAGTAATTGGGTGTTTTTGTGTCTGAAAGGTGTGATAGTTTGTAAAATTAGTTCTAAAATGTATGAAAAACTTGTCTTTGTTTCTAAATAATATAATTTTTTAAAGTTAATTTTGAGTATTTTAGAAACTGAGAGCATATAGTAAAAAGTTAAAACTGTCTTTATTTTTAAAAAATAATTTAGTAATTTTGTTGTGTGTGATTTAATGATGTTAATATGGTGATATTTCAGATGGCGGATTATTTTGGGAGCGATGAATCGGATTCTGATAAATTTGGGATTGGTTTAAGAGATTCATTCGGTGAATTGGAGAGTCATGATATTGGTCAATTTTCGGGATGAATTTGCGAAAAGTAAATGAAGCTCAAATGGCTCTAGCATGTTGAAAACCTAAATGTAGATTATTTGTAGTTTTTTTATTTAGATCCTCCCAGGGATTAAATTTTGCTAGATAGTATGTATCATGTATGTCTCGTGTTAATGTTTTTATTTTGTGCAAATTTTCCTAAATTCTATTTTATAAATCACTCAATTGGACATTTGGAAAATCCTAACAAATTTAAGTCGTAATATTATATTTGATAATATTCTAAACCAGAAGTAAAGTTGGGCCTGATCTCAACAAAAGTTGACATATCTAAACAAGACCTTAATCTGCAGGACTTGTTTATGATCAAGCTTATGTAGTAATATTGTTACACTCTAATTCCGGATGTAATCGCGACACGAACTATTAGTCTTGCTAAGTAACATACATCAAAATCAAATTATTTCAAAATGAATCTAAGCTCACAAATCACCCGTCCATTCCGTCAAGTACATACGCCGATAAAAAAAACAAAACAAGTAGAAATCGTTAGCTAATAATTTAGCTAAGTAACTGGTTAGGTAACGACGCAGTTTCTATATGACCATCATTTTATAAAAATAGAGTTTTAATTATATAAAATATAATAATATAATAATAGAAGTATTCAAAAATATTCTTATCAAGCGGCCGTGGTTTTGCTATCCCACGTGCGGCTTATTATCAAACGGTCATGGTTTCGCTATCTCATGTGCGGCTAGGCAGCCACAGTTTCGCAATTCTGTGAGCGACTATTTTACGACTTACAAATTTTATAAATATTTCATAATCATAATAAAAAATAATTTAGTACATATAGAAGTTCAGTTACCTCGGATACAGTACGATGGAATTGCATGTGAACAACTCAAGTAGATGCTAGTCCACTATGAAAACTGACATCAAAAGGCGGATTTGCCAAGTAGCATAGAATATGAAAATAGGAGTATCAATTTGGAAGGAGTATTTTATATCAAATTTTTACAAGATCAGATTCATATCAAGGCAACATAGGCAAATGAAACTCTCCCTATTAGGAGGCGAAGATGAGGAATATAATGGATGAGAATTTTAAAAATAGGCCCCTCAAATTATTAAATTCGTATTTTGCATGATGATTTAATTCATTTATATCTAGCATTGAAATGAGATTATGCGCAACGGTTTTGTTGCGGTGTAGTGTTTTTCGATGATTTGGCGGTGAAGCGGTCCGCAATTGCGGTGTTGCGTGTGTCTGAATAGCGTTTTTGATGGATTTTTTTTAATGAATTTTTTTTTGATGATTTATTTTAAAGGATTTTTTTACAATGGATTTTTTTTAATGGATAGATATGTTATATTTTAATATTTTAATATTAATCATATTTTGATTTTGGACATGTAAATTTTGACAAGAATATTTCAAACTATTATTGTTAATATTTTAATATTAATAATATTTTAGTGTTGCATATTTTTTCTTTTAATTTTATAGTGTATATTACGTAGTGGTATGTAGGGAAAAAATATTTATACATATTATCCGCTATAAAAATATATCTCCGCAATATCTGCGTTATACGCAATTCGCTATCTGAAAATCCTAAACGCAATACACCTCTAAACATTATTTACAACCTTGGTATTCATCAATCTCTTGTAATTCAGTTAAAGTTTTTGTGAAGATTAAAACATGGATTCATCTTTTGGTAACTTTCCAGTCTCTTGATGTTACTATCTAGTTGAAAAAAAGAGAGAAAACAAAAGGGCGATTCTCTAGCGATTTCCAGAAGAATTGCAGGGAAATTGCACCCAAATTGTAGGGTACAAATGGTTAGAAGAAAAACAATATAAGGGGTGAAATACTGCTAGCGCAGTTGGCCACACATACAAAACTTGAATAAGAGAGATACCAAGTTCGAGCCGGTTTGTCGTGATTTTTTCTGAAAAATACGTGGGTGTGGGTACGTACGAGAACCACCGTATAAAAATTAAAAAAAATTAAAAAATACAAGGGCCAGATGGCTGGTTTCGTGTCATCTCTCCCAATGCTCCTCTCTCTCTCTCCCACTGATCTGAGATTTTTCCTTCAGGAAAAGCGGTTCATGAGAGTGAGAAGGGGACAAAATCAACTCTCAATAAGAAAGTTAAAAACAACCGTTCACTCTTACCACACAAGACCACGACGCCGTCCAACGTCCAGCCATTTGTTGACATGGCTCTCTACAAGGCCTCAAAACTCAAGACAGCGGAAATATGCAACTCCGCTCTTCTCACTCTCAAATCAACAGCTCTTCTGACAGTGATGAACCAAGTCATCAATTGCCTTCCATCATTTGAATGATTGGCAATCCGGAAGCTTCTAGAATCCACGAGTTGAGGGACTCGACGAATAATTGAAGGGTTTGGATTGTAGTGGTAATTAGGGTTTGCATGGATTGGGTGGAAGAATGGCGACGAGAGAGGTAACCAAGAGATTTAGTTTTTGACCATGCGGCGCAATTCTCCACTTGTAAGGATGAAAGATTTCATAAATTTGTGGATAAATGGGTTGAAAAAAGGCTGGTTTGTGAGTGGAAAGGTTTAGTGGGAGAGCTTGAATCTGGCGGTAATTTTACGCCTTTAGTGGATGAAAATCCGAGATATGTTGGTGTAAATGGGATGTGCCACCTGGCGGATTCTATTATCAATCAGGTAATTTTTTATTATTATTTTATTTTTTTAATTAATTTCTTTTTTAATTTTTAATTTGAAAAATGTAGAGTGAGAATGTGGAAATATTGAGACCTTGTTGGATAAGCAAAATAGAGCCATTAAATGGATTGTGGTATTTATCTGAAAAAGATAAATTGCAGGGAACATTTGACACAGTTGTTATTGCACATAATGGTAACTAAATTAATCAATCCATTTCTTTCATCTTTCTATTTTATTTTATTTTACTTTTACTTTGGTTATTTTTCTTTATATTTTGATGATTTTATTGTGATATAAAAATAAACAGGGAAATGTGCAAATGTGCAAACAGATTATTATCTACATCTAGCCTACCAATCCTAACTAGACAAATGAAGGTCTGGATTAATATTTAATACCTCATTTTTTATCTTAACTAATTTTAGGCATTATTAGTAAATATATGCTAATATTTATATATCTTTTTCTTGACTAATAATAAAAAAAATATACCGAATACTACGGTGGAGAAAGTGAAGAGAGAGATGCTTGAAGGTGTAGAGCTTGCTTTAGGGTTGAACAAAGGTTCACTTGAGAGTCCGTTTTATATGAGAGTCCAATTATGGTATGTTTTGTATAGTTTTATTGATGATAAATTAAAAGAGATTATTCTCTTGGTAAACGATTTTATCAATGTCAATATTTTTCTTTAAAGTAATATTAATATTAAATATTAATATATATTCTTTACATCTAATATATGTTGATATTATTTCTAATATATTTTAATATTAATGTATATTTTTCTTGATTAATCATAAACTAATATTAATATTTTTTTCCTAAATTAATATTATTAATATATATTTCTTAAAAGTAAATATATGTTAATATTTATATATCTTTTTCTTGACTAATAATAAAAAAAAATTCTTGATTAAATGATAAGTTAAAATTATATTATTTTTCTTGATTCATTAATGATAAATTAAACAAATTTATTTTATATTTTTTTATACATATTCTTTAAACATACACTCTCTTGATTCATATTTTTTTTTATTTAAATAATAGGGGAGCAGCACTACCAACGAATACGCCAGGCGTACCGTGCATTTTCGACCCGCAAGGCCAAGCTGGCATTTGTGGCGATTGGCTGCTCGGTTCCAACGTTGAATCTGCCGCTTTGAGCGGAATTTCTCTTGCAAATCACGTAATATAATATTTATTTCTTTATCCTTTTGGGTTTTGGCAAGATAGTATTGAGTAGTTGCGAGTTTTGTGTCTGAAAGCCATCTTAGTGTTTAAAATAATAATTTGAAATTACTTTTTTTTCAAAATTGTTTTTTTGAAAAATAATTTAATAATTTTGTTGTGTGTGATTTATTGACTTTAATATGGTGATATTACAGATGGCTGATTATTTTGAGAGCGACGAATCAGATTCTGATAAATTTGCGATTGGTTTAAGCGATACATTTAGTGAATTGGAGAGTCATGATATTGGTCAATTTCCAGGGATGAATTTTCAAAAAGTAAATGAAGCTCAAATGGCTTTGGCTTGTTGAAATCCCAAAATGCAGATTATTTGTAGTTTTTTGTATTTTCTTTAGAGTTGGAATTCATTCCTCTTGAGGGATTAAATTTTGCTAGATAGTATGTTTGTATCGTGTTAATATTTTTATTTATTTATTACTTACAAAGTTTCCTATTATAAATCATATTTGAACCTTTGGAAAATCCTAACAAACTTAAGTTGTAATATTATGTTCGGTAATATTCTAAACTAAACGTAAAGTTGGGCCGGATCTTAACGAAAATGGACATATCTAAACTAGGCCTTAATGTGCAGAACTTGTATATGCTCAAACTTACATAGTAATGTTATATTTGATAACATGTTTTAGGAGTTAAAACTAAGCTATTAAAATTTAGAATTTTTAATAGATTAACTCAGATTTTTTTTAATTTTCGAAAGATGGTAGGTTATAAAGTTTGGTTAAGTTAAATTAGAATAAAGAACATGCTTGGTTAAATTTAGATACCTGCATTTACGAAATTTAAGGTCTAAATATAGAACCATGAATACTCCCCTATATAATGATACAATCTACACCCCGTAATTTTTCATTCATTATTCATAATTCTATTTGCTTTTGCTTAATCTCTCTTGCTTAATTCAGTTCAAGTTTTTGTGAAGGTTAAATGGATTCATCTTTTGGTAATTTCCAATCTCTTAATCATTTTACTACTTAATTTTTAGCATTTTATATATACTTTTTTTTATTAATGAAATGAATTAAATTTGTAGGATCCCATGAGGATGAGTTCTTTGACGCGTGCACATTGGATTTTGATCACGATCCGTTCACTTGCGGTAAAAATATTTATTTTTTATTTGTAACGCTTTTTATTTAAATTTGTAATTTGTTTTGAGTAATAATTTTTGTTCTTTTGAGGATCGATAATTCTTGTTTTTTGTCATTTCTTTTTATGTTTTCCAAACTGAATTTTGGAAGTGCTGATCTAGTGCATAATCATACAATCTAATTGGAACATTATAAATTATAGATATTAAATTTCTAGCTCATAACATGTCTTCTTCTTTTATCCAGTTACCTTTGCATAATTTATTCTTATTGCCCCAATTAAATTAATATTATTTTGTTATCCGATTTCATGTATCGATCGTCTGATAATATCTAATGTTGGGTATTTAACTATTTTGGTTTTAGCATTTAAAATATAATTAAGTTTGTTTAATGAAAATGTTTTATAGGATCTGAAGAGGGAGAGGACTTCTTTGACGCGCCTTCATCTTTTGGTTTGGACTTTGACGAGGTGCTTACTACTAGCGGTAAATAAATAAATTTTCTATTAATAATTTGCTGTTTTTTTTTTTTATCTATTTTCTTGAATTTCCTTCTTAAGATCCATAATGGCTCTCTCTTTTTTTTTTTTTTTTTTTGATAAATAGGCTCATTAAGATCTCTTTCACCGAACAAAATTTAAGCAATTTATAAATTATAGAAACTGACACAAACTTAAAAAAAATTAATTTAATTTAATGACTCTTTGTTGAAATTTATTTCTTTTTTCTTATTTTATCACAACAGTTCGTGAAATTCACTCTGAGATCGTCTCAATTCAACCACGTGCCATTCAATTTAATGAAGTGGTGCAAGTGGTGACTTATACCACTTGCATTGGTACCGGTACCACCGGAACGAGTGCAAGAACCGGTACTGTAAGATTCGTGATTTAGATCCAACCGGTACGGTTGAGAAGAAGAGGAAAATGAGACGATTTAAAGAGGGCTAAAGAGGTGAATTTGTTTTTTTAATAATTTGTTTACTGAATTTTATTAATTCTATTTTTTTAATTTTAAATAATTGAATGCTATTTTTGGACTAAAGAGACAGATTTAGTGATTATATCTGCTACACTTTTTTAGTGAATTGTATTAATTCTAAATTTTTGAAACTTAAAAAATTGTAGGTTCGGTCGGATATTTGTACCGATTTGTATTAGGAGCCCCTCTCCTCCTGTAGTTCTCTCTCCTCTTCCAGAACTGTTTCCTAACAGAGAGGTAATTAAGCTCAAAATATCAATCGAATTATATGTGTTATTAATAATTTATTGTGCCTTTTGGGCCTTTTGGTTTGATAAGCTTATTTTCCTTCTTAGTTAATTGATGCATATTGAATTTTGATGTAGGTATCTGAAGAAGCATTGAAGGAATGATCCATGTAGGAGATAGGGACTGGCAGTTTATTTATTCGTCTTTAGATTCATTTTTCTTTCATTTATGGTCTGTGTGTGTAGTTTTTGAACTATGTTTTGATTAGCAGTTCTCTTTATTTATATTATTCATCTTCTTATTTTATTTGATTGGCAATTCTCTCTCTATTTTCAATCAGTACTAGGAGAAATTTCGTACTACATTATAGTTAATGAAATTTGTTACTACGAAAGATTAAATAATTCATTATAATATATTTTTAAAAGTGGAATTATTTAAATATTCACGTTCTACAGAGACATAGTTTATATATTGTCTCATACGTGAAATTCAAAACAAAAATCCCAATCAATATATGAAATCCGAATTAAAAGAAAATTAAACGAATTTATGTATGAAAACTGTATTTGGAGAATGTAATTTTTTTTTCTTCTTGTTAAGAAGTCTGTGGGAAACTGATCAACAATTTCACATATTATGTATTTTTATCTAATGAAACAAATTTATCATGCGTTATTGTTAGTGAAGCAGTGTCTTCATAAAATCAAAGCTAGTTAAAATAATTTCTATTCATCCTCCATTTGTACTTAATTCATTTTAATCTGAACATTAGTTGGATCCCTATATAAACTCAAATAAGTTACCCTTCAAGAGAAAGAAATGTAGTACTTACATAGCTTTTGAGAAATTTTAGAATTTAAAAGGGGGCTTTTTTTGTAAATAACGAAAACAGATAAGAGGCTGTTTAGTAATTTACTGCATGTAGTTAATAGAGTAAGGTCCAATTTTCTTCAATATGATATTGAAGGTGTTAGTGTATTATTTGATACAGACACATTTTACTGTGGTCTATTGATCTATAAGCACAACAGTACCAGAATTCTTTGACTACAAAACAGAAAGTAAGAGCACACACATAAGATAAATAAAAAAGAAAAAAGAAACAAAGCAGGGAGAACTAAAACAAAAAAAAGCCAGTACTTCTTTCACGCAAACCATAGTTCAAACAAAACTTACATCAATTTGACACCTACTGTTAATAAACTAAAGCACAACAATTTAACCACTAGACAAAAAACACCCAACCCTCAAACCTCATTTACACCCAACACTAACCACCCATAAACCGCAAACCCTAAAGCCCTATTATTTTCATCAAAGAAAAAGATACATCCTTTTTTTTTCAAAGCAAACAAGATCCACAACAGTCACAAAATATTCATCATTTGATTTACACATTCAAAACCCTAATTTCCCATAAAGACAAAACATACTCGCAAAAACCTAAAAACGCTAACTACCATCTCAAGAAACCTAATCCCCCCATCAAACCCTAAATCGCCCTAGGAAATAGCCATCAACACGTGCGACGCACTTAAAAAACCCTAAATTCCAACATAATATCTTACAAAACCCTAAAACATAGACCCCCAACATCTCAAAGCCCTAACTAAAGACGTTCAACCTTCCATAATTACAAATTAGGAAGAAGATTTCTTAGACATAAGATTTCTTGGAAAGGGGATTTCGTTATTACATGTATTTTTTATTTCCTATTTTATCTTTTATATTAGGTAGTATTGTATGGCAAATTTAGTAACAAGATAATAGTTTATTTTGACAAATCCTCAGGTCTTGCCTATATAAAGGGTCTATTAGCTATTGTAAGAGACAACCAATCAATTATTAATAAAGTTATTTCTTGAGTTGAGTACTACTCCTCTTTTATCGTGTCTTGTCTTTATTCCTCTTTCAATTATTCGCTTCCGTACGCCGTCAGTTGGTACCAGAGCAGGTTCAATGACCGCCGCTCGTCCACGAAAAGGACGTAACGCCGCCGCCACCGCCCATCAGGTTCCAGAAGCTGATGCGAAGGATCGCATAGTCGAAGAGATGAAAAGTCAGATACAACAACTCCAAGAGCACCTTGCGTCAATGGAGATCGCTGATCGTCACCGCGAACGCCGACTGAGGCACGGTACCCCGAGCAGCAACTCTGATTGAAGGCGCGACCGCCAATCGAGGCACGGATCTTCGAGCAGTTCCGACGACAACATCAACCCCTTCCACAACAATCAATCCGTCAATTCCAGCGACGAGTTCTCTCCTTCACCTCGCCGCCATCGGAGAGAGCACCACCGTAAGTCTATTGATGTGAAAACTGATATCCCGATTTTTGAAGGACGCATACAATCCGACGAGTTCGTTGATTGGCTCCATACAGTTGAACGCACGTTTGACTACAAAGAAGTATCTGACGAAGAGAAGGTTAAGATTGTGGCAATCCGACTAACGAAGCATGCCTCAATCTGGTGAGAGCAAGTAAAACAACGACGAGCAAGAGAAGGCAAGACGAAAATTCTACCTGACAACTACTTGAAGGAGGTTTTTAATCAACTCCAAGATGTAAAGCAGGATGATCGCACTGTTAGCGATTATACAGAAGAGTTCGACTTCCTCATGATGAAGTTTGGAGTATGCGAACCCGAAGAACAGACGATTGAGCGATATCTCCGAGGACTCCGTAAGCCTGTAATTAACAATATGATTGCCTGTAAATATCATCACAGAGGATAGTGTGGTAATGTTAAAAGATATATAAGAAAAAGAGTAGACAAAGTATCTGTTTTTTTTTACCTCTCACGTGTTAGAAAGAATGTAAAATCATAATATAATGATGAATTGTGCACTGAAGTTTATTTAAAAGAAGATGTCCATACAAGATTTCTGAAAAAACAGGAGAAAAAAGAAAGAAAAAGAAAGAGGTAACAGTAGCAACCAGGACTGGCTACTAGCAAAAGGATAACCATCTATCAGCCTCTCATTAAACGGTGTCTACTGGCTTCCTACTCTCATCGATATTGAGAAGTCTCCTTCCTCCTGGAGAAGAATTACCTGGTTGAGGATTCGGGCAGTGGTAATGACCTGGTGAAGTTTCAACACATCCTCCTGAAGGTCCCGACCCAGGCCTGCTACCACCTGCCGGTGCTACAACCGGCTGATAATGCAGAATAAACAGGAGATAAATTAGAACAAGCAAAATAGAAGTTTGGTTCTTCATGGTGGATCTTTAAACGAAAAATAATCCAAAATTATATTTTTCTTCTTTGAATTTTTCCTACTCTTTTTTGTCTCTGTTTGGAGGTCTGAACTACTTGCTTATATATGTAGTCATGAGCTAGTTATTGTGTGGAAGCACATGAAGTCATTTTCACAAAATTAAATAAAATTAAAAATAAGAAGGGATCTGGTAAAATCCGACGACCTTGACCACTGTCACTGTACTAGCATTGTGGATTATTTCGTGGTCAAATTTGTACCATTTGTAGCATTTTGTCATTGACCCGAGCACTGACTGGACTTCGAAAATTTCCACAGGATATCTCTAACAGTTATTTTTCTTTATCTACTTAGGTGCCACTACTTAGGTGCTGTTTGGCAGCAAGATAAGGGAGGGAGGGACGGAGCTAGAAATTTTTGATAGAGGGGGCCAAACTTATTTTGCTTATTTTACTGGACTTTAAACTACTTGGAAATATCAGATTTCTTTAATGATATATTAATATGACTAAATTGATTATACTCTTAAATCAAAAATGAAAATTGCATACTTGTAATACTATATCAAAATTTTGAGAGGGCTAAATACATAAAAATATATATTTTGAAATTTTCTTCACTAAAAAAACTAATATATATTAGTTTATCAAAATCTTAGAGGATCATGACCCTTTCTAATCTCTATAAAACTCTGTCATTGTTACTTATTACCACTTCATACATGAAATAGCGTTAAGTTAACCCTCAATTTTATTTTTATTATGCTCTCTGAAAATAATATTAGATTTTAAAACTTATTTATTTTATTTTTAACGTGTTAGGAACCGAGACGCAACAGCAAACACAGAAAGTAAGATGCAAGAACAAAAAGATATTTTTTACGTGAAAACCCTAAAGGGTAAAAACCACGGCCGCCGGCACTCAAACTTTCTTTATACTTGGAGAAAGAGAAATACAATACAATTGTTTGTAGTTGTTGGAATGAATAAAACTCTACCCCCTACCCCTCTATTCTACTTCAAACCGGTTTTCGTTTCGACTTCCGCCTTCCATCTCTTGAACACATTAAACACATCAGACTTGTGCTTGATAAAGTACACCCATACCTTCCTGGTGGAATCGTCGATGAAGGTAACATAGTAGCGTGACCCGCCAAAAGATTGGACCGGAGCCGGTCCCCACACATCGCTGTGCACTAAGTCTAGCTTTCCCATCTTGAGTTCTCGTCCGGCCTTCGAAAAACTAACCCGTTTTTGCTTGCCGAGCACGTAGTTCTCACAGAAATCGGTTTCTACCGATTTCACTTTGGGTAACAAACCCTTTGAAGCCAGCACTTGTAATCCTTTGTGACTAATATGACCGAGCCGATTGTGCCATAACATCGGGTCTGTTGTCGATCCCGGAACCGCCAACAAATCTGCGTTATTGTCCGTCAGATAGAGAGTTCTCATTTTTGTACCCTTCGCCACAATCATGACACCCTTTACAATCTTCTTCAACCCGTTTCCAAACACGGTTTTGTACCCCTCACTATTCATCTGCCCAATGGATATCAAATTCTTCTTTAAACCCGGAATATATCGAACTCCCTGCAAAGTCCATCTAAATCCGTTATTCGATTTTATTTGGACATCGTCCATGCCCGATATGCATAGCAGTTTCCCATCCGCTAAGTAAACTTTTCCAAATTCTCCAGATTTAAAGTTCAAAAACTTATCTTTCTGTGAGGTAGAGTGGAAAGATGCGCCTCTGATCCAATTGTACGCAATTTTTTAAAATTTTATTGTTCAGTTATTCTGTTTTTTTTCTTTTTTCTTTTCTGTTAGTTTGTGAATTGAAGAGTTATGAGTTTTTAAGGGGTGTTTTTGGTAAATAATAATAATAATTGAATAATAATTATTATTATTATTTATTATTTATTATTATTTTACTGTTATTATTAATGTTGTTTTTTTTTGTGGTTTTGTAATTTCTAGTTAATAAGGATTGTTTTGGTAAATTTTTTGAATAGATTGATACTTGCAATGGATTCTATTGCGATTATTTCTCGCCTAATAAGCCTTACAAACCGATTATGTGGACTGAGGCCTGGACTGCTTGGTAATTTTTACATTATTTATTTATTTATTTATTTGTTATTAAGTACCTGCCAATTTATGTATTGATTTATTAATTTTTTATTTTGTTTGTTAAATTTAGGTATACGGCATTTGGTACACCAGTTCCACACAGGCCGGTACAGGACATGGCATTTGCAGTTGCCAAGTTTATTCAAAAAGGCGGATCTTTTATTAATTACTATATGGTAATTAATTAATTAATTAATTAATTTTTTGTGCAAATGAAATTAATCTTGGTAATAATATATTATTTTTTTTTCTTTATTTAGTATCATGGAGGGACGAACTTTGGAAGGACAGCTGGCGGTCCTTTTATCGCCACTAGCTATGACTATGATGCGCCTATTGATGAATTCGGTATTTAAATATATATCTTAAATAAATAAAATAAATAAACATATTTACCTATATTTATTTATTATTTTGGTAGGTTTATTAAGACAGCCAAAATGGGGCATTTAAAAGACTTGCATAAAGCCATTAAGCTTTTCGAGCCCGCTTTAGTCTCCGCTGACCCAATCATTACATCACTCGGCCCCAAACAACAAGTACCATTTAATTTCTATTTTTCTTAAAAAAATCACAAATTCTTATTTTACCAACTAATTTAATCCAATATATTTTTTCTAAAAATCCAGGTATCGTGCGCGGCTTTTTTTATCAAATTACGAGTCTTCGTCTCTTCACTTAGGTTCAATTTAAATGAGTCTAACTGGTTTGAAATAACCTGAAAAGAGTTGAGATGCTCGGCCACAGATCCGTCTTCCGCCATCTTCAGGTAGAAAAGGCGGCGCATCAGGTGCAGCTTGTTTAATGAAGACGGTTTCTCATACATGTTGGATAGCGCCTTCATGATTCCAAAAGCTGTCGTCTCTTTCGCCACGTTGAACGCCACGTTCTTGGCTAGTGACAATTGTATGTAGCTTAGCGCCATGCGGTTCATCTTCTTCCATACTGCCTCGTCGGTGATCTCTTTTGGCTTCGTCTCGAGTAGCGTTTCTTATAGATCCTTCTGGCATAACAACGCTTCTGTTTGCATCTTCCAATAGGCGAAGTCTCGCCCGTCAAACCGACTCATCGACACCTTGCTCTCATCCATCGCTCGTGTACGTATCGCCTCCTCGTTCGCACCCAAAGGGAATTTTCTTCGAACCTTGGATCTGGTACCACTTGTTAGGAACCGAGATGCAACAACAAACACAGAAAGCAAGATGCAAGATGCAAGAATAAAAAGATATTTTTTACGTGGAAACCCTAAAAGGTAAAAACCACGGCCGCCGGCACTCAAACTTTCTTTATACTTGGAGAAAGAGAGATACAATACAATTGTTTGTAGTTCTTGGAATGAATAAAACTCTACCCCCTACCCCTCTATTTATAGGATAGTCATACCTAATACAAGAAAATAAATCAAAGATTTCCTGCCCCATTAACGCCTAATTCATAGAAACAAATATAAGGTAAATAAACATATTCCAAATTCTAATTATCAATTAACGAATAGAATCATATCAAACAAATATGGAGATCTTCCATATCTACTACAGCGTTTCCTTTTATACGATATTTAGAGTTTTCCAGAAATCTCCACACAAAACATGACGGCCATTGAAATAAAAATAACAGAGAAAATTATTGGAAAATTTAGAATAATTTCTTTTACTTGTTTTTAAGAAATCCATAATTCATTTTATAAATACAGTTACAATTTATGTTTTCCCTAGACATAATTTCATGAAGATGAACAGCTTGAAGGTGATGAATATGATACGTCGGGACTAAGTGGTTACCAAATATGTGATCCTTGCACTCTTGTTTGTCAACACCCTCATATTTCCTGAATGAACATTTTGTACTGTTTAATTATTTGTTTAATTTTTTAGTAAATGGGGAGAAGGCTCAAAGTTCAGCTTTAATACTTTCATGTTACTAAAATTTGAATGGATAGGGTTTTTTGTCATATTGCCAATGACATATTTCTGCAGTGTGATTTCTGATATATATATATATATATATATATATATATATATATATATATATATATATATATATATATATATATAATAATATATAATTCACATATAAAATAATATATATATATCAGTATATACGTGATACAAAAAAGTATATACATGTGCTATATATATGATATAACAGTATATATTATCACTTCTCTTGGGCCTACCACCTTGTATTAATACTATTGTATTTATTGGCATATACTATTTATATTGATATACCAATATATGTTCTGTTGTAATTTGATATTAGTTTATCATTTATATATACTGCTTTAATAATTTGTGTATATTCAATTTAGTGTAACTATATTTGAATTTCAGTGGCGGATCCCCCCCCCCCCCCCCCCAATGATTAGGATCAAGATCCGCCACTGTTTGATTTCCTTAAAACTACATACTATTTAAACATAGAACTACGTAAAAAATCTGGATACCGAGAAATATAAGAACCAAGAAAAGAAAATAAATATTTAGCCAATAAACTCATAAATTATATTGGTTAAGTGTAAAACACAATCAATCATAATCATAAGTCATAATTGTTGGTTATATTTCTAAATATTAATCAAAATAATTAATTTAATAAATCATAAATAATGATAAAGATGAATATAATAATCATAATTAATAATTGAATAAGATAAGCTTGGATATAAGTGCGATCGAGTCGCGACTGTCCTAATGACAAAATGACGCTCTCTTGTACGAGGAGTTCCGTTTGTGTTCAAACTTCTGTACCACGATCCTCGTATTCATCGCAAAACGGTCTTTTATTTCGAAAAGAAATGAAGTCATGCACATTGATTTCTTAACCAAGTGTATTTTGTATAGTTCGAAGAAATGTATTTTTGAGGAAGATTAACAAGGGAGATGAAAAGACTTAGTTAAATAAATTAATTATTAGTTTCTTCCAAAAAGATTTTGATACAATGAAATTATGATTATAATTTTTGACTAGGGCAATGTAAGATATAGTTTTATATTATTTTTCAAGATAAATTGAATCGGCATCCCTTCTTTTGGACCTACAACCTGTGTTATATTTTTTTTGAGAAAAATATACTATTTGTATTTACTAATGCATATTAAGTGTACCGATATTAATATATTAATATATACCGCTTCATTATAATTTTATGCTATTTCATAATTTATATATACTGTTTTATTATTTTGAATATATTATTCTATTTTATTATCTACTGTTTCACTAAAATTATATACTACATAAAAACAGAAAATTTCTAAATATTGAAACTGTTTTCCTTTCTGTCGAAGGCAAATAATAAAACAGAAAAATAAGAAAACAAATACTTAGCACAAAAACAAAAGACAAACTAAAAGATAAAGTTAAACAAAACATTATTGCACGAAACCACAACAAATCAACAAATCTAATATATAAATATCAATAACCTTGGCACAAAAATTCTTATATTTCACCAAATTCTTCTAAAGGCGATATGACATCTCACACAAAAATCTTATATTGCCGATTTCGTCTAAAGGCGGTATGAATCGGTAAATCCAATGTGACCATCATTAGTGTTGACATGGAGTAGTTTTCTGGGAGGAGCTGGATTACCTACTACCGGGCCAGGACTACAGGTGATGCCGTTTTGAGAGCCACTACAAGGTGTGGCAGGTGATGCTACAGCCGGCTGAGAATGCACAAGAGACAACATAAAGAAAGAAAGAACACATAAAATAGGAGCTTGCCTCTTCATGATGATCGATCTTTATGATCTAAAGAATCCTTGATTAAATATCTGTTCTTAGTTTTTTTTAATTTATTTGGAGGTTTTGAGGGTAGCTTATATATATACTGTTGTGGCTAGGTTGTGTTGAAGCACATCTCATTTTCACAGAGTCCAAGAAAATTAATTATAGAATCGATACGATCAAGAAAATTATGTTGGAAATACTTTCTCATTAAATATCCGACGACTTTGAATTCGAAGAATAGTCTACGTACGGAGACATTTTGCTATATTTTGTTAAATATATATTGTGAATTCAAATCGTGTAATAACCTTGTAAAATTTTGGCAAATGAAATATCTATCCTTTTTTGTGAAAACTATCAACAATGGTGCAACCATGTTTGATTTTTCATTCTTCATTTTTCTTGTTCAAAATTGAAACGTGTCTGTAACTATATATAGGGAGTTTTTAAAAAAAATGAAATATGCGAATTTAAAGACTGGTGGAGTCTAAGAATGCGTCACATGAAGAAATTAGTAGTATAAATTTCTCCATGAAAAGCATTTATAAGATTAGAAGAAATAAATATAATATGATTTAAGGGATGGCCAAAGAAGATGTGAAACAGAAGATCCTAGTATTGAGTGTAAAATATTTGTGCAATAGTTTTTTTGAATAACAGATCCCAGGTCAAGCCTGGCACCTCCAAATTTGCATTATATTGTAATAAATGAAAAGATACAAGTGTTTTGCTAGGAGAATTGGCTAAGGTAAATTGTAAACCCTTTAAATCAGAGGCATTATCATGCCAATGACCGGGAGCTTAAAAAAATGAAAATTAAAGAAAAAAAAAATTAAAATAAAGTAAAAAAATTTGAGATATAAAATTAAGAAATAATGCAACTTGCCTACGGGCAATTGTCCGAAACAAAAAAGAAACTACCGTTTTGGTGAGAATAGAGAGTTAAATATTCAACTTAACTTGTGAACCAAGTTGCATAAATTGGGATGTTGATGGTCAAGTCAAGAAAATGGTTCAAGTTGTATTAACTTCAACACACACACTAAATAAGAAATGAACAATAACAACATCAAACACACTACATACTATATAGTACATAAATAAATATACACGATACCGTAAAAGTAAAATATATATAAAAAATGAAGCTTCTCTAAGACTCTAAAAGCAGGAGTTGTTTTCCCTCAAATTTTGGCACATTCAAAAGATTTCCACTATATGATATGTAAAAATAATTATAATTAATCCTCGCTACTAAATTGCCCAAATGCGGAAAATGTCCCACATTTAATTTAAACGACAATATCTACAAATTAAAATTCACCAATCATCAAACGTATAATTAACTCAATTAATTAAAGTTCAATTGACAAAAATAAAATAAGTACCTTTAAAAGGAAGGCAACACAATCATCAAATTGTCGATTTATTTCGGTTTCACGCCTCGCTTTAACGGCTTGAGTGGTACCGTCGGTACGGCGAGTTTGTTTCACGTTATAAAATCAAGCGCTAACTCTAAAATTATCTTGATTCTACTCGCTATTAACAATAAGTTAAGATAAAAAATATTATTATTATTATTATTATTATTATTATTATTATTATTATTATTTACACGATCACTTCATCAAGAGAACTGGAGGCCTCCAGTCTGCTACAAAGCTCTCTCCATGCACTGTGATACACCTGCCACAATAATATAAATAAATAAATAATAAAGAGATATTTGGACCCTGTATTATGATTAAATCGCAAAGAAGCCCCTTGGAATAAAATTGTTTTATTTAATGAAAATATTAATTAGAGTGATTAAATGACTTAACTAAAAGCATTGAAATGAGGGGCTTTTTTGCAATTTAAACATAATGTAGGGGCATTTTTTTTAATATAAAAATAAGGAAGCTGATATTGCGCGACGGTAGTATAGCGATCATGTAGCAACGGTATATAAAACTGATAAAAACTATATAAACTGAAAACAAACAATATATAAAAATCCATTTTTTTAAAAATAGTATATACGTGAAAAAATAAAAACAGTATATAGAAAACACAAACAGTATATAAAAATCCATTTTTTTAGAGGCCGTAAAACAATATATACGTGAAAAACGAAAACAGTATATAGAAAACAAAAAACATATAGAAATGTGGAAGAAACAATATATAAATGAAACGGTCACTACAGTACCCCGTCGTGATTTCCACTTTTCCTGTAGCAACGGTATATAAAACTGATAACAACTATATAAACTGAAAACAAACAGTATATAAAAATCCATTTTGTTAAAAACAGTATATACGTAAAAAAATGAAAACAGTATATAGAAAACACAAACAGTATATAAAAATCCATTTTTTTAGAGACCGTAAAACAATATATACGTGAAAAACGAAAACAGTATTATTAGTTGCCTGATCCATTACGTATTGATGAAAAACGTCGATAAAATTTAAAAAAAAAATTGTTCTATTAATAAATGGTGCTTGTGATTTTGTTGCGCAATGCTTCTCCCCTAATTAAATAAAATATACAGATATTTATGAAAATAAAATAATTATATTTATAATTGGGAAAAATATTTTGTTGAAAAAGATTAAAATATTTATTACTTTCCGTCTTCACTTGTGAGCTTTGTCAAGAACAGATTTCACACATTTCATTACTGAAAAAAGGAAGGTTAAAAACATTTTTTACTTTTTTACCTGAGCCTAGGAGATAAATAGAACGTAAAATAAATAATTCATCGATTAATCGTCATTCGCCCATAAGTGTGTTTAATATAATTTTACCAACATGATCCACCTAAAATTAAATATTCATAAATTAATTACCTCTTTCAAAATGTATTCTAGCTTAAAGAAAGGAATAAATAATTATAAAATAACATATTTTTGTCTGACCTGTCGCTTTATACACGCACCGAGACATTATTGAATTACAACTCCAGCGTCCAGTGAATTTTTTAATTTAAAATTTTGAATAAATTTAAGAATTTTTGACGTGAGCGTGCCATCTTTCTGAAACGATAGAATCTGACAAATATTTATCTTCCTAAAAATAAAAAAATAAAAGTCATTCAAGAAATATTATTAAACATAATCACATAAAATTTCATTAGTATCAAATTAATTACTAATTAAATAAATAAATAAATTCTTTCATGTTTCTTCTACTGTACCGACACCTGTATTATAATTACCATTATATTATTGGATGTACGTATAGTACTGTTTGTTTTGTCGTAATTTTTGTAATTGTAATTGTACATAAAATTATATTTCTAAAGATTAATTAATCAGTCTTAATATTTATCAGTATTATTTGTAACCAAATAATACATCTTATCATCTGTTTCATTACTTTGCTTATTTTATTTTATTATAACTATTTCATTAAAATTATATACTATGTAAAAACATAACTGTGCAAAACACTCTAAATATTGAAAATCTCTTTTTCCAACAAAACTAAATAAAAACAGAAAAAATGAAACATTCTGTTCTTCCGTTCCGTACTTTGAATAGTAGTCTACGAGACATTCTGTTATTCCGTACTATTTTGCTAAATAAATATTGTCCAAATACAGATACGCTTATACCCATTTGACTGGTGTCTAAACATTCTCACGTTTACAATAGTTTATAACTTCCAAATTTATTCTAATGACCATCAAAATTTCAAGTTGTCCAAATTAGAAGGGAAAAATATCACTTACAAAAATTTAGCACTGCCGGCAGGGGCGGCCCTTGACCAAGGCAACCCAAGCCATGGCATAGGGCCTCAAATATAGAGGGTCTCACAATTGCATGGAAGAATGGACACGGTTAGATTTGTGCTCCTGCTCTTTTGTTGGTTGATTTGCTTTTGATTCAATTGAATGTGTATGCAATCTATTAATAATATTTTTTAGGAAATATATATCTTTGTAAGGAAATAAAATAGAATGGCAACTATGGCTAAATTTCCAAGTTAGACAAAATAAATTCAGCAATTCTATAATTTTCTTGTTTGACTGCCGAAATTTCCTTGTTGATTTTCTTTAACTATTTTTTAATATTATGGGCCAAAAAGGAAAATATTTTTCTGTCATACTTGATTGTACCCCGGATATAAGTCATCAAGAGCAAATGTCTCTTGTTTTGCGGTGCGTGGATATTTCTACTAGTCTGATTTCGGTTAAGGAGTTTTTTTTGGAATTCATAAAGGTGGATGATACATCAGGAAAAGGTCTTTTTGATGAAATCCAAATAGCGTTAGATCGGCTTGAACTAGATATTGATGACTTAAGGGGCCAAGGATATGATAACGGCTCTAATATGAAGGGAAAAAATAAAGGGGTTCAAACAAGAGTACTAGAAGTTAATCCTAGAGCATTCTATACACCATGTGCTTGTCATAATCTTAATCTTTTGCTTTCTGACATGGCAAATTGTTGTTCTAAAGCAAAAATATTTTTTGGTGTGGTACAATGCATATACGTTTTATTTGCATCTTCCGTTCAAAGATGGGCTATTTTGAAAGATAACATAGAAGGTTTCACAGTTAAGCAATTGTCCCAGACGCGTTGGGAAAGTCGCATTGAAAGTGTTAAACCCCTAAGGTACCATGCTCCACAAATAAGAGATGCTTTAGTTATCTTGTCAAACGCTACCACAGATGGGATGGCTAAGAGCGAAGCCAAATCGCTAGAACGGTATAAACTTGAGAATTTTGAGTTTTTTATTTGCGTTGTTATTTGGTACAATTTATTGTTTTCTGTTAATGGTGTTAGTAAGTTTTTTCAAAGTGAAGATATGGATATAAATATTGCAGTACAACAATTGGAATGGCTTGTCAAATTTTTTGAAAAATACCGAGAAAATGGTTTCATGGAAGCAATGGTCGAAGATGGGAATTGAACCAAAGTTTGTTGAAAAACGTGTTATTCATAGAAAGAGGCAATTTGACGACGATGTTGATGAAGAATTGATTCAATCAGCCGAAGAATCATTTAGAGTTAATTATTTCTTGAATGTTGTTGATGTAGCTCTTTCTTCACTCAGAAGTAGATTTGGACAATTCAAAGTATATGAGAAAAACTTTGGATCTTTGTTTAAATTAAAAACGTTCAATGATGAACCATTGGTTACATGTTCTTTGAATCTTGAAAGGTTTCTAAAATATGATGGGATTTCAGATATTGATGGAAATGAGTTGTCGATGGAGCTGAAAGTATTGAAAAATGGATTGGCCGCAGAAGTTAATAAGCCAATTGAGGTGTTGAATTATTTGAAGAATATGAATAGTTATTATCCAAATTCATGGATTGCTTATCGAGTACTTTTATCTATTCCGGTTACAGTAGCATTAGGAGAAAGGACATTCTCTAAGTTCAAATTAATAAAAAATTATTTCGATCAACAATGTCACAAGAAAGGTTGAATGGATTAGCCATGCTATCCATTGAAAATGATTTTGCGAGGAAACTAGATTATTCAGATTTAATTGATTTGTTTGCCTCTAAGAATGCGAAAAAAACAAATTTTATATAATTTTGAGTGAGTGTAGTGTTATGTAATTTTTTGGTACTGCTCTATAATTTTTTTGGTACTGTTATGTAATTGCTTTTGAACTCAAAATAAATAATTTTTGTTTTTTGTATTGCAAATTATTTTTACTTAATTTGTTACAATATTAATTTCACGTATTAAAAGGTCTCAAATAAATATCGCTTTGGGTCTATAACAGCACAGGACCTTATAAACTATAGATGTTAAATATCTTTTTTTTTTTTTTGAGAATTGTAGATGTTAAATATCTAGGCCCTAGTATTTCTTATTCTTTTATCTAATTTATTCTAATTCACTGATAAGTGATAATAATCTAATATGTGGAGTAAACTATTTTTGTTTTAACTTTTAATATATAATATATAATTGTTTTGATTAATGAAAATGTTTTTTTATAGGATCTGCAGAGGTTATAACAAAAAAAAAATCATATTATAAAATTATTTTATTATTTTCTAAAGAACAAAAGACATTACAAAATAAATATGAAATAAAAAGTTAAGTACCTTGAGAAGAAAATAGAAGAGACAAGCAGTTTGGTACTGAATTTCGCCTCTTTCCATCTGTCGCAAGTGTTCTTGCATTGTTGGCTCAAACTCTGCAATCATTTTAACCGTACTTAAAAAAACGCCATTACTATTTTCATGTACCTTCTCATTGCTACCTCGGAAAGATAAATTATTTTTTGCAAGAAATTTCACAATAGCAATTAGCATATATAATACTCGTCTCCAATATTCTCTTTCTCTATTGATTAATTCTTGCGTGCGCGCTTATCTATTGTCAGATTCTTCTCTAATCTGCCCTCTAACTCAATCCACTTCTTCATACAATTAATGTGCTCGTTACTATTTTCATGACCTTTAAGCCTCTCTCCAATATTCCTCCAATTATTGAATCATTCATTAGCCAATTGTGTAATGTTTCCTTCTTTCTTAAACAACTTACAACAGAAGCAAAAAACTTTATCTAATAACTCTGAATGAACCAACCATTTTCTATCAAGTTTTTCTCTATTTGCTAACAACCGAGTATAATGAACAACTGAGAAATGCCTACCGTCACTATTCTTAGGAAAGTTAACAGTGCGATTTCTTTTTGCAGGACCCCTCTTTACTACTAAATCTCGCAAATCTTGATCAATATTTTTCCAATTACTAATTAATTGAAAGAAATTTTTATTGTAGTCATGCCGGTTAAAAGAAAATTTTTATATGGACATGAAAAAAGAAAAAAGAAGGAAAAAGAACTAAATTTCATCCAATCTCAAAAAGGGGCTATGAATAAGTTTATTAAAAGTAGTAGGCCAACAGAACAATCGGTTCAAAATTTGGAAATGAAGATGCGGTGAATGGTGGAGATAAAAATTCGGTGAATGAAGAAGTTACAGATTTGGTAAACAATGACGATGAGAATGAAAATTTACTGAGTGGAGAAGAAAAAGAGAATTTAGGGGGTATAGAAGACAATCAAAATGAAGAGACAGATGTGGAGTGTGTAGACCTGAATGTCGACGATCGGAAGAGGACTTCTTTGAAGTACCTACATCTTTTGATTCAAACTTTGACAAGACGCTTACTACTAGCGGTAAATAAATAAATTGTTTATTAGATTTGTTTTTTTTTATCGATTTAATTTCTTGAATTTCCTTCTTAAGATCAATAATGGTTCTCTTTTTTTTTTTTTTTTAGAAATAGGCTTATTAAGATCGCTTTCATCTCAAACAAAATTTAAGCAACTTATAAAATATATAAACTCACACAAACTAAAAATAATTTAATTTAATTTAATTTAATTTAATGACTCTTTGTTGAAATTTATTTATTTTTCTTTTTTTCACAATAGTTCGTGAAATTCAATTTGAGATAGTCTCAATTCCACCACGTGCCATTCACTTTAATGAAGTGGTGCAAGTGGTGAGCTATACCACTAGCATTGGTACCGGTACTGGTACGAGTGCAAGTACCGCTACGGCAGATCGTACCGGCAAGATTCGTGATATACCTCCAACCGATACGGTTGAGAGGAAGAGGAAAATGAGACGACTTAAAGCGGGGCTAAAGAGGTGAATTTACTTTTTTTATAATTTGTTTTACTGAATTTTATTTAATCTATTTTTATTTTATTTTAAATAATTGTATTCTAGGTTGTATTTTTGGACTAAAAAGACAGATTTACATCTTCTACATTTTTTTAGTGAATTGTATTAGTTCTAAATTTTTGAAATTTAAAAAAATTGTAGGTTCGGACAGATATTTGTACCGAGTTGTATTAGGAGCCCCTCTCCTCTTCCAGAACTGTTTCCTAACAGAGAGGTAATTAATCTCTAAATGTCAATCAAATTATAAATGTAAATAATTTATTATGCCTTTTGATTCGATAAGCTTATTTTGCTTGTTAGTTAATTGCTACATATTGAATTTTGATGTAGGTATCTGAAGAAGCTTTGAAGGAATGATTCATGTAGGAATAGGGACCGGTGGCTTACATATTTGTCATTAGATTTATTTATTTTTCATTTATGGTCTGTGTGTCTAGTTTTTGAACTATGTTTCGATTAGTAGTTATCTTTATATATATTATTCATCTTCTTATTTTATTTGATATTGATTAGCAATTCTCTCTCTCTTTTTAATCAGTACTGGGGAAATTTTTCGCACTACATTATCCTTAATAGATCAAATAATTTATAATAATATATTTTAAAAGTCGAATTATTTAAACATTAAAATTTTACATAAACATCTTTTATATTGTTTTACAATATACATATGGATTTCATAACATAAATTCTTATCAATATGGAATCCAAACCAAAAGAAAATTTAATTAAATTTATATATGAAGACTTTATTAGGAGAATATATTATTTTTTTTATTTCTTCATTTCGTGACATTCTGCAAGTGTAAAGCTTTATAAAAGTACTGCGCTATAGCAAACAGGCCCTTAAGTAATCATATTCCTCCCTACAGATTTCTCTGTATGGATGATAGAAAATTTTGAGGTGGTCTTGCTGACTCATATCGTCCTTCCAGAACAATCATACACGATTATGACCGTTACACTGTCTTTGAATTTAACCAAAATAAAATGATTTAAAACAAAAATAAATTATTATTAGCAATGAAATAGAAAAATAATACATGTAAAATGGTGTGGTATTTCCTAATTATTTCTCTCACTTTGGAAATTAATGAAACCTTTTACCAAGTCAAGGCCGTCGGATTTTACCAATTGGGAGTATTTCCAATTTCTTTCACATTTTCAATTTTATTTAATTTTGTGAAAATGACTCAGTACCCACACACAATAACTAACTCATGACTATATATATAAGCAATCATATCAATCCTCAAATAAAGAAAAAGAAAAGAAGAGAAAAAATCCTAAGAAGAAAAAAATACTTTCATACAAAGATCCACCATGAAGAATCAAGTTTATGTTTCACTTGTTCTAATTTCTTTCCTGTTTATTCTGCATTGCCAGCCGGCCATAGCAAAGAAAGGTAGGGTACCGTTGCCCAGACCTTCAGGATGTCCTTTCCATCGGAAACTTCTGAGTGATTCTGGGGACTGCAGTATTAAACCCGACGGTACTATTGTGTGCAAGGATTCTCATCATGGAAATTAATTATCCTCCTCCATAGACTTCTACATATCAGTGAGAGTTATGAATATAGAATCTTCAACGGAAGTTCCAGGCCACTATATATTAGTAGACACCGTTTTATGAGAGGCTGACAGTGTTGAAATAGGAAACTTAATATTAATATTTTATGTGTATGAATAATCTCTATGGTTTTTCGAGAATCTGTATTTAAGGTTTTCTAGTATACATTTTATGCTCTTTAGTATCTAGTATGTGTTATATTTTGTCGATATTTTAAATTGCGACGCTATAGCGGTTTATGATCATATTTTTTTCATTTTCTATATATTGCTTCACATGTTGAGTTCAAAACAAAAATTAATATCAATATGGAACACAAAATAAAAGAAAAATTCAAACAAATTTTTATATGAAAACTTTGTTAGGAGAATATATTTTGTAGTTCTTTTTGTTAAGAAGTCTGGGGAAACTGATCAACAGCTTCACTTCTGTAATTTTATCCATTGAAAGTCATTTATCATGGGATACTGCGTTGTCAGTAAAGCGCCAAGTATCTATAAAATCAAAGTTAGTAAAAACCATTTCAATGCATATCCTCCATTTGAACTTGTTCATATTAATCTGAACATGTTAGAAATATTGGCCAAATAATATAATTAAATAAATAAATTATAATTTATTTAAATAAAAAATAATAATAATAAATATATTTAATTGAAAGATCAAGCCTGGTGTAGCCGTGCGATCGAGACGCGACTGCCCTAAAGGAAGATTGTGCCCTCCTGTGCAGGGAATATCACTGATCTGCCTCCAAGGTACTACACCTCGAGCCTAACCTCGTATCCACACCGATAGCACAATTGCGGAGCGGATGGCGTCCACTTCGAAAAAAATGAAGCTGTGCACCGAATTTTTCGACCAAGTTGTAGATTTAATTTTTGATTTAATAGAAGAGAGAATATAGTTGTTTTCTTTTCAATTTTGAGAATATTTTCCAGTAGAGAGAAGGGGATCTGAATGTCCTTTTGTTTTCTTTTTGCAATTAGAGAAAAAAAATGGAATGACTTCTAAGAGAGACTAAGATCAAGAGAATTAAATTACTAGGTCGAGAAAATGAAAGGTTGCCTCATCTCTTGATCCATTTCTATATATATATATTGAATATTGGATATTGGATACAATGGCCAATGGCCAGTTGGCCCAATAGAGAATATTGTCTCCTTAATTATTTATACACATATATTCTCCATTAATAATTTATATTCAATAATTAAGTTTTAAAATTTTATGTATTATTTAATAAAATAATACAACATTCCCCCTCAAAATTTTGAAACTTTGAGTTACAAATAATTAGTAACTCTTTCTTCCAAATAACTTGGTATCTACTATGCATCGTTGTGAGTGGATGTAACCTTTAAACTCATACTTAGTCATGAATATATACGATCGAGATTTGCATGGTAAACATACGTTTTTGAACCAGAAATCTTTTTACCGATTTTCTATAAACACACACATAGTAGGAAAATTCTTTGGTGTTTTTACGGGTGTGCGTTATTTATGGCCATGCGCTAACCTTGATTATCATGAGAATACGTAAGGATTCACCCTTGTTCTATAGTCGCGGCCCACGACGATTCTCACTTAGGTAATTCCTCAAAGGGTATACGGTGTGGAAATATACCCCGCAAATATTACTTTTATTAAGTAATTTATTTAATTTATTTAATTTATTAATTTCAATATTTGAAAAATATATCTCGGAATTATTGAGAACAAATATTCAACCTAACCATCACCAAGCACTTCACCATAGAGATGAGCACAAACAAGTCAATGTCTAAAATAGTGTTTCTATCATAACAATAGATCTTGGAAGACCTTTTGTTAATTGATCGGCTAAATTTTTCTCTGATCTTACGTAATATAGTGATATCACTTTTTTATTCATTTTCCATACGGTTTTATATGTAACAAATATGTGCCTATTCATTTTACGATTCGTAGTTACTTGATTGATCAGATCAATAACTGATTTTGAATCACAATGCATAGAAATTGATGGCATTGGTTTTGGCACAATTGGAATTTCACTAAGTAAATTCCGAAGCCAATCGGCTTTTGTGCATGCTGTGTCAAGAGTCGTTAATTCGGCTTCCGTTGTACTTCGTGTAATTGTTGTTTGTTTGGACGAACTCCACGATACAGCTGCACCGCCAATTAAAAAGGCATATCCAGATGTAGACTTAACATCCAGAGAATCAGTGATCCAATTTGAATCACTATAGCCCTCTAACACACTAGGAAATCCAGTGTAAACAAGTGCAAAATTTATGGTACCATTTAAATATCGAAAAATTCTTTCGAGGGCTTCCCAATGTTCTTCACTAGGATTACTAGTATATTGACTAAGACGATTTACTGCAAATGCAATATCAGGACGTGTCCGATTTGCAAGATACATTAAAGAACCAATTTGTTGTGAATATAACTTTTGTGCGACTGGTGAACCAGTATTCTTAGTCAAATGCACACTAGAGTCAAACGGAGATGTAACTGAATTTGAATTGAAATAATCAAACCGTTTGAGCATTGCCTCAGTAAAGTGAGATAAGGTCAAAGAAATATGATTATTTGCGGTATGAGTTAACTTCATACCCAATATTACATCTGCTTGACCTAAATCTTTCATATCAAAATTTGTTGACAAATATGTTTTAACATCATTTATAAGTGCTAAGGATGTTCCAAAAATTAGGATATCATCTACATACAAACATAGAATTACACATCCATTAGAAAATTCCTTTGAATAAACACATTTGTCAAAGTTATTTGAAATAAAACCATATGAAGAGATAACTTTATCAAACTTCATATGCCATTGTTTAGGTGTTTGTTTTAAACCATACAAAGATTTAACAAGCTTGCAAACCTTATGTTCTTGTTCTTTAACTACAAAACCTTCAGGTTGCTCAATATAAATTTCTTCTTCTAAAGCTCCATTAAGAAATGCGGTTTTAACATCCATTTGATGTATTATTAAATTATGAATGGAGGCAAGAGCAATTAAAACTCTCAGAGTTGAAATTCTACTCACCGGTGCATAGTATCAAAATAATCAATACCTTTCTTTTGACTAAAACCTTTAGCCACTAATCGAGCTTTGTATCTATCAATAGATCCATCAGGTTTTAGCTTCTTTTTAAAAATCCATTTGCTTTTAATAACTTTATTGCCCGGTGGTAGATCAGTTAAAAACCAAGTATTATTTTGCAATATTGATTGGATTTCGCTATTAACAGCTTCTTTCCAAAATGGTGCTTCTGTTGAAGCCATTGCATCTCAAAATGTTAGAGGATTATCCTCTATTTGGTAGACATAAAAATCATCTCCAAAACTTTTTTCAACTCTTTGTCTCTTACTTTTTCTTATCTCAAACTCTGGTTCTGAATCAGAGTGATTTTTAGAAGAAATTTGAGAAAGGGAAGATGATGTTTCCATCATATTATTTGGAACCTTTGATTTAAAAGGAAAAATATTTTCATAATACGAGGCATCTCTAGCTTCCATAATGAAATTGTTAGAAATTCCACTAACACTAGAGTTTATAACAAGAAATCTATTTGCACTACTATTGTGGGCATATCCAATAAAAACTGTGTCAATAGTTTTCGAACCAATCTTATTTCTTTTTGGTCCAGGAATATTAACCTTTGCTAAACAACCCCACACGCGGAGAATATTTAAATTTGGAGTTCGTCCTTTCCATAACTCATATGGAGTTTGTTTCTTTTTCTTTGAGAGAATTTGGTTTTGAATAAAACATGATGTGACCAATGCTTCCCCCCACATAGTTTCAGGCAAACCTGAACTTATGATCATGGCATTGACCATGTCTAATAGAGCGCTTCTTTCGTTCCGCTACTCCATTAGATTGTGGAGAATAGGGAGCAGTCGTTTCATGGATAATTCTATTTTCTTTACAAAAAGTATTAAATTCATTCGAGGTATATTCACCTCCTCAATCTGATCTAATGATCTTGATCTTTCTCTCTAATTGATTTTCAACCTCCGCTTTATAAGTTTTGAACTTCTCAAAAACTTCATCCTTTGATTTAAGGAGATAACAGTAGCAATATTTGGAATAATTGTCAATGAAAGTTACAGAATATCGATTACCCCCTCTAGTGGGAATTTTAGTTGAATCACACACATCGGTGTGAATAAGTTCTAAAATATTAGTCTCGCGATTTACATTTTTAAAAGATTTGCGAGGCTGTTTTGCTTCGGAACAGATTTGACATTTTGATGAAATGTCTAATTTTATTTTAGGAATCAAATTAAAATACATCATTTCTTTTATTCTATATAAATGTACATGACCAAATCTGGCATGCCATAGAACTGAATCTGAGTTAGAATATGATGTAATAGAATTTACTTCATCATTTGTAGAAGTCGTTGTATTAAGTTTAAATAAGCCATTTATTACATAGCATTTTCCAATAAATAAATCTCCTTTGCTTATTACAACCGCGTTTGATTCCAAAACAAATTTGTAGTCTCTTTGTACTAAAAGAGAACCACTAACTAAATTTTTATTTAAATTGGGAACATGTAATACATCGTGTAATACGAGCATTTTTCCAGATGACATCATAAGGTCAACACGGCCTCGACCAATTACTTGTGTCGATGAACCATCTCCAAACAAAATACTGTTTTTATATGAGTCTTGATAAGTGGAGAAATAGGAACGATTAGCACAAACGTGAACATTTGCTCCAGAATCAAACCACCAATCAAAAGAGGTACAAACTAAATTGACCAAACTTTTAGACTCCGACAATATAAATTTGTCGTTATATGATTCAATCACATTAACGAGAAAATTCGATCTATGAAAAAGATCAGTTTTAGGGCAGTAGAACTTGTCTTTCATTGTGATCTGTCTTTCCATGCTTGAATCAAAATTTTCAGCTTCCATGTTCAGTTGAACAATTAGTGTATTCCTTGCAAAATAAATATTAGAGTTGACTGATATATGAATTAGACAAAATAATGATAAAATTTAAAATATCAAACAATCAATATATAATTTTGAATCTGGACAAAAGTTGATTTTTTAAACAAGTCCGAGTTAAGGCCAGTTAACTAAAGAAAATCAAATCAGCCAGAACAGTACTATTGACTTGGGATTTGGACTAATAATAATATAATAATCTAGCACAAGATTTGGATTCAAACAGTGCAATGAAAATATTATTTAGGCTTAGAGCTTGAGCAGCTAGTTGCTTTTGCAAAACAATGGATTTATGTTGTTAACTAAATTGGAACAACACCAGATCTAATCGTACTGAAATTATAAGATCAAAATTATAGATCTGATTTGGGTAACTAATAAACGAATGCAATCTTCCTTTAGATTGTTAGAAATATTGCCCAAATAATATAATTAAATAAATAAATTATAATTTATTTAAATAGAAAATAATAATAATAAATATATTTAATTGAAAGATCAAGCCTGGTGTAGCTGTGCGATCGAGTCGCGACTGTCCTAAAGGAAGATTGTGCCCTCTTGTACAGGGAATATCACTGATCTGCTTCCAAAGTTCTACACCTCGAGCCTAACCTCGTATCCACACCGACAGCACAGTTGCGGAGCGGATGGCGTCCACTTCGAAAGAAATGAAGCCGTGCATCGAATTTTTCAATCAAGTTGTAGATTTAATTTTTGATTTAATAGAAGAGAGAATATGGTTGTTTTCTTTTCAATTTTGAGAATATTTTCCAGTAGAGAGAAGGGGATCTGAATGTCCTTTTGTTTTCTTTTTGCAATTAGAAAACGGTCCAGAGAAAAAAAATGGAATGACTTCTAAGAGAGACTAAGATCAAGAGAATTAAATTACTAGATTGAGAAAATGAAAGGTTGCCTCATCTCTTGATCCATTTCTATATATATATTGAATATTGGATATTGGATACAATGGCCAATGGCCAGTTGGCCCAATAGAGAATATTGTCTCCTTAATTATTTATACACATGTATATTTTCCAATATTCTCCATTAATAATTTATATTCAATAATTAAGTTTTAAAATTTTATGTATTATTTAATAAAATAATACAACAGAACATTAATCGGGTCTCTATATAAACTCAAATAAGTTACCCTTAAAGAGAATGACAAGCAGTACATAAATACCCTTAAAGAGAATTTTGATTTCTTCCAAAACTGACGGGATGCTATACAACTTAAGCTAACAAGCTTTGGCCACATATATTATGTCACCCTTTGTTTAGGCTTAAACTCGCAATTAGTGGATTGAGAGAGCCGTTAAATATCAACTGTGTTAAATGCATTTTCCAAACTTCAAACTCCCGAGTCACGATCTCTCTCAAAGTTTAAAGTGTGTCTACGCTTGAGTAGCAAGCTTTGGCTACATTTTCCGTTTTTGGTGTGAAAAAAAAAATTTATCTTAACTTACACAATATGATTATTTTAATGTTTAAATTACATTCAAGATGAGATTTAGATCCAATTTAAATGATGGAATATTTGATTCCAAGTTATTTCTTTCAATGTCGAAATGAAACCATTTTCCAAGTCAAGGTCGTCGCATTTTACCAATGGGAGCTATAGATGCTCCGAGTACCCACACACACAATAACCATCTCATGACCATATATAACCGATCATATCATACCTCCAAATAAAAGAAAAAGAAGAGAAAGAAAAAATTCCCAAGAAGAAAAAATTTGTATTATTTTTCATATAAAGATCCACCATGAAGGATCAAGTTTATATTTCACTTCTTCTAATTTCTTCCCTGTTTATTCTGCATTGCCAGCCGGCCATATAGCAGAGAAAGGTAGTCTGCCGTTGCCAGGACCTTCAGCATGTCCTTTCCATCGGAAACTTCTCCGTTTGCATCCTATCCGCCCTCCTGAGCCTGGGAAATGAATTACTAATCCCAACGGAACTATTTCGTGCAAGAATCATCATAAAATTATTGGTCCTCCTCCATAGACTTCTTCTCCATATCAATGAGAGTGATGAATAAAATCTTCAACCGAAGTTCCAAACCCCGCTTTATCATAGCTCCATAGACTTCTTCTCCATATCAATGAGAGTGATGAATAAAACTTCAACCAAATTTCCAAGCCCCACTTTATCTTAGTAGACACCTTATTATGAGAGGCTGACAGTGTTGAAACAGTAAACTTAATATTAATAATTTTATGTTTATGAAATTTCTCTATGGTTTTCTAGAATCTGTATTTAGGACTTTCTAGTATACATTTTATGCTCTTTAGTATCTAGTATGTGTTATATTTTGTCAATGTTTTAAATTGCGCCGCTATAGTGTGCTGTAGAGGTTTATGTTCATATTTTTTTCATTTTTTATATATTGTTTCACATGTGGAGTTCAAAACAAAAACTCATATCAATATGGAATCCAAAATAAAAAAAAATTCAGAAAAAAATTTATATGAAAACTTTGTGAGGAGAATATATTTTTATTTCTTGTTGTTAAGAAATCTGGGGAAACGGATCAACAATTTCACTACTACTATAATTTTATCTATTGAAACTCATTTATCATGGGATACTGCATTGTCAGTAAAGCACTAAGTGTCTATAAAATCAAAGTTAGTAAAAACCATTTCAATGCATCCTCCATTTGAACTTATTCATGTTAATCTGAACACTAATTGGGTCTATATAAACTAAAATAAGTTACCCTTGAAGAGAATGACAAGCAGTACTTACATAGCTTTTGAGAAAATTTAGCATTTAAAACTTAAATTTGCATATTATTTTTTTGTAGGCTTTGGTTGCTAGAAATATCCACCATTTGACATTTGTACAAACTACTACAGAAAACCCCTTTTAAAAAGGGGTGAAGATAAAACATGTAGAGACTGTTTAGTAATTTACTGTATGGAGTTAATATATAAGGTCCAAGTTTCTTCAACATGATACTGAAGGTGTTAGTGTATTATTTGATACAGATACATTTAACTGGGGTATAGTGTATTGATCAAATAAACATAACAATAACATAATTCTAGATTACAAAACAGAAAGTAAAGACACCAACATAACCCAAAAAATAAAAAAGAAACAAAGCAGGGAAAACTAAAACAAAAAACAAGCCAGTGCCTCATTCACACAAACCACAGTCGAAACAAAAAACTAATCCACTTTCAAACAAACCACAGTCCAAACTCAAACTCTACGCCTACTGTTAACAACCTAACTCACAATAACTTAACCCCCCCCCCCCCCCCCCCCAAAAACCCCCCTCCCAAAACCTTAAACCCTCATATACACCCAACCAAACCCCAAATCCTAAATCGGGGCGGCACAAGTGGTCCTAAAATGCCCGGTCTGATTACACCTGCTACAATGCACCACCCTCTTAACTCTCCCCTGATCCTCGGCCCTCACTCTCTTTTTCCTCGGCCGTCCCGCCGGCCTGAGACTCTTCGGCGGGTGAATCACCCGCTGATCCAACCCCAAATCCGGATCCATTATCTCGCTCCACGAGCTCTTATCCGGTATCGGATGGATCGTCTGCGAATAAGTCTTCCTGTAAGTCGCGACGGTAAAACAACTTTCCGTATATCTATGCACGTTTTGGCGGCAGGATGAAAGAGCGGCAACGCCGTGCGCGCACGGAAGGCCGTAGAGTTGCCAGCCACGGCAAAGGCAGCACCGGTTTCTTATGTCTACTATCATAGAACCCTCGTGGGGCGAAACGACCTCGAATTCCGCCTCGTTGGCACGGATCACTTGGTAGGCTCTCGCTCGCTCGATTGCTTCTGCAACTCGCCTCTCGGAGCTCGGAACGAGAATCGTGCTCCATTGCATGCTCGCTTCTCGCCTCTCGTTGAACCAAGTCATTAATTGCCTTCTGATGGACTCCATCATTTGGATGATTGGCAATCCGGAAGCTTCTAGAATCCACGAGTTTAAAGATTCTACGATATTTGCTGTGATGTGGCCGAATCGGGTGCCTTCGAAATAGGCGGTCGCCCAGAGTCTGAAAGGGTGGCGCCTGATCCAATACGCGGCTTCTTCGGAACTATTTTCGATTTCTACGAGTTTGGCGTCGAATTCTATGATGGTTAAAGCGTGAGCGGCCTCCCAAAAGAGGTTGACGAGCATCGAGTTGTTGAACTCTTTTCTAAAGCTCTCGCTGAGGTGGCGCATGCAATATCCGTGAAAAGCCGTCGGGAAGTTGAAATCCACTCCATCGGCAATCCCCTTCCTTCTATCGGATAATATCGTCAATCGAGGCATGTTTTCAGTATTGTTTTCAAGAAGAGTATGTAATTCCGACAAAAACCAAATCCAATTTTCATCCGTTTCTTCGTCAACGACTCCGAAAGCTAAGGGAAAAAGCGCGCCGTCGCCGTCGAAGCCTGTCGCGAGGAGCAACGTGCCCAAATACTTGCTTTTTAACAAGGTTCGGTCTAGGCCAATGAGGGGCCGACACGCGTTCACAAACCCGTAAATAGACGCATAATAAGAGATGAAAAGTCTCCTAAAGCAGTTGTCCTCTGGGTCTCCATAAACCTTGGCGATCGAGCCGGGATTCGTTCTCATCACTTGCTCGCAGTACTGAGGCAAAAGCTTGTATCCCTCTTCAAACGAGCCTCTCACGGCTGCGATTATTCTTTCCTTGCCTCTCCAAGCTTGTTTGTAAGATAATGTTATGCCGTGCATTCTATGAATTTCTTCTAATATTTCCTTTGGTTTGTAATGCGGGTTCTCGCGGAGTCTTTCTTCCACCGAGCTCGCGACCCATTGAACCGAGGCTTGTTGGTGTCCTAAATGGCTAATACCGCTACAATTGTGGGTATCATTAATGGTACGGATCGTAAAAGTCGGTACGCCCGGTAATTTCGCCGCGTGGATTCTCCAAGGGCAATCTTCAGCCGCGCATCTCGCGGTAAATCTCGTTTTATCGGATTTTACCGTTTGGATCTCGAAATGACAAGCTATAGCCGCGTCTCGAATCGCTCTGCGACAAGATTTCACGTCTGGGAATTCCTGGCCAACGGAAAGTTGGTGGACCGGGCTCACCACGAGCCGGCGCGACTGGATGGGAGTTTGGGCAACGACTAGTTGGTTGTTTGACATGTCGTGATGATGAGATTGTAAGGCGAGTTCATGGTGAGCGTGGTCCATGGTGAGCCCGTCTATGTTTTCTTCGAGTCCGTGGGGTTCTGAGAGAGTTAACTCGTGGTTTTCTGAGAGATCCAAGTTGTGGGTTTCTGAGTCCGGGTCGTGAGATTGACCTAATGCGAGTTTGTTCGAGTGGGTTAAGACGAGACGGTTGTCATGATGATGATGATTCAGACCTAGTTCATGGTCATGGTCATGCTCATGCGATTGGCCTAGGACTAGGTTTTGCTCGTGAGAGTGGCCAAGACCGAGCGAGTGGCGGTGTCCTAACCCTAGGTTTCGGTTAGGGTTCATGACCAGGTGATCGTGGTGCGGGTTTTGGCCTAGGGCTAGGTCTGGGTTTTGACCCAGCACCAAGTCGTGGTTCGCCATTTGTGAATAGCAGTAGTTTTGTGATCTGAATTGTTTAGGTTCTGCAAAAAAGAGAGATGGGTTTGTAAGAGATTAGAGTGAGGAAGCAAAATCAAAGAGTGGAAAATTGAGTATCAGACTGAAGAGAAAACAATTTTGTGGGTTCAAGAGAGAAGAGGAGAAATAGCTCTTTTAAGTATTCAAATCTCAAAAAAGGCACGAAACCCTTTTGTTTCTCATCTCTTTCTGCCCAAAAATTAAGGTCAAAATACTACAAATCAAACAAATCAGAGCAAACAGAGAGCTTTACTTACTATACCTCACGACACAAAAAAACCCACTTAATCTCCACTCGAATCGGATCAACAATCAACCAACCACTCCTGAAAATCAGAGAAGAGAAACCAACATCAGCAAAGAGACCCAACACCCAACACAAAATCCCACAAAAAGAAGACTGAAAACCAAGCGAGAAAGAAGAGTTTACCGTTGAGGGGTGGCCAAGGGGCGAAAGGGAATTTCGAGATTTAATCGAGGGGCAAAGAGAGAAGAGAAAATGTTGAGGGCAAAAGGGCACAGAGAGAAGAAAAGGGGAAAGAAGGAAAGAAGAAGGGGAGGCGAATTGGAGAGGGCATTTAGGTCACAAGCTTATCGCTTTGTGTGAAATGACTGTTTTGCCCCTCGGATTTTGCATGCCCTCGGCTCAAATTATCTATTCTGCCCCTAGCTCGTTAAGAATCGAATTCGGGAAATGGGATTCCGGATTTGAGGAAAGTCGATATTTGAAATTCGTGTTGGAGAAAAGACAGAAATGAAATTCTGGATTTGGAGAAACGGAAATTGGAATCTGTTTGCTGACTAAACTGGAGAAATGACATGATGGGTTGGGCCAGTTCATTGTCTGTTTGGGCTGATATCAAATTTTGTTACACGTTCAATTTTACCTTATCAAAAAAAAAAAAAAAAAATTTGAACTACTCATATGAGGATGTTCATTTGAAAAAAATCATTCTTAATAAGTATCGAACCTACAACCTCTTGGTTGGTGGGGTGAGATATCTTTACTACTTGAGATAGCAAGCTTTGGCTACCTTATCAAAATTTTAAAAAGGAAATTAATGAAATTTAACATACATATAAAATAAAACATTTGGTCCATTGATGGGGACAGAGGATGGCGAGCAGTGGCCCAACCCCCCCATGCTCAATGGATTGTTTTAGGGGGCATTTGGTTCGAATATTGAAGAAGAATGTTTTGAAATGTATGGATTCTAAGAAATCATTTTCCAAGTAATGTAATTCTAAAACATGTATTATTATTATGTTTGGTTTGGTGTATATATTTTAAGGAATGTAGAAGATCTTGATTTATGTAGATTTCAAATTTATAAAATCTATTTACATCGACTAATTAATGAGAGAGAAATATTTTTTATAAAAAAATTATTTTCTTAAATTTGTATTTTTCTCATCATGGAAACCAGAAAATCCACTAATTTTGATAATAAGGCTAGACAAACAAACCAATTTGACAAACCACAAACAGACGACCGAATATGAAAATTAATAGATGATTTTTTCTCTTTCATTTGGGCGATTTGGTGACGAGGATTAATTATAATTATTTTTAGATGTCTATTAGTGGGAATTTATTGAATGTGCCGAAATTTGAGGGAAAAACAGAAACTCCCGCTTTCAGACCTGCTTGATTTTGATATGCCGTTCCTAGCTTTAATATTTCTATGTGTATATTCTTATAGACTGTAGAATCTAGTATGTGTTATGTTTTGTTAATGCTAGTTTATTTCTCGTAGTGTTTGTGTGTAGGTTTTGAATTTTGATTTTTTTAGATTAGTGTGTTTTGAATTTTAAAGGCATGGTGTAAAAGCTTATTATTGTACCAGTATGGATAGTTACAAATTCAATATAGCAAACTTACATGCAATATATGCATAAGGATATGAAATAGTCTCTTGACTTGACTTTGACTCATTCAAAACTAAGATGCAATATATGCATAAGGATATGAAATAGTCTCTTGACTTGACTTTGACTCATTCAAAACTAATACTTAGTTCTCAAGTTAAGTTGAAAAATAACCTCGCCTCGTCAAAACGCTATTGTCTTCTCAGCTCATAAAGGCCTTTTCATGGAGAAATTTCAAGTCAGTGTGACCACCTTTTCTTAGACCCAGTCCATTTTAAAACGCAGTCTTTAAATTCATATTTCATTTAAAAATCCCTATATATATATAGTAACAAATTAATTCCAACCCCTTATTTTTCATCTATTTTTTAGTCTTCTCAAAATGCCGCATCATCATTTTTATCTCGACCATTCAATCACATTTTTTGTCAAATCTTAACCATTCATTTTCTTAAATTTATTGATATTTTATCACAATACTTATATGGATATTCAAACATAATCATATAATTGGTTGAATTGGTGTTTTGTGTTCCATTCTTGATTTAATGATAACCGTTGAATTTATTTCTTACCATCAAATTTTAATCAGATGGTTTCAATGAATCATAGTTCAAAGTAATGTTCAACTATTAATACCAATAATTAATGAAGAGTTCACTCATTAAAATATAAATAATTTTTCTTTTCTTCTTTAAAAAATTATAATTCTTAATGAAATATTTTATTTCTCATGTTAAAATCATCAAATATAAATTTGTTGGAATTTTCTCTTTATTTTGAGTTCCATATTGTTATGATTCCAATTAATTTTTTTTCTTACTAAAATATGTGAATATAGACTATATAAAAGAACATGTACAAAAATAATATGCTCATTAACTTATACCTTAATACCTTATTTTTCATCTCTCTTTGAGCATTCTCAAGGGACCTATCGTCAAGTTCATCTCGGCCATAGGATCATTTTTTTTTTCAAATCTTAGTTTTTCATTTAAATTATTACCACAGTATCATATGGTCAGTTAGATTAATGTTTCGTATTATATCTTCAATTACGTGAAAACTATCATATCAAATATAATTTCAGAGGATTAAAATTATATTATATTACTTAATGTATTTCGGATTGGGAAATGTGCAAATACAATGGCACTGTAGCAGGACTATAATAGCACGACGCACTGTAGATATACTGTTTTTCCATTTTATATATTATTTTCTCATTTTTATATACTGTTTTGTCATTCTATATATTGTTGTTTATTCTTTGTATATTTTTAATTTTTTTAATTTTATATACTGTTTTTCCCATTTTATATACAGTTTCCCATTTTATATACTGTTTTCACTTTTTATGTAAATATTGTTATTAGAAAATAAATTATGTATACTATTATGTATATATTGTTATTTGAAAATAAATTATATATAATGTTATTGGATCCGTCGTGAATAGTGTGCTACAGTACCGTCGTGCTCGATCAGGTCCCTTAAGGATTTAAAAAAAAATATGTGATCAGTTTATACAGTGAGTCATGTTACATTTAAACATACTTTTTATAAATAATAATATAATTATTATTTTTATATTTTTTAAATTTAATCATCTATAATTAAATCTTATGTGGTTTCAACTAAAAACTCTGAAATAAATTATCGTGCATATTTAATTTTTTCGATCTCTTTCATCTAAGCCTGATTAATACCTGATATTTTTCTTAAAAATCTCTATGCAAACATAAATTGAGATTATAAATTAATAATCAAATTATTTTTTGGGTTATTATTTTTTGTTTTTTTTTTCTGAATTTATTATTTATGTTATTTTATTTCTTATATGTAAATTTATTTGTATAGAGTTATCCATCCTTACAAAATTAGATGTGATATAGAAAATATTTTTGAATGAATAATAAATGGATATAATATCTCATGATGTAATTCAAAATAATTTTAAACATATCCAATTTACATACATAATTATTATATATTATTTATGTACAATAAATTTATTTCAAACTTTTATTTAGAATTTTCATAATTACAATTTATACATACATTCAAATGAATAACAATTTTAAATATTCGCAGCGAAACGCGAGTATTATCCTAGTTACAATACATGTCTCACTTTTGAACTAGAAAAGAATAACAAAAAAACAGCGGTGGATCTTTACCAAAATGTATGGAGGACGTAATGAAAAATACATCAATGGGCGAAGTGCATATAGCTCTAACTTTATCATAAAAGACAATAGTATAACTATATATAACTAGAGGCGGAACTAGGATGAGCAAATAGGGGTGTCTAAAATATAAAATGAATTAATAGAGGGGGTGAAATTAAAATTAATAGAGGGCATGATCCTTAGGCCTTAAGGCCCTCTACTAATTCCGTCCCTATATATATATAGAGAGAGATGCTAAAAAATATACATATGTTCGAACATACATTTTTTTAAAATACCCGTAAAATGGTTATAAAAAGTAAAAATTCAAATTTCAACCGCATGGATGTAATATATATGTTATGAATATCTTGTGGATTAATTTTCACAGGAATCAGAATAATATATCATTGCCATCATGTATCATCAAACTATTATTCCGATATATGTTTTGAATAGTGCTGCATATTTTTGATGATATTACATCCGTACGGTTGAAATTTTTATTTTTATTTTTTTAATACGTATTTTGGGTGTGGCTAAAAAACGTATGTTGTGTATACGTATGTTTTTTAGTCACACCCATATATATATATATATATATATATATATATATAGGGGATCGCTGCCTCTTTAGTACCTATTTAAATCCGCCAGTGCGAAATTTTTTTTTTTTTATAGAATGAAAATGACTCTATGTCCAATATTCATTTTTGATGCAAATGAGATTTAAACTCATGACCTATGATTTATTGTGCTTTACACTCAACGACTAGAACATAAGCCCATTTGCACCGGTGCGAAAAACTAAATATGGTTACACCAAAGTTGATAGTTTTCACAAAAAAAAAAAGGACAGATATTTGTTGAAATTTTAGGAGGTCGTTATTACACGTTTGAATTCATAGTATTTATTTATTTATATTTATTTGTATTTATTTATCAAAATATAACAGAATGTCTCTAGACTATTCTTAAAATTCTAAGTCGTCGGGTATTCATTCTATCGTGAATTATTTCCAAGAGAACTTTCTGGACGTATCCATCATAACTAATGTTCTTTAACTTTGTGAAAATGAGAGGTGCTTCAACACAATAATTAGTCACTCACTGTCTATATAAGCAACCCTCCCAGTCCCAAACCTCCGAATAAAGAAAAACAAACAAAGAAGAAAAAAAAAAATCTAAGAACAATTAATTAATCTAGGAATCTTTTAGATCTTAAAGATCGAACATGAAGAGGCAAGCTCTTGTGTTACTTGTTCTTTCATTCATTTTTCTTCTACATTCTCAGCCGGCCGTAGCAGAATATTGGAAGTATCAATCGCCACTACAACGACCGAGGAATCAATATCAGCACCCACGGGGCGGTGCTTACACACACTGTGGTAGCAACAACTATGACGAATGCTATCATGAAAGATATCAAAATATTCCTGGTCCTCCATGAAAATTACTACTCCATGTCAATGCTAATGAAGATGATCAAGTTGGATTGTCATATTCATATAATTAGAAGAATCGATGCAATATAAGAATTTTATGCAACGATTATTGATATCATTATTGGGGGAGATTTGTTCTCCTTTGGTGCAGTAATGTTTTGTTTAGCTTTATCTTTTTGTTTCTCTTTTGTTTTTTGCTATAATTATGGGATAAATGCACTCATGGTTCTTGTACTTGTAATGAGATTGCATTTTAGTCATTGTATTATTTATCTAAAATTTTGAGTCTTTATTCTTTATAGAATTATGTACTGTTAGTTCATGACTTAAAAGGACGTTGAGTTTCACTAATCAAATTTGGATAGAGCCTTCCTCCTTTCTTGAAGAAGCCCCCCCTACTACCTCCTGAGCTAGACCTAGACATTGGAAAATTCCAGTCAAAGAGAAGAATCCGACTCAAAAGCCGCGTATTGGAGGAAAGGACATGGTGGGAGGTCACATACCTGCCTGAGTCTGATCAGAGAGAACGGCACAATATGGACCCACTTGGCCCAATCCGGCAAGGCTCCCAGAAGTAGCTGGTGTATCTCTAGTCGGGCAAGCCAATGTGCCCCCTTCCCGATGTTCGCTTCCTCTGTAGCCGTAGCCGACAATGCTAAATTTTTTGTAAGTGATTATTTTGCCCTTGTAATTTGGACAACTTGAAATTTTGATGATCACTGGAATAAAATTGAAAGTTACTAACTAAAGTATAATGTAAACATGAGAAAGTTTAGACGCCAGTCAAATGGGTTCTATATAAGCGTATCTGTATTTGGACAGTATTTATTTAGCAAAATAGTACGGAATTGTTGGGAAAAATGGAGGTGTTTCGCACAAATTTCCTCACTCAAGACCGAACATCTTGTTTATTGCTTTTATGGTTAACTCAAATACTCAAATCGACATCACAAACTCAACCCGATTTAACAATATTGCAAGGGAATAAAACAAACAACGCAAGAGATAAAAATGGCGGCGGCTCTTTCCCATGAGGCGATAGAAGGGGCGATCCTCGAGGTTCTGGGGTCAGAAAAAACCCTAGAAGAGATTAAAACCAAGCTACTCAGTGGGAGAAAGGGTCCTGCTTCTCAACCAATTCCATCCTCTTTGAAAAACGTGGATATTACCAACAAAGGCACAGAAAAACCAAACCCTAAACCAAAACAAAGTCAATCCAGGGCAGATGGAAACTGGAGTCTAGTTACCAACAAAAAGAAAGCTATCACAAAACCTTATCTTTGCTACCGTTGTTTATCCACAGAACACACAAGAGAAGATTGCAAGGAACTTATTAGATGCTACAAATGCAAAAACCTAGGCCTTTTTTGGGCTGAAATCAAATTTTGTTAGGCCTTTTTTGGATGTTTTCTGCTTTTTCTTTCAGTTTTTTTTTTTGAGAAATTTGGAGAGGGCCCGAAACGTCCCCCTTCCAAATGCAAAATGTTTTTCCTTTTCTGCTTTTTCTTTCATTTTTGTTTCCAAAAAAATATTTTTTAGTTTAAAAATATGTTCACTTTATATTCTAACATTCATCATTTATCTGTAAAATAAAGTAACACATAAAGCATAAATAATCTGAGAAAAAAAATCCGCCCTTATCAAAATTAAAAAATTTATTTAATACCTTTTTTTAAACATAAAAAAAATAAAAACAAAACATAAAATATGAGTCTTCTTCAATCTCTGATAAGAACTTTGTCATTTTGGCTAGTCGTACGGTTAGCTCAGGTGTCAGCTGGACCTCACAGAACTTATAAGAAAAAAACTAAATATTATTTAGACAGCCATCTTTTACGATTTTGTACATGAAAACTATGTGCACACTTGACAGGGGGAAGAATAGCACAAGCCAGTATACTGGCGTAAATAACTTGCGTAGCTAATGTTAAAACGACTAAGAAACTAGCTCTATTTCTGAAGTAGACCGATGGACCCAGACCAAATCTCTTCTTCCTTGATAACCCTCATGTCAGTGACGTGGTGTTTCGTAATCCAAGTCTATTCAAATATTTTAACTATTCAGAACACCTTACAGATTTCCTCGCTCATTTTCTCAAAAGAATTGAAAAAAAGAAAAAGCTTGTCGTCGTTATCGCAGAGCTAAATGGAGTCGAAGAGCGATGCAGGTAGACCATGGCAAATCTCTTTCTTCTGATCCTCTTTCTACATTCAGATCTCTGAAATCTGAACGTTTATTTGCAGAAATGAAGAAGGAGACCTCCGTAATCTCAAGGGTAAGTTTTCTTGTTACACGTTGATCTAGCATTGTTTTTCTTTTCGTTAGCTTAATTAGATTAGTTAATTTGATTTTGCTCAAGAGAGATTATGATCCTTCTGATGAGATATAGCTTACAACGGATTTATAAATCAGTAGATATAATTATCGAATTGTTCTTCTTGATTTTAGTTTTCTCATTTCGTTATTCCTGATTTATCATCTATTATATGTTCACTTCAGTGATTCCATTATTTGTGCCAGAGAAAGTACTTCTCTATGAATTTCCTTATCATTTGTTGATATTATTTTTTTTGAGAAAAATCATTTGTTGATATTACTTAGTTATTTAACTAGATTTCTCTTTTTCTTTGTCTCATTTACAAATTATAACTAATGTACCTGTATGCTCTGTTAATTTCCTTTCTAAACTGAAAGCATCTCTGTCCTTACTGTGGAATCTAATCATCTTACAACAGACTCCTTTTCACTGATTTTAGCTGATTTTACTGTATTCCAATATAATTTGATACAGCATGGGCAAAAACGCTAGACAAAGGAAAGGGAATAAAGGCCACAATTGAAGATGCATATGATTCCGAAGGAGAAGGAGCTCTGCATTGGGCGGCTCGCAAAGGAAGGAAAGAGATCTGCCAGTATTTGATTGAAAATTTAGGTATTGATCCTGATTTTCGCCCTCATGACGTTCCGAAGAAGGAAGGGCCTGGCAATTTAAAACTCTATTCTGGTATCTCTCTCTCTCTCTCTCTCTCTCTCTGTCTCTCTCTCTCTCTCTCTCTATCTGTTTCTCTCCTTTTTCTTAATTTTCTTTCACTTAATTAGTTTGTGCTAATTAATTTGTTATTTTTGTAGAGAAAACTCCGTTAATTTGCGCGGCATGTAATGGCAGTACAAGCACTATAGAGTATCTTATTGACATTGGTGCTGATCCTAATGCAAGAGATGAGAATGGATTTACGCCGCTTCACACTGCTGTCGTGCAAGGTCCTCCCCCCCTTCTCTCTCTCCCCCCTAATTTTCTGATATTATTTTCGTAATAATTTTTTAAATTTTTTTGTAATTTTAGTGCAAGTGGAGTCACTAAGAGCTCTAGCTTCTAAAGGAGTTGAGATCGATCCTCACCATTTCTTAGGGACTCCATTGCTTTTAGCCACGGCGCGAAATGATGATGTCATGGTCAAAATTTTGCTTGACCACAAAGCTGACGTAATAATTTTTTTTTTCTGTTTAGATCAAAAAATATATATTTCTTTTATTTAGTTTGTCTAATTTTGGCATTTTCTTGTCAGCCCAATATGAATTACAAGGAACTGATGTATGATCAATTTATCACGCCACTCGTTGTTTCTGTGCTTAACGGTTCGATGAAATGCACAAAGCTTCTCATTAAGGTATAATAATAGTATGTTTATATGGTTTCCTTCATGATTTTATTTTTTTATTTTATTTATCCAAATTTGTGCTTATTTGGAGTAATTAAAAATGACTTAACTAAATTTGGGTATTTTCATATGATTTTCCTTAGGCTGGTGCTGATGTGAATAAGCCAGTGCCTATATTAGAAATGGCAATCAGTTCAAAAGAGTTGTTGAATTACTTGCTGGAATCTGGAGCTGATCCCAATATTCCCAATATGGTTTATTTTGTTCTTTTTCTCCTTCCATTTTATTTTCTCTTTAAATATTTATTTAACATAATATAATTTTTATAATTGTGATTTTATATTTCACAGTATGGAAAGCTGCCAGTAGAAATTGCTGCAATTAGAGGAGCAAAAGAGGCTGTGGAAATTCTCTTTCCTTTAACCTCTCCTATTGAAACAGTACAAGATTGGAGCATTGATGGATTATTTAATCATGTCGAATCCGAAAGTTTCCAAAAAGAGGTAAAAGAAAAAGCATTCTCAATTACTATTTACTAGGCAGAACTTGAATATTGTATATATCGATCTTTTTATTTTTCTATTTTCAGTGAATTACGCTGATTTAGCAAAAAAAAATTAAATTTTCTGATTAAACACAGGAGAAAATCCGGTCCAATGTGAAAATCGCAAAACTAAAAGATACAATAAATGATGTAATGGACAGGAAGGGCTACACTGCTGCTCGATACCTCTGTTTCTACGTAATTCCATTTTTCAAACATATCTTTCTAAACACGTAAAAGTTAATTCTGACAATTTTGTTAATTTTACAGGCGTTGCAAGAAGATCCGAGCGAAGTGGATCTTATCGCGAAAAAGGCCCTGTGCAGAATGAGAATAGAGAAGGATATGTTTGACGCTATGTTTGAGATCCATGACACAAACTCGCCCCAAGCGGCTCGTCGCCTTGCTGATATGCTTCTCTCCATGGGGGTAAATTAGTAATTTCACTTTGAGTTTTTAGACGAGGGAATTGTCTTATCACATTATAGCGTTAATTTTAACATGAATTTGGATGAAAGTACCCCCATCATAAATTTATGATAAAATGTTATTTTTTGATTTTTGAGTATTATTTATTTATTATTTATATATTATATTGATAAAATAGTTTCTAATATAAGTTACCTCCATTGCGGGAAGTAAAAGGCACTTTATAAGAGGTAATGGAGTTTCTAACAATGTAAGGGTTTTAAATACTCAGAAAGATGGGGGGTTTTATAATTTTTTTCCTAGTTGATATTTTGAGTTTCATTTTGAGAGCAATCAACCACAGATTTGACGACAGTACTAAGTTAGCATAATTAAGTATATGGTAATTTGATATTTGTATCAAATTTGTTGTTGGTTATAGTTATCTATCATTTTCATAACTATATTATCTTTCTTTTAATGGTAGAATCAACAAGCAGCAAGCTTGGTCATTATTGGTGCCTTGACTATGGAGCCTAATAGTCAAGACCACATGCAAGCCTTGAAGTAATATATCATATTTTATTTGTTTTTCTTTTTTCCTTTTATTTTCTCATTCTTTTTTCGGTAATTTCCTTTGCTTCTGAATTTGTTTAAAATCGTTCGTATTGTTGCAGAGCGATAGGCCTGGCGGATGTCGAAGGAAGTAAGGTATCAATAAAGAAGCTGTCTAGAAATGAGTTTTTTATGCTTTAGTGTGCATGAGCGTATATTGTTGTGTGCTTATATGCACGCAAAATTGATCTTTTATTTACTAAACACAAACGTTTCTTGGTTTGCTTTCTGGTTAATTATGATGGTTCTTTAGACATTTAAAGAGATTTGGTTCTCATGCGTGGAGTTTAGATTGCTTTGTTTTTTATTGAATCAAAGTTAATATTCAAGTCAAATATTGTCAAATTGATCATTGAAAAGGAGAAGTTAAAGAAGTCAAATATACTGGAATTAAGGCATAAACTAAATAATTAATGAAATTTAACGTACGTACAAAATAAAACATATGGTCTAGAAAGAAAAATCAACCATTCTACAAGACATTTTATTCAAATAAAAAAGAAACAAAAAAAATGAGCTTAACAAAAAACAAAACCCTCAAATTCCTAACTATTCCTATACACTAAAAACAAGAGTACATTTTTAACAACAATAAAATTAAAATCTCATCTCATAACAAAATTTGTGGGCCCGCTTGACGCTCTTGTTCCAATTCCTCTAATCTGCTTTTGACTTTTTCGGCGATATTTACATAAGCCTTTGCAGATGCAGATTCAGGATCCGATTTTACAATAGGCTTGCCTTCATCAGAGCTGCTTCTTATATTTATTTCCAACGGTATCTGTTAACGTAAAAAAACAAACACTAGGTAAGATTCTCAAATTAACCGAATAAAACTTTGAAATTTTTAAACTAACTCATTATTCAACCTTATTCTCAAACTAACTCGAAATAGACTTTAAAAGTTCCGCAGCAAAAAGCACCAAAATATCAATGTCGGCTAACTTTTTTCTACCGGACTTTCAAAGTATGATAATTTTTTTTTTCTAAAATCAAATTTCTTTTTCTACCGGACTTTGGGTTAGTTTGAGATTTTGAAATATTTTTGGTTGGTATAAGATTCTCACCTAAATAAGTCACGTCTAAATCATTCATGGGAGAAAATATTTAGTCTTATGTAGAGAAATAAAGCATAAATGCAGCACAAAAAAGGAAAAAGAGGGAAAAAAATTTCTTACCTCACCAAGGAATTTCATGTTCATATCTTTCGCGGTTTGGTGGGCCCCCCCTTCTCCAAAAATATATGAATTTTCTCCACATTTTGGACATTTAAAACAACTCATATTCTCAACAAGCCCCAAAATCTACAAAAACATAATATTAAAATCATTAAATCAATTTTTAAATAGAATTAATTAACTACAAAGATAAAAGTTAAAGAGAGGATTTATTTTATACAGGGACTTCAACTTTACGAAACATATTAGCGCCTCTTCTCGCATCAATTAACGCGATATCTTGTGGAGTTGATACAATTAATGCGCCTGTATTAACCAAAAAAATATTAATAAAATTATTAGTTGTAATTAAATATTGAAAATAAAAAAAACACTGCATTATTCAAATAGAGATAAGTTAAAACGATAGGTTTTTTTGCAAATTCCTATAGAATAGAGGCTTTTTTTTTGCAATTTCCAATGATGCAGGGGCATATTTGCAATTTAGACATCACAGTTCACAGGGGAGTTTTTGCAAAATTTACAATTATTCAAAAATTGTAAATAAAACACTAAATTATTCGAAAAACTATCGATTAGAATGATTGCGATGAGTTGATTAACTATGTTAGATCTTAACAAATGATATGTTTTTTTTTTTGCAATTTCCTACAAAATAGAGGGTTCCTTTTGCGATTTCCAATTTGGAGGGGCTTTTTTTGCAAATTAGACATAACACAGGGGCTTTTTTGCAAAATTTACCTGATAGTTTGAGTCTCTGAGAAATGGAAAGCTGAGTGTCGCCAGTGCCAGGTGGCATATCGACTACAAGCACATCAAGATCTCCCCATGAGACTCCTCTTGTCAGCTTTTCAATTGCACTCATTACCTAATAATCCAAAAATAATCAAATATTAAATAATAAAAAAATGTTTAATAATTGTTATGGATTTCTATAAATTATTATTCAATTACCATAGGGCCTCTCCAAACAATTGGGGCGGCTTTTTCGACGAGAAATCCAATTGACATGCATCTGATTCCGTAATTTTCAATCGGAACCATCTTCATATCTGATTATAATAATCGAAATGATAAATGCAAATTATTGCAAAACCCTACAATTTAATCAATTTTACTAATTTGCAATTATCAAATGTTTGACACCTTTGTCTATGTCGGGCTTTTGATGGAGATTCATCATTGTGGGAATCGACGGGCCGTAAATATCCGCATCCAATAAACCGACTTTTAGTTTACACACCTCAGCAAGAGCAACCGCCAAATTAACTAGAGAAAAACACAAATTTCAGCACAAAAGAAGAGAAATTTAACCAATAAATTGTTTGAGAATGTAAAAAAAAATGAATAAATTGAATGAAATGAATAAAACCTGCTGTGGTGGATTTACCAACTCCGCCTTTACCAGAAGCGACAGCAATGATGTCTCTCACACCAGGAATCGAAGGATTCTTCACATTAGGAGTGGATACGCTGTAAAATCTTAAGCTTTTCGATATCTAAATCATAACAAATGGTAAACAAACATAAGAAATCAGCAAAAAAAAAGAAAGAAATTTGTCGAATGAGATTATAAGTTGAGAATTGAACTGAGCTAGAGTTTTCTACCGTTGAGTTTCTGGTCAGTTGATTGAGAGAGAAGAATCTGTTTAGTCCCATTGCTTGATCAAATCAAAGATCGAACTTCTTCAAATTAGAATGTTTTGTTTGAGCTTCTGTAGAAGAAGGGCAGTGAGGTCGGACATGAAATCGGGATTTGAAATCCTAGATTTAGAAAGAATCGGGAAATAAAATCCCATGTTTGGACATTTCTCTCTCCTTCACCAAAAACTCGCGAGTGAAATAATTCACTTCCTCTTTCCCTCCTTTTCCTTTTCCTCTCTCTCTTTTCCCCTTCCATTGATCTGCTAACTGTGAAACGAGATTTCCATCTTCGCATCTCCATTGATTTGGTCGAATGAAGTGATCGATACTTAGTTCTTAGTTCGTGCATTAGGTATAGATGTATCAGATGAGTTGCCCTGCTGTACAAGGTACACTTTTTTTTGTTGTTGTTTCAAATTGATGAATTTCCAGTTACTGAGTGCGAATTTTTTAGTTTATTTTTACAATTGAGTGTTATGAGGACTTTAGGTTAGCATTCTGATTCAGTGAACTTAGGTTATTTGTATGTAAATTGTTGAATTTGATGGAACAATATGGTTTTTTCTCTTTTTTAACAGATGTACACAAGTTTGGGGCCGACAATAGCTTTATCACGAAGCTTAACTTGAGCATTTCAAATGGGCTTCCCCATTCAATCCCACTCTCAAGTCTCAAAACAGATGAACATGAATTGGTAAACTTTACATAACTTTTTCTACATTTTCTCTCTTAATCCATTCATAAATGTAATTCAAAAACTTGGATTTCATTTACAGGTTAGAGCGGTATTACAAATGCTTCAAGGATTTTCCAGCAATTTCTTTTACTGGGATTTGAAATTGAATTCTTTTCGATCCGAAGAAGGGATTTATGCGTCTCATTTATCTCAAACTGGTCTTAAGGGTTTATTAAGCCCTTTTTTACTCGCTTCAACTTGCTTAAAAAGGGTCGAAATGTTTATTAAAAAGGCGGAGTCTTTCAGTCAGAAATATCCCACTTTAAGCGCATTTGCTAATTCAGTTCATTCATGGCTCAAGGTATTTTTTATTCTTAGCCAGTTTTAATCATTTTTATTTCTCTTGGCTTGATTTGTGCATAATTGGTAATCTAAGGATAAATTGAGACTAAATTGGATTAAGCCGAGTTTTAATTGAGGTCATAATTGCACAATTTTTTTGTTTAATTGAGTAAAAAATATGATTAAATGAGGCTTGATTAGTTGATTGCACACAACTTAGGGTAAAAAATAACGCTTACTTTCAGTTTACCAGCTTAATTGAATTCATTTATTTAATCTGAGTACCTAAAAATTATCAAATTATCAATTTTAACTGTTTTCTTTTAATATTAACAGGGGCTGAGAGATATTGCTCTTAAAAAGGAAGAAGCATTGTGCAAATCAAATAATGCAAAAATTACCACACTTTTAGACCTAGTCAATTCTTTATCAAGGTAATTTTATTTTGAACACAAATTACTCTTTTGTTTCAAATTATTTATCACTCAATATATTTTTTTAAATATATTTTGCATATAATGCAGTCTATTTGCTGGAGCAGAACACCTTTATCAAGTCACAAATGAAGCGGTTTCAACTGAATTTTTGAATTCTGAGAAAAATATTATTTCTTTAACCGCTGCTGAGCTGGCAGTTAAAATTCTTAACTGTCTTTTCAACAAATTGACTCAAGTCTGTCTTGTGCGAGACGGCGAGGTATTAAAAAAATAATATTTTATTCAAATATATTTTTTTTTCATTTTTTACTGACCCTTTTGATAACATTATAATATATATTTTTTTGATAAAATATCAGGGGGATCCATATAAAATGTTGATATTCCTATTTATCGGTAGTTTATTGCCTTATATTCAAACCCTAGATTCTTGGCTTTATGATGGAATTTTATACGACCCTTTTGAAGAGGTAATTAATTAATCATAAAAAATAAAAAAAATATTCTTTTTGTAGATATTTCTTCAAATTTCTAGCTAAATAAATTTTAATTTTGAAAATTTCTCTTATTTTCAGATGTTTTTCTACGCCAACAGTTCAGTCTCTATAGATCAACCCTCATTTTGGGAAACTAGTTATTTATTGAGACAAAATAATGCCAAAATTATGATCTGCCCCCTGTTTTTTCATAAAATCGGTAAGGCCATCATATCGGCTGGAAAATCGTTACAGCTGGTTCAACATATTCAAGACCAAAATTTCGTCTCGACTCAAACGAATAAAACATTTGATTTTGAAATTCAAAATTTGAATAATGACGCACGAGTTTTGGGAATCTTGACTCTTTCTGACGTTTTTCTTATTTCTCTTGTCGGTTTATTTCACGACTCGGCTCATATTTTTGATCATTTATTAAAGTACCCAATTGAAATTAATGAAAATAATAATAATAATAATAATAATAATAATAATAATAATAATAATAATAAAAGTTGGTTGGATTTCTTATCTGACACAATACAAGGCATAACAAAAGCCAAAACCCCAAACAGCATGGATTTCGATGCGCTTTGTACTGGAAACCCAACTATAACAGTATGCAAGGAAATTTTACAGAAAACCCCCTCCTCTTGGGAAGAATTAAATGTTTCTAGAAGCTCTCGTTTGCCTCCTTTGAACGATAACATGCTTCGCGAGGCGGTTTTTGGCCGCACGGATCTCGATGCAAGATCTAGGGTTTCTGACGGGACGGATTTTCAGTTAGGGTTTGTATTTGATGAATTTGAGAGGTTTAGATTGGAAAATGATAGAAAAGCTTTGGAGAGTTTGTGCGCTTTTCCCACTCTTCTCCCTTCTTTTCCCGTATGTTTTATTCTTTAATTAATTAATTTGATAATAATTATGAAATTTTATGTGATTATGTTAAAATGACGTTTCTTTATTGATTTTTTTTTCTTAGGAAGATAAACATTTGTCAGAGATTCTTCCTTTTCAGAAAGACAGCACGCTCGCATCAAAAATTCTTAAATTTATTCAAAATATGAAATTGAAAAATTCACTGGACCCTCAAGTTGTACTTCAGGAATGTCTTGGTGCGTGTATAAAAAGACAGGTCAGACAAAAAATATAGCATATTATAAATGTTTTTGTTTTCTTTTTTTGCAAAAATAATTTATGAAATATGTAATTTTAGGTGGATCATGTGGGTAAAAATATATTAAACAAACTTATGGGTGAATGGAGACTAATCGATGAATTATTTATTTTACGTTCTATTTATCTCTTAGGCTCAGGTAAAAAAAATATTTTTACCTTTTTTTTAGTAATTTACATTATTTTGTTATGTTTATTTTATTTTTTATTTTTTTATTCAGGTGATTTGCTTCAGCAATTTTTGGTTGTTATTTTCAATCGGCTCGATAAGGGAGATTCATGGGATGATGATTTTGAATTGAACAGTATTTTACAGGTTTTTAATAATTAATTAATTTCCTAAATAATATTTTATTATTTTTTATTTTAAATTTGGTTAATATAATACTGAAATTTGATTTTTTTTTCAGGATTCAATTAGAAATTCATCAGATAGAACACTTTTAAATGCACCGGATTCTTTAACCGTTTCAATTTTAAATGAAAATTTAAATGAAGAAACAGATAAAAATTTAAATGAACGAAATTCGGAAAGCAACAATTTTGGTATTGATGCGTTTGATAAACTTAGTTTCACATACAAGGTATGTTCACCAAAAATATATTTAATTTTTTTTTTTCATTTTCAAAATTTTATATTTTTTTTTGCCATTTAATTAATAGAATAATTTTCACTCTAGGTATCTTGGCCTCTTGATTTAATTGCTAATAGAGAGGCGCTTAAGAAATACAATCAGGTATAAATAAAATATTGTTTGTAAAAATAAAACTTTCTTACTAATATATTTATTGTTTTTTTTTACTTTCAGGTTATGGGATTTTTATTAAAGGTGAAACGTGCGAAATTTGTTCTTGACAAAACTCGCAAGTGGAGATGGAAAGTAATAAATATTTTAATCTTTTCAAAAAATATTCTTCCCCCATTGTAAATAAAAATTTAAAATTTTTTTAACAATATTTTTTGTATTTAATTAGGGGAGAAGCGATGCACAACAAGCTCACAAGCACCATTTATTGATAGAACAAAAACTTCTAAATTTTGTCGATGCATTTCACCAATACGTAATGGATCAGGTAATTAACAATTACTTTTATATTATTGTTTTCTTATCTTCTACATTTTTGCAAAATAGCCCCTACATTATTCTTAAATTGCAAAAAAGCCCATCGTTAAGTTAACTCATCTTCATCTCAATTCATATTTTTATTAAATAAAAACAATTTTATTCCAAGGGTCATTTTTGCAATTTAATCATAATACAAGGTCTCTTTTGCAAATTTCTCTTTATTAATTATTTATTTTGTTGAAACAGGTCTATCACAGTGCATGGAGAGAGCTATGTAGCGGACTGGAGGCCTCCAGTTCTCTCGATGAAGTGATTGAAGTTCATGAGACTTATCTCTCCTCCATTCAGCGCCAGTGCTTTGTCGCTTCTGACAAACTGGTTCGTTTAAATAATAATAATAATAATAATAATAATAATAATAATAATAATAATAATAATAATAATAATAATAATAATAATAGTAATAGTAATAGTAATAGTAATAGTAATAGTAATAGTAATAGTAATAATAATAATAATAATCTTTTTCTTTTTACTTATTGTAGATGGCATTAATAGCGAGTAGAATCAAGACGATTTTAGGGTTAGCACTTGATTTTTATAATGTCAAACAAACTCTCCGTACCGGCGGTACCACTCAAGCAATTAAGGCCAGGTGTGAAACCGAAATAAATCGGATCGAAAAGCAATTTGATGATTGTGTTGCCTTCCTTTTAAAGGTATTATTATTTGATTTTTGTCAATTGAGCTTATCTTAGTTAATTGAGTTAATTATATGTTTGATGATTGGTGAATTTTGATTTGTAGATATTGTCGTTCAAATTGAATGTGGGGCATTTTCCGCATTTGGGCGATTTGGTGACGAGGATTAATTATAATTATTTTTACATGTCTGATAGTGGAAATCTTTTGAATGTACCGAAATTTGAAGGGAAACCAAAAACTCCTGCTTTTAGACCTGCTTGATTTTTATAGATGGTTTATTATGTACTATGTACTATGTAGTGTGTTTTTATGTTATTATTGCTTGTTTCTTTCTCATAGTGGGTGGGTGGGTGTTTATGCAACTTGGTTGACATGTTAAGTTGAATAATTAATTTTCTTCTACTTTATAAAAATGAGAGGTGCTTCAACAACACTAGCCACTAACTCACAATCTATATAAGCAACCCTCCCAGACCTCCAAATAAAGAAAAACAAAGAAAGCAAAAAAGCTAAGAACAATTAATTAATCTAGGAATCTTTTAGATCTTAAAGCTTGATCATCATGAAGAGGCAAGTTCTTGTATTACTTGTTCTTTCATTCATTTTTCTTCTGCATTATCAGCTGTCCGCAGCAGATGTGAATTATCGACAAATATGGGGACATCCTGAGAATGGCTGTAGCGTCAAAGGAAGTAAGATCCCCTGCCGTGATCCACATCTAAATTATCTTCCTCCTCCACGAAAACTACTCCATGTCAATGCTAATGAAGATGGTCAACTTGGATTTTCATATTCATATCGTCTTTAGAAGAATCGGTGCAATATAAGAATTTTGTGCGACAGTTATTTATTTCATGATTGGGGGAGATTTGTTCTCGTTTGGTGCAATAATGTTTTGTTTAACTTTATCTTGTTGTTTGTCTTTTTTCTTTCTTTCTATAATTATGGGATAAATGCACTCATGGTTTTTGTACTTTTAATTGAGATTGCAATTTAGTCATTGTATTATTCATCTAAATTTTTCAGTCTTTATACTTTATAGAATTATGCACTGTTAGTTCATGACTTAAAAGGACGTAGCCGACAGTGCTCATTTTTTGTAAATGATTATTTTGCCCTTATAATTTGAACAACTTGAAATTTTGATGGTCACTAGAATAAAATTTATCACTCAATATATTTCTTTAAATATATTTACATTTATAATGCAGTCTATTTGCTGGAGCAGAACTCCTTTATCAAGTCATAAATGAAGCGGTTCCATCCGAATTTTTAAACTCTGGCAAAAGTATTATTTCTTTAACCTCTGCTGAGCTGGCGGTTAAAATTCTCAACTCTCTTTTCAACAAGTTGACTCTTTTTTTTTTGCTTTTAAGCCCTTAGGCGTTAGGTGTTGAATGGCAATGAGATGAGTTACAAAAGGTCCTCAATCCAACAGTCCATCTCATTACAATACAGTCCATCTCATTACCCTTTTCAACAAGTTGACTCAAGTCTGTCTTGTGCGAGACGGCGAGGTATTGAAAAAAAAATAATTTATTCAAATATATTTTCTTCCCTTTTTTATTGACACTTGAGTGAAAATCTGTAATAGATGACGATGAGTTGGAGATTGATAATATTAATGTGAGGGCTAAAATGCAAAGAAGGCAAGCCAGATTGATGAAGAGGCGTGAGAAAAGAATTCAGCACGTGACTGAAGCACGTGCTAAGGTGGATGAGCAGGCAATGCCATCTCAGGAACCCCTACCAAATGTAATGACCTAATTGGTTATTCTTGATGATGTGTGTGGACCAAGTTTAATTGCTATTTCTTGTTGGTAATGCTTTATTTTGTGTGAGTTTGTTGAATTCGTGGTACAGCTCTGACATGAGCAGCTGGAGAGGAGAGTGGTTAAGTAGGAGAGTTTCTTTCAATTGTTGTGTGTTGAGTTTTGTACGAATATTTTCTTATTTTAGTTAATACTAGTTTGACACCTGCGCGTTGCTGCGGGTATAACATTATTATGAAAAATAATAAAAATTAATTTTGAGATTTAAAAATATATCATTTAAACATAGGGACTTTTTAGTAAATTTCCAAAAATATTTAAGTAGGAACTTTTTTGCAATTTCCAATAATGCATGAACTTTTTTGCAATTTAGGATAATATAGTTTTTTTTTTTAATTACTGAAAAACATTTAAGTAGGGGCTTTTTCGCAATTTTAAATAATGCAGAGACTTTTTGGATTTTTCGGGATAATATGTAGTAAGTTTTTTTTGGCAATTTCCAATAATGTAGGGATTTTTTTTGTAATTTCGGTATAATATAGGGATTTTTTGCAATTTCTAATAATGTAAGTTTTTTTATAATTTATATAAGGTTTTTGTTGAAATTTTTTAAAAATGGGCGTTTTCGTAATGCTTATTTATATAAGGACTTTTTTGCAAAATTCCAAGAGAAAGGTGACGTGGCCACTCAAAAATCCTCCATTTTCATCCAACATAATATTTAGTAAGATTTCTCTTTCTCTTCTTCATCCAGAGCCTTTGGCCTGGGGAAGAAGCCTCTCTTTTTTATCAAATCTATCCACAAAAACTATCAAATTGAATGAGCGTAATTGGTTAATTTTACTATTGATCCAAATTCATCACAAAATCGTAAAATTTTAGTCAGGAAGAAATTAATTGATTTAAATATATGGTATTTTTTCCTTTTTTGAGAAAATTATAATTTTTAGTCAGAAAAAATATATCTAAATATATGGTATGCTCTCTTTTTTATAATATCTTTTTGATAAAATATCGTGGGGATCCATATAAAATGTTGCTATTCTTATTTATCGGTAGTTTATTGCCTTATATTCAAACCCTAGATTCTTGGCTGTACAATGGAATTTTAAAAGAGATAATTAATCATAAAAACTATTTTATTTTATTTTTTATATTACTATCAAAATTCTAGCTAAATAAAGAAAAACTTTAATTCTGAACTTTTTTTTTTCTATACAGATGTTTTTCTACGCAAACAGTTCGGTTTCTATAGACCAACCCTCATTTTGGGAAACAATTTATTGAGACAAAACAATGCCAAAATTATGATTTGCCCCCTATTTTTTCATAAAATCGCGAAGGCCATTATATCCGATGGAAAATCGTTACAGCTAGTTCAACACATTCAGGACCAGAATTTCGTCTCGACTCAGACGAATAAAAAAATTAATTTTGAAATTCAAAATTCGAATAATCACGCACGGGTTTTCATGATTTCTCTTGTCGGTTTATTTCATGACTTGGCTCATATTTTTGACCAATTATTAAAATGCCCAATCGAAATTGATAATAATAATAATAATAATAATAATGGTTGGATTTCTTATCTGATGCAATACAAGGCAGAACAAAAACAAAAACCCTAAACCGCACGGATTTCGATGCGCTCTGTAACCCAACCATAACAGTATGCAACGAATTTTTACAGAAAAACCCCTCTTCTTGGGAAGAATTAAATGTTTCTAGAAGCTCTCGTTTGCCTCCTTTGAACGATAACACGCTTCGCGAGGCGGTTTTCGACCGCACGTATCTCGATGCGAGATCTACGGTTTCTGACGGGACGGATTTTCAGTTAGAGTTTGTATTTTTTGAGGGCTGTTTGGCATGCAGTAAATAGGGCAGTTGGGAGATGAAACTACCGTAATTGGGCACTTTTACTCTGTTTGGATTGCTGTAATTTTTCAAGGTGCTGCAGTTTTAGATGCACTGATGCACATTTCTGCTGTAGCTCCAACTACGGCCAATTTTACGAGCTTCCCATTTACAGAAGCGCTAATTTCTGGCGGGAGAAATAGGTCTACAGTCTACACCCGCCTCCCACTCCCTTCCTTCTACACTTCTCTTCCACAAGCTCCTACTCATTCCTCTTTTCCAGTACACACGAGGTTTCCACATTTAGCTCCTTCTTGTCTCTCTGAAATCGATTCCTGTCTTGAATCAGTAACACTTTCTTGCTATTTTTCTTCGCTTCTGTTTTGGATCTATATGTCAAGGCTCGTTTGCTCTTTTTTTCTCAAGCTTCCCAAACGTTTCTTTTCTTTTTCTTCTGTCTCAATTTTCGAAACCCCCTTTTTTTAGCAAAGGCACTATTAATATAGACAGTCAAGGTCCTTATATGCCCGTTTTATATTTGGTTTCCATCTATTGATTTAGAAATTGTTGAATTTCTTAATTTTTGTTCTAAGTTGTTTAGGAAAAAGACGTTAATTTCCTGCTATTTGGAACCGTGTGGAACTTGATTTTTGTCTAAAGCTAGGATAATTAGAGTAATTTGGTGTATTTAATTACAATGATTAATTTTCTGCTTTTGATTTCGGTTGTGTGTACCAATTTAGATGTGTAATACTCACTACTTTTAGAAGTTAATTTCCGTATACTTAGAAAATTGGTTTAACAATTGTATACATACAATTAAAAAAAAAAATTGTATACATGTATACCGGCACACAATTTGGGTTATTAATAGTAGTATTTAAAATTAAGGCTACTATTAGAATTAGATTAATCTAAATGTAATTAGCTATCTAATTGGGTGCCCAAAAATTCAAAACAGAGACATAATTGGGGCATAGTTACGGCTATTACACATTTAAAACATCATGTCTCCTTTATTTGGTATTCAAAACATCATAGAGTAAATAGCATGAGACATAATTGGGGCATAATTAGATGAATGTTTTTGTAATGTGATATGGTATATGGTTGAATTGGATCATTCAATTCCGATAACAAATTTTATTCTTATTTTAGTTGCAACCCCTAATTATGTGTCAGATCCCCGAATTATGCGATATAAAATTATGTTCTTAGTTTTTTTTCTTTTTATCTGTGGTAATTCCAAATTGTTTTTTTAGTAGATGCTAGAATTAGATCTGCTTGCTTATTTTCTCTTTTTTATCTTGATTTACCTGTAATTTCTATAGTTTTTGGATATCTAAAATATTGATTCACATTATTGATTTGAATGTCTAATTATAATCATATTTTATAATTTTCTTTGTTCTGCTAGTGGCTTCAATTAACTCCAGTTTAATCTAAATTCTCCTTGGTTATTTTTTAATTTTTTTTGTTCAGCGGTCTTTTTTGTTGGAGCATATATTCAATAGACTAGGTGGCACACTTGGAGCATATATTCACAGCAATGATAGGTTGGAGATGAGGATTATGGTCCAAAAAGAAGATGTCTGATCCTAGTTTTCTAATTTCATTTTTCTTTAATTTTTTTGTTCAATGTATGAATGTGGGTTAATGGGATAATTAGGATTTTAATGGTATTGAATTTTATCTTTCTTGATGGTATAAAAGTTTAAAATTATTGGTATACATATAATTTCAATTTGAGAATACTTGTATGAGGTATAATTCTTCATTTTATAATAATACTTATATGAGGTAATAAGTTTCTCATTTTATAGTAATAAAATGATGTATAATTACATGAAATAAATAGTTAAATATATTTATAATTTTACTTTACTTCAATGCAAAGAGTAGAATTAAAACTGCATTTTCTAACTGCATCATTCCAAACAGTGGAAATGTAGCTCCAGTAATTCCAGATTCTTACGTCCAAACACCAAAACTTAAATTGTAACTACAAGAATTTTACATACAGGATTTTCAAATTTTTTTTAATAATTTCTAATACCACCATCCATATAGCCCCTGAGAGGTTTAAATTAAAAAATGATAGAAAAGCTTTGGAGAGTTTGTGCGCTTTTCCCACTGGGCTTGTATGTTTGAAAGAAAAACTTGGAAAAAAATGGGGTTACTAGGAAAGTTATTTCTTTCTAGTGTTTGATTGTTGAACATTAGCTAGAAACATGATTATTCAATGGAACATAATTCCGTGGGTCCTACTATTTTAGTGCAATATGTTTTCCAATCAAATTGGAGAGAAAATATTCTCTCATCTCACATTTTTTATAATATTAAATAATATTATATTATATTATATTATATTATGATGTTATGTTATGTTATATTATATTATAAAGAACAACTAAAAAATTTGTACAAGTAACATTCGAATTTTAGTTGTGACCTTTCCACCGTTGAATTTGCTCCAAGATCCCTGCAAACCTAAAGGGCAAACGGCCGTTTCCCTATTATCCCTTCCCGTTTCTACTCCTCCTCTCTCTCTCTCTCTTGAGGCACTGGCTCACTCTTCTACCTCTTTCTCTCTACCTCCGGCCAGTCCTCCCTCTCTCGTGACGCCAGTCTCGCTCCGCCTCTCTTCTGACTGTTTGAAAGATCTCCGCTTTTCTCTCTCTCATGCTACAGTGATGGCCACGGTGATGGATCTCTCTGGATTTTGTCAACGATCTCCTCTCTCTCTCTCTGATGATGGTGATGGTGAATTTTCTCCTAAATTAAGGTTAATTCCGTTGATTTTGATATAATAAGGGTTAATTTGGATTAGTTTTGGTCTAATTAGGGTTAGTTAAACTGAAATTAGCCTAATTAGGGTTTATATTTGCTGAGTCATATTTAATTCTTCATTTTTTTCTGAATGTTATTTTTTTTTGCTCAATTTTTCTTTGTTTTCCTTTTTTTTACTCTTTTTTGCTGAAATTTACTGTTTTTTGTACTGAATTTCACTGTTTTTTGCTGAATTTTGCAGTTTGCTGTATTTTGGCTGAACTTTTCTCCTAAATTAAGGTTATATGGATTTTGATCTAACATGGGTTAATTAGGGTTAGTTTTAGCCTAATTAGGGTTTATTAAACTGAAAATTGCCTAATTAGGGTTAATTTATGTTGAATTATTTTTAATTCTTCAGTTTTCTTAGTGTTTTTTAATTTTTTTCTGACATTTTCATGTTTTTACTGTTATATTATATTATATTATATTATATTATATTATATTATATTATATTATATTGTTTAGCCTACATTTTTCTTTTCAACTATTTTTAAATTTTCTTTTATATCAAACAACAACTTTTACATTCCATCATTTTATTTTTAAACACATCAAACAACGCATATAGAAACACAATTCTTTTAATCATCTTACCATGAACATTAATTCTATGAATCATCTTTCTTTCCTTCAAATTCTTTCATATCAAACAGGCCCACTCTTCTCCCTTCTTTTACTGTATGTTTTATTCTTTTATTTAATTAATCTTAATTAATTTGATAATAATTATGAAATTTTATGTGATTATGTTAAAATGACGTTTCTTTATTGATTTTTTTATTCATAGGAAGATAAGCATTTGTCAGAGATTCCAGAAAGACAGCACGCTCGCATAAAAAATTCTTAAATTTATTCAAAATATGAAATTGAAAATTTCACTGGACCCTCAAGTTGTACTTCAAGAATGTCTTGGTGCGTGTATAAAAAGACAGGTCAGACAAAAAATATATCATATTATAAATTTTTTTGTTTTCTTTTTTTTGCAAAAACAATTTATGAAATATGTAATTTTAGGTGGATCATGTGGGTAAAAATATATTAAGTAAACTTACGGACGAATGGAGACTAATCGATGAATTATTTATTTTACGTTCTATTTATCTCTTAGGCTCAGGTAAAAAAAATATTTTTACCTTTTTATTTTAGTAATTTACATTATTTTTTTATGTTTATTTTATTTTTTATTTTTTTATTCAGGTGATTTGCTTCAGCAATTTTTGGTGGTTCTTTACAATTGGCTCGATAAGGGAGATTCATGGGATGATGATTTTGAATTGAACAATCTTTTACAGGTTTTTAATAATTAATTAATTTCCGAAATAATATTTTATCATTTTTATTTTAAATTTGGTTACTATAATACTTAAATTTGATTTTTTTTTAGGATTCAATTAGAAATTCATCCGATAAAACACTTTTAAATGCCCCGGATTCTTTAACCGTTTCAATTTTAAATGAAAAGTTAAATGAAGAAAGAGATAAAAATTTAAATGAATGAAATTCGGAAAGCAGCAATTTTGGTATTGATGCGTTTGATAAACTTAGTTTCACATACAAGGTATGTTCACCAAAACTATAATTCAATTTTTTTCATTTTCAAAAATTTATATTTTATTGTGCCATTTAATTAATAGAATAATTTTCACTCTAGGTATCTTGGCCTCTTGATTTAATTGCTAATAGGGAGGCGCTTAAGAAATACAATCAGGTATAAATTAAATATTGTTTGTAAAAATATAACTATCTTATCAATATATTTATTATCTTTTTTTATTTCAGGTTATGGGATTTTTATTAAATGTGAAACGCGCAAAATTTGTGCTGGACAAAACCCCCAAGGGGAGATGAAAAGTAATAAATATTGTATTCTTTTTCAAAGAAATGATTTTTCCCATTATAAATACATTTATTTTTATTTTATTTTGTAAATATATACATTTTTTGATTTAATTAGGGGAGAGGCAGTGCACAACTAAATCACAAGCACCATAATAGAATAAAAACTTTTAAATTTTGTTGACGTTTTTCATCAATACGTAATTGATCAGGCAGCTAATAGTTACTTTCATATTATTATTTTCTTCTACATTTTTGCAAAAAAGCCCCTACATTATTCTTAAGTTGCAAAAAAGCCCCTCATTTAACACTTTTACTTAATTCATCCTAATCACTCCAATTAATATTTTCATTAAATATAACTAATTTCATTCCAAGAGTTTTTTAAAATTTAATCATAATACAAGGTCTTTTTTTACAAATTTCTCTTTATTTATTCATTTAATTAATTATTTTGTTGTGACAGGTATATCACAGTGCATTGAGAGAGCTATGTAGCGGACCGAGGCCTCCAGTTCTCTTGATGAAGTGATTGATGTTCATGAGACTTATCTCTCCATTTAGCGCCAGTGCTTTGTCGCTTCTGACAAATTGGTTCGTTTAAATAATAATAATAATAATAATAATAATAATAATAATAATAATAATAATAATAATAATAATAATAATAATAATAATAATAATAATAATAATAATAATAATAATAATAATAATAATTTTCTTTTTCTTTTTACTTATTGTAGATGGCATTAATAACTAGTAGAATCAAGACAATCTTAGGGTTAGCGCTTGATTTTTATAACGTTAAACAGACTCTCCGTACCAGCGGTACCACTCAAGCAATTAAGGCCAGGTGTGGAACCGAAATAAATAGTATCGAAAAACAAATCGATGATTGTGTCGCCTTCCTTTTAAAGGTACCTAATTTATTTTTGTCAATTGAACTTATCTTAATTAATTGAGTTAATTGTATGTTTGATGATTGATGGATTTTAATTTGTAGATATTGTCGTTCAAATTGAATGTGGGGCATTTTCCGCATTTGGGCGATCTGGTGACGAGGATTAATTATAATTATTTTTACATGTCTGATAGTGGGAATTTATTGAATGTACCGAAATTTGAGTGAAAAACACAAACTCCTGCTTTTAGACCTGCTTGATTTTGATATGCCGTTCCTTTAATATATTTATGTGCACATTCTTTATATACTATAATATCTAGCATGTGTTATGTTTTGTTAATGCCTGTTTATTTCTTGTAGTGTATGCGTGTGTTTTGAATTTTAATTTTTTTAGATTAGTGTTTTGAATTTTAAAGGCATGGTGTATAAGCTTATTGTACCAAATATGGATAGTTGCTAATTCAATATAAGATAAATTATATAGTTATATGCATAAGGATATGAAATTATTCAATAGCTGCATTACACGCAATATGCATATATGGAGATAAAATAGTCTCTTGACTTTTCTACTTATTCAAACTAATACCTGGTTCTCAATTTAAGTTGGAAAATTAACATCGCCAAAATGCTAGTCTTGTCTTCTCAGCCTACTTCTCCTTTCATATTTGGAAAGAACGATACAATCAAATATTCAGGGAGAGATCTTTACTGCCGATTAATCTATCTACGTTGATAATAGAAGAAGTAAATAAAAGTGTTATTATTTTTTTTTATTCAGGAAATTACTACTGGTAACTTCTTTCCTGTGTAATTAAAATTTTTTAAATCAATAAAATTGGACGTAGGACTTAGAGCCTACTTCATATTATCAAAAAAAAAAAAATGCATTTTCATGCAGAATTTTCAAGTCAGCTACTTTTTTTATTGATGTGATACCTTTTCGTGGACTCTAAAAATCCATTTTATAACACAGTCTTTATATTCATATTTAATTAAAAAAAATCCCTAAATATAGTTATAGTTACAATACATGTTTTAACTTTTGAACCAGAAAAGAAGAATTAAAAAACAGTGGCGGATCTTGACTAAAATCAATGAAGAGTATAATGAAAAATATATCAAAATCTAAGAGGAACGGAGTACACATAGTTCTAACTTTCTCACAAAATACAGTAGTGTATTAATTTCATATATATACTACTATTTTAAAATCCGCCAGTGCGGAAAACCAAACACGGTTGCACTAACTTTGATAGTTTTCACAAAAAAGGATAAATATTTGTTGCAATTTTACAAGGTTATTACCCGTTTAAATTCACATTATTCATTTATTATTTATGTTTATTTAACAATATATAACAGAATCTCTATAGACTATTCTTCAAATTCTAAGTCGTCGGGTATTCAATAGAGAATTATTTCCAACAGATTTTTCTTAATGTATCCATAGTATAACTAACTTTGTGGAAATGAGAGGTGCTTCAACACTAGTCACTCACAGTCTATATAAGCAACCCTCCCAGACCTCCAAATAAAGAAAAACAAACAAAGCAAAAAAGCTAAGAACAATTAATAAATCTAGGAATCTTTTAGATCTCAAAGCTTGATCATCATGAAGAGGCAAGTTCTTGTATTTCTTGTTCTTTCATTCATTTTTCTTCTGCATTCTCAGCCGTCCATTTCCGTAGTACATGTGAATAGAAACATTCCCTGCGTTCGTGACGGCCGTAAGATCAAATGTGGTAATCCATATCTAGGAAATCCTGCTCCTTGGAGAAAACTGCTCCATGTCAATGCTAATGAAGATGGTCAAGTTGGATTTACCTTCATATCGTCTTTAGAAAAATTGGTGCAAAATAAAAAATTTGTGTGACGGTTATTTATATCATTATTGGGGGAGATTTGTTCACCTTTGGTGCAATAATGTTTTGTTTAACTTTATCTTTGTGTTTGTAGTTTGGTTTTTCCTATAATTACGGGATAAATGCACTCATGGTTCTTGTACTTTTAATGAGATTGCAATTCAGTCATTGTATTATTCATCTAAATTTTTCAGTCTTTATAATTTATAGAATTATGCACTGTTAGTTCATGACTTAAAAGGACGTTGCTGACAGTGCTCATTTTTCTGTAAATGATTATTTTGCCCTTATAATTTGTACAACTTGAAATTTTGATGGTCACTATAATAAAATTGAAAGTTTGAAGTAAGGTATAATGTAAACATGAGAAAGTTTAGACACCAGTCAAATAGGTTCTATATAAGCGTACCTGTATTTGGACAGTATTTATTTAGCAAAATAGTAGGAAATAACAGACTGTCTCGTTTTTTCTGTTTTTATTTAGTTTTGATGGAAAAACAGATTTTCAATAATTAGATTTTTTTGCATGGTTATGTTTTTACATAGTATATAATTTTAATGAAATAGTTAAAATAAAAGAAAATATGCAAAGTATTGAAACAGATGATAAGATGTATTATTTGGTTACAAATAATACTGATAAATAGTAAGACTGATTAATTAATCTTTAGAAATATAATTTTATGTACAATTACAATTACAATTACAAAAATTACACAACACAAACAGTACTATACGATATAAATACAATAGTAATTATCTTCATAAAAAAACAATAGTAATTATAGTACAGGTTTAGGTACAATAGAAGAAACATGAATGAAATAAGAAATAAGATGTGACGTAATCACTTCTTCCTTGATATTTAGGTTAAGAAACCATTAATTACTTGTTCTTGTGTTTTTTAAGTAATAAATAAAAAATGACTTTCAGAATGTATACATCCTTCGGAACTTTTCAAAGTTGTTAGTCTAGTCAAGTCCATTGAACAAAAACACGCTTCACGAGGCGGTTTTCGGCCGCAAGGATCTCAATACATGATCTAGGGTTTCTGACTGGAGAGATTTTCAGTAAGGATTTTTATTCAATGAATTTGAGAGGTTTAGATTGGAAAATGACAAAGCTTTGGATAGTTTGTGCGCTTTTCCCATTCTTCTCCCATCTTTCCCCGTATATTTATTTATTTAATTAGTAATTAATTTGATACTAATGAAATTTTATGTGATTATGTTTAATAATATTTCTTGATTGATTTTTTTTTAATTTTAATTAATGGAGTTAATTATATGTCATGATTGATGGATTTTATTTGTAGATATTGTCGTTCAAATTGAATGTGGGGCATTTTTCATATTTGGGCGATTTGGTGACGAGGATTAACTACAATTATTTTACATGTATGATAGTGGCGAAATTTGAGGGAAAAACAAAAACTCCAGCTTTTAGACCTGCTTGATTTTTTAGATATTTTAAGTATCGTGTACATTATTTATGTACTAGATAGTATGTCGTGTGTTTTATGTTGTTATGATTATTGATTGTTTATTTCTTATAGTGTGTGTGTTTTGAAATTAATACAACTCGAACAAGTTTGTTGACTTGACCATCACTCATCCAAATTAATGCAACATGGTTCACAAGATAAGTTGAATAATTAACTCTCTATTCTCACCAAAACGCCAGTTTCTTCTCAGCTTATAAGATGCTTTGCATGGAGAGATTTCAACTTTCAACTTCTAAATTTGCTGATGTGACATTTTCTTGGACCAAGTACTTCTTTTCAACAAGATGAGTCTTTAAATTCATATTTCATTTAAAAAAAAAAATCTGTATATAGTTTTTTTTTTTTTTGAATGTTTGCTCGAGGAAAACTCTGTATATAGTTACATGTTTAATTTTTGAGAAAAGAAGGTACAAAAACTCAAACATAGTTGCACAATAAATCATAATTAATAGTTTTTGCAGAAAAGGATGAATATTTGTTGAGATTTTAATCATTTTACAAGATTATTACACATTTGAATTCACAGTATTTTGTCAGCAAATCAGTACATAATAATACAATGTCACTGTAGGCTATTCTTCAAATTCAAAGCTGTTGAATGAGAAAATATTTTCAACTTGATCCTTTCCATTAGCACAATTTTATTTAACTTGAAAATGAGAGGTACTTCAACACAATTAGTCACTCACTATATATACAAGCAACCCTCTCGAACCTCCCAATACAAAAACAAAAGAAAAAAAGCTAAGAACAAAAAATAAGATTCGATCGCCATGAAGAGGCAAGCTCTTATTTTAGTAGTTCTTTTTTACATGATTCTTCTGCATTCTGATCAGATGGCCTTAGCAATACCGGAACCGCCTCCAGGGTCTTGTTCTGAAATTCTAGCTGGTACAGAATGCAGCCCTGATACACATAAAAGTACTCCTGCTCCTCCAAGAAAACTTCTCCATATTAATGAGAATGAAGGTCACAGTGTCACACCTTTAGAAAAACCGATGCAATATAAGATTTTTGCAGGACGATTATGAATATCAATATATCATGATTTTTTTTTTGAATTTATCAATATATTATGTTTAAAGGAGATTTGTTCTGGTTTGGGGCTGTCTTATTTCACATTACGATTTTGTCTTTTGTTTTTGTTCAATAAGTATTTGGTTTTTTATAGATGGTGAAGTTTTTTTTTGTCCCATGTTTTTCTTTTGTGCCAATAAGATTTGAAATTGTGACCTATGCTTATAGTTACGATAGATTATTGTTGAATGGACCCCCTAATTGCATATTTGGGCTCATTTGGGCTTTTATTTTTAGTATGTATTTAAGACCTTTGACATAAAGGATAAGACAAGGGTTCATTTTGCATCTCTTCATCTCTCTCTCTCTCTCTCTCTCTTGGCCACCATTAAAGACACCAAAAGGTGCCTCGAATCCACGTCAAAATTCACGCTTCCGACAAGAAATCCTAACAATCTGGTATCAGAGCGAGGTTCTACACGTAAATCTCTACCGGATTTCACGCTTTGCCTAAACCGGTACAAACCGGTTCAAAACCGAAGGAGGAACTTTAGTTTTTGGGTTAATGGACATGTCGGGACGGTTTGATATTGAGAAGTTTGACGGTAAGACGAGCTTTGCCTTGTGGCAAGTTCGTATGTTGGCAATTTTATCCAGTCATGGGGTAAAAGATGCGATTTTTGGGAGAGACAATTTGCCGGATGCGATAACGGACAAGAAATGGAGAGATATGAATGATAAGGCTCTTTCCATTGTCCAATTATGCCTTAGCAATGGGACATTGCAAGAGGTTATGGAGGAAAAGACAGCGGAAGATTTGTGGGAAAAATTACAAAATATTTATATGAAAAAGTCGCTCACGAATCGATTGCGGTTAAAGTCGCGTCTTTATACGCTCCGGATGTCGGAGGGAGGTTCCGTGTCCGAACATATTTCGGAGTTTGCGTCGATTATTAATGATTTGACCAAAATTGACGCAAAGGTGGATGATGAAGATCAAGCTCTTTTGCTTTTGTGCTCTTTACCCGCTTCATATAAGGGGTTTAGAGATATGATGATTTATGGAAGGGAGAAAATCTCTCTTGAGGATGTTAAATCGAATTTGCAAGCGAAATCTCACATTGATGGTGAGATAACCAACGAGAAAACCGGTACGGGTTCCGGTTTGTTTGTGGATCGCGGTCGGTCATCGGATCGGTCGTCGAAAAATTGGAGAAGCCGGTCGAAATCCAAGGGTAAATATAATCCAAATATTATTTGCAATTATTGTAAGAAAAAGGGCCACATCAAGGTCGATTGTTACAAATTGAAGAATAAACAATCGGCGGATAATCGTGGCAAAGGTTCCGAATCGGCTAATTCAGCAAATATCGACAATTTTGATTCGCTTTCCGTTGTCGATAATTGCTTAGAGGATGAGAATTGTTGGATTATGGATTCGGGGGCATCTCAACATATGACTCCGAATCGAAGTTGGTTTGTAAAGTACGAGCCTACGGATGGGAGAGTTATTATGGGAAATAATAATTCTTGCAAGGTTGCCGGTACCGGTTCAATATCGCTCAAGTTTCATGATGGGCGAATTCGGACGTTAACGGGTGTGAAGCACATACCCGATTTGAAGAAAAATCTTATCTCGTTGGGATCGCTTGAAGAAAGAGGTTGCAAGTTCCGAAGTGAAGGTGGAGTAATGCGCGTTTCAATCGGTGCCCTCACAATCATGAAGGCGAAACGCATTGGTACACTTTATTTTTTGCAAGCCTCGACGGTTACCGGAAAAGCCGGTACAGTTATTTTGGAAAAATCGGGTTCAAGCCCGGTTCAAGAAAACCCGCCGGTTCAGCAAAAACCGGCCCGGTTCGCGCCGGTTCAGGATAAACCGGCTCGGTTCGCGCCGGTTCAGGATAAACCGGCCCGGTTCGCGCCGGTTCAGGATAAACCGGCCCGGTTCGCGCCGGTTCAGGAAAAACCGGCCCGGTTCGCGCCGGTTCAGGAAAAACCGGCCCGGTTCATGCCGGTTCATGAAAAACCGGCCCGGTTCGCTCCGGTTCAGGAAAAACCGATCCGGTTCGCGCCGGTTCAGGAAAAACCGGCTCGGATCATGCCGGTTCATGAAAAACCGGCCCGGTTCGCTCCGGTTCAGGAAAAACCGACCCGGTTCGCGTCGGTTCAGGAAAAACCGGTCCGGTTCAATCCGGTTCAAGAAAAACCGGCTCGGTTCAACCCGGTTCAAGAAAAACCGGTTCAAGAAAATCCGGTTCAACCCAAGTCCAACCCAAAACCGAATCCGGTTCAAACCAAACCGGTTTGGATTCCAACAACCAAACCCGAAACAAAACCCGTCTCGTTCAGTTCTGCCGCTGTTGTCCGTTCAAGTTCGATTACGGATGAGGAAATTACGAAGTTGTGGCATATGAGATTGGGTCACATGAGTGAGCGTGGTATGACGATTTTAAGCAAGCGAAATTTGTTGGGCGGTCAAAGTACCGGAAATCTGGAATTTTGCGAGCACTGCGTTTTCGGGAAGCATAAGCGAGTGAGTTTTTCGACCGCCATTCATACGACAAAGGAGAAATTGGAATACATTCACTCCGACCTTTGGGGGCCTTCTCGCGAACCGTCCAAAGGAAAAGGTTCAAGGTATATGCTCACTTTTATTGATGATTTTTCGAGGAAAGTTTGGGTATTTTTCTTGAGAGAAAAAAAGCGAAGTATTCGATTATTTCAAAATTTGGAAGAAACTTCTAGAAACTCAAACGGGTAAACGGGTCAAGCGGTTGCGAACCGATAATGGGTTGGAATTTTGTAATCGCCAGTTTGATGATTTTTGTGCGGCCGAAGGTATTTTGCGACACAAAACCGTTGTGCATACCCCACAACAAAATGGCGTGGCCGAAAGAATGAATAGATCACTTCTTGAGCGTGCGAGAAGTATGATTTCAAATGCGGGTTTGGGAAAAGAATTTTGGGCAGAAGCGATTAGCACGGCGTGCTATTTGATTAATCGATCTCCGACTACCTCGATTGAGTTGAAAACGCCGGAAGAAGTTTGGTCGGGAAAACCGGCCGATTATTCGATGTTGAGAATATTCGGGTGTCCCGGATATGTGCATGTCAATGACGGCAAGTTGGAACCGAGGTCGAAGAAATGCGTATTTGTTGGATATCCCCAGAATGTTAAGGGGTATAAATTATGGTGTCCCAAGTCGGGCAAATTTATCATTTCGAGAGACGTTATTTTTAACGAAGCGGAAATGATTCGAGGAAAAGATGCGCATGAGTTGAGAATAAATGACACGGTTCATTCCGAGGTGGAGCATGATGAGTCGGAAAATGTTGGGAATGAAATACCGCTAAGTGCAGACGGTTTTAAAGGTCAAACCCGAGACCAGTTAGCCCAAGCCGACCAAAACCGATCCGAACCCGATTCGTTAAACCCGACCCGAGTTGATGAAGAAGAAAGCCAATTCGATCCGCAAACGTACGAGCTAACCCGCGATCGTGTCAGAAGGACCATTCGACCACCTTCGAGATATGGATATTCTGATTTTGCGTATTGCTTGGCTATTGCAGAAGACGTGGATAGTTGCGAACCGTCCACGTATAAAGAAGCGGTTAATTCAAAAGAAGCGAAAAATTGGATTTCCGCTATGAAGGAGGAGTTAGATTCGTTGAAGCGAAATGAGACATGGTCTCTAGTGAACCCTCCGAAAAATAAGAAAGTTGTCGGGTGCAAATGGGTGTTTAAGCGCAAAACCGATGGCTCGAATGTGCGCTACAAAGCAAGGCTAGTCGCGAAAGGATATAGCCAAGTCCAAGGTGTGGACTTTAATGACGTGTTTTCTCCGGTCGTGAAACACACGTCTATTCGATTATTGCTCGGGATTGTCGCGTTGAAAAATTTGGAACTCGAGCAAATGGACGTAAAAACGGCTTTTCTTCATGGCGATTTGGAGGAGGAAATTTTTATGAGCCAACCGGAAGGACTTCCGGATTTTGAAAACCTAACCGAACCCCAAACCGAACCGACTCGTGTATGTCGATTAAATAAATCGCTTTATGGTCTCAAGCAATCGCCCCGACAATGGTACAAGAAGTTTGACGCTTTTATGGTAAGCGTTAATTTTTCTCGATCTAATTACGATAGTTGCGTCTATTTAAAGAAATTAGATGATGGGAGTTTTGTGTATCTACTTCTTTATGTGGATGACATTCTTATTGCGTCGTCCAATTTGGGGGAAATTAAGCGGTTAAAAGCGGATTTGAATTCCGTTTTTGAGATGAAGGATTTGGGACCCGCTAAGAAAATTCTTGGAATGGAGATTTCGAGGAACCGACCCGAGCGGAAGTTGACTCTTTCGCAAGCGGGTTTCGCCGAAAAGGTTTTACGCCGTTTTGATATGCATAAATCGAAGGTAGTTTCTACCCCTCTTGCGGCTCATTTTAAATTGTCGGCGGATTTATCTCCGAAAACCGATTCGGAGCGGAAATATATGGAGAAGATTCCATATTCGAGTGCGGTCGGGAGTTTGATGTATTTGATGGTGTGTACCCGACCGGATTTGGCGCAAGCGGTTAGTGTCGTGAGCCGGTATTTGTCATGTCCCGGAAAGGGACATTGGGAAGCGGTAAAATGGATTTTCCGTTATTTGAAAGGTACGATGAATGCATATTTAGAATTCGGATCCGATCCGAATGGTGAGTTAACGGGTTATGTTGACTCGGATTTTGCGGGCGATCTCGATAAAAGGCGTTCGCTAACTGGGTACGTGTTTACGTTTGGGAAGTGTGCGATTAATTGGAAAGCCACACTTCAATCAACCGTTGCTCTTTCGACTACCGAGGCCGAGTACATGGCGTTAACCGAAGCGATAAAGGAAGGTATTTGGCTAAGGGGTTTGTTGGCGAGGTATTGTCCATTCAGAATCCGGTCACGGTGTATTGTGACAATCAAAGCGCCATTCATTTGACGAAGGATCGCATGTACCACGACAAGACGAAGCATATTGACGTGAGGTACCATTTTGTGCGAGATGTGACGGCGGAAGGAAACATTGTGGTGAAGAAGATTGGTACCAAATCGAATCCGGCAGATATGCTCACCAAGCCTCTTCCGATTGCTAAGTTTAAATTGTGTTCCGATTTAATTTCAGTTTGTAACTAGCATGTTGCTAGTACATTATGTATGTTTTTATTTTTTGCATTTGTTTATGTTTAGTTATGATGCAATTCGGGTCCAAGGTGGAGATTGTTGAATGGACCCCCTAATTGCATATTTGGGCTCATTTGGGCTTTTATTTTTAGTATGTATTTAAGACCTTTGACATAAAGAATAAGACAAGGGTTCATTTTGCATCTCTTCATCTCTCTCTCTCTCTCTCTCTCTCTTGGCCACCATTAAAGACACCAAAAGGTGCCTCGAATCCACGTCAAAATTCACGCTTCCGACAAGAAATCCTAACAATTATGTTTATTTTTTATATTTTATAGAGATGACTCGTATATTCTTTATTTATATTAAAATAAAAATTGATTTTGTCAAATATTGAATCCATAATGTTTGAGTTAATGAGATGCCTTATCATTTTGATATATTGTGTTTTGCACTCAACAATCTGGATTATGGGGCGCATCTTCCATACCCACCGATTTAGCCGTCCAATCTTAGAGGGGCAATTTAGTCCACAACAGATTTGCCGGTCACCACATTTTATTTCCTGTCTTTCTTTCTTGGCATTTATATCTCCACTTACCTTCTTAGGAGTTGTGAAATTTTAGACAAAATCATGCTGTCTCTGACATCATGACCACGCATAGGGAACAAATGTGGGGAAGTATGGGGCATGATAGAAGCCCAATTTAGGAGGGCAGGCAAAATAGTATACATTTGTTCAGCCATATAGTACGTAATATTTGCCTAGTCTGTGCAATACTTGTCAAATTCAAAGTGAAGCTCAAGTCGTCCGGATTTGTTAAATAGGAAAAGAATACTTCCAACTTGTTTCTTGACTCTTGCCATTGTTTCAATTTTCATTTAGTTTTGTGAAAGTGACGCTTCAATATAATACATGGTCCTTGACTCACTGTATATAAAACCATATCCATAAATAAAACATATCCATCAAACCTAACAATTAATCAATAAAAGGCATAAGAAACATAACAAAAAAAATAAAAGACACAAGAACAAATAAAATGTGGTTTCTAACCTAAAAGATCAGATAAATGTAGGGTTTCTAGCAAAAAACGTTGTAATCTTTATAAATTTTGATATATAGAAATTCAGTTTGGATGGGGAACATGAGCCCTCTCCAACTTCCTCCAAAAGAAAAATGAAGAAGAAATTAAGTTTTATCTTAATTCTTCTTTCTTTTCTGTTTCTTCTGTTTTCTCGGCCAGAGAAAGCAACCAATTAAGGACGTATCATTTCTCCAAAGGGTATCATGTGTGCGGATCCATATAAAACTAATCCTGTTCTGCGGAGAAGTAATAGAATGATGGGTTTAACTTCATGGTTCCCTCTCTCCAACGTATAAATTCCTTAGGCACACAATTGTTTCCTTTCAACAATTTTGAACCAAATTAGTCTCTTTTACTAGAAAATATTCAATAAAATTATATTAGTAGAATCATGGTCTTGTTTACAAAATGCCAACATATCTTCATCTAACAATATATTATATGAATTAAAATCATTAATTTTTTAATAATAAAATGGGGTTATTTCTAGCGTTCATGATCTCTCTTCCTGCGAGTCCATCTCAACAGCCTATATTGGACCTGGTCAAGTCCTGCCAATAGAGATAAAAGAATATACAAAGTTGGTTTTGCAGCCTAAAAGAGGGCCGTTTCGAACAATTATTCTTCCTAATAAAAAATAACAATGATTTATCATCCTTCCGATCTTATATTAGAGTCTCTGTTTTATTTGACCAAATATTTTATCAAACTTGAAATGATTATATAAATGTTTTTATTATATCGAGGTAAGAGTATGATTCGGAATGGAATATTTTATTCCTAATTAATTTTTTTTTTCAATTTCGAAATGAAAATTTTCAAAGTCTAGGTTGTCCAATTTTATCAAAGAGAGAAGAGTATTTCGAGACCCTTTCTCATTTTTTAGTTTACTTGATTTTGAAAAGGATTTATATACACATCCCCCATTTTGAAAAGGGTTTATATATACTTTTCCTTTTGAAAATGACTATATAGGTGCTTCACGCACGGTAACTCATCATGACTATATATAAGCAAGCATATAAAACCTCCTAACAAATAAGAAATAAAAGAAAGGGAAATAATCCTAAGAAGCAACATAATCTTGGATTATTTATATAAAGATCAGTTCTAATTTATCTCCTGCGGCCAGCCGTAGCAGAAACTTCAGGATGTGTTGTCAATAAGGCAGGTATTTGGTGCCCGGATCCACAACCAGGTAATCCTTCTCCATCAAGGAAACTTCTCCATATCAATGAGAGTAGAAAACAGAATCTCCATCCTAAGTTCGAAGCCAGTAGACACCGTTTTATGAGAGGCTGACAGATGGTTATCCTTTTGCTAGTAGCCAAGTTCTAGTTCCTACTGTTGTACCTCTTCTTTTTCTTTTCTTTTCTCCTGTTTTTTCTTTTCTTTTTGATCAATCTTGTATATGGACATCTTCTTGTAATTAAACTTCAATAAACAATTCATCATTATTTTATGATTTTGCATTCTTTCAAACCACGTGAGAGGTAAAAAAACAGATACTTCGTCTACTTTTCTTATATGTATCTTTGACATTACAATACGGTCCTACCTACCTCCATTGGCCTTTCAGAGGAAGTTATATGCATGCAAAATGCAAGCAATTATTTTGTCATTAGAAATCACAATGGGTGATTTGCCACACACTCCAAATGAGAAAGCGCCAAGTGGCCGCGAGAGGAAGAAAAAAGTGAAAATATGTATTTACTATATTGACCCAATCAAATATCTCCAAATTACTGTATAGGTCTAAATATGTCATTAGTTCTCAATCTCAAGCTTGTATAAAAAAAAAATGTCATTATTTCTTGTATATTAACTAGGGGATGGTTCCCGCGTTGCACGAAATCATACCACATTATTAAAAAAATAGTTTCACAAAAATTGTTACACATAAAAAAAAAAAAAAAATTTTACACTAAAATATAATTAAAAAAAAGTGATGAACTCAAGAAACAATACAAAAATGTATATTCAGATATAATGTCCAACCTTCATTCAACCCCATTTTCAGCTATAGGAAATTTATATAAAAATCTTAAAAATTAAATTAAAATACAAATTAACTTGGGAGACTTCTTCCTTCTTTCAATCAGATATTTGTTTTTGCACCATAATTGCTTCTTGCTTATCCTATTATCCAAAAATGAAACATAAATAACTTGATCTAAAAAAAAATGGATAAAGAGTTATTTCATCAATTGATACATTTTAATTCCAAATAATAATTCGAGGGATGAATTTTGAGTGGAATTTACATTTTAAAATCCGGCAAACCCTAATTCTTTGTTTGGTAGGTCTTAAGAATTGGAATTATATTTTTCTGGAACAATTTTTTATACGTAATGCAAGCAAGATGTAATTCTTCCCAAATATTAGAACGCCAAAGTACAATTAAAAATTAGCGCGCCAAATTTGCCCCTAACAATCTCTCTCACGCGACTCACTTATTCTCTCCCAAACTCAAATTTGATTGAGCCTCCATTCCTATGTTGCACGGATACGGACACGGATGTCGTGTCCGACACGACACGGACACGGCGACACGGCAATCTCAAAAAAACCTCCGGACACGACACGTTTTATATATATATAATATAATATATTTATTTTATGTTTAAAAAATATAAATAATATAAAAAACATAAACTAAATTGATAATAACTTGATTAGTAACGGTTTTTTAAAATCTGTAACGATTTTGGACTACTTTGTAAGTTGTAACGGTTAATTCCTAAAAACCGTTACTAAATACACTATTAGTAACGGTTTTCAACAAAGAACCGTTACAGAATTGCCAATATCTGTATCGGTTTATTATAAACCGTTACAGATTGTATGCATATTAGTAACGGTTTTCATCAAAGAACCGTTACAGATTGTATATTAGTAACGGTTTTCATCAAAGAACCGTTACAGAATTACTAATATCTGTAACGGTTTATTATAAACCGTTACAGATTGTATGCACATTTCATATTAGTAACGGTTTTCATCAAAGAACCGTTACAGAATTGCCAATATTTGTAACGGTTTATTATAAACCGTTACAGATTGTATGCATATTTGTAACGGTTCTTTCATAAAAACCGTTACAGATCATAAAAACCGTTACAGATCTATTAGTAACCGTTACAGATTTTAAGCCCGCCGTGTCCAATCCGTGCCCAAAACGTGTCCAAAACGTGTCCCGCCGTGTCCCGCCGTGTCCGAGCCGTGTCCATATTTTTTTTAACAATAAAATAGTCGGACACGCGATTTGAAGTGTTGGACACGTGTCGGAGGCGTGTCCGAGCCGTGTCCATGTCCGACACGTGTCCGACACGCCTACGGCTCATTTCGGAGAGCGTCCGCGTAACATAGCTCCATTCCCTTTCTCGCTGGACAATAAGAACTTCAATAAGATCAATTTCCTCTGGTAAAAAAATGATCCTAAAAAAGCAAATACTATTATAAGTAATAAATCTTATATCATGTTTATCTCATCAAGGGAGGATAAAAACAGTTTGAAACAAAGTACTTGTATTTGTTTTGAAGAAAGTCTTCTTTTTGCTCCAACAGCAAAGCCCATTAACACATCTACAAAATTTCGTACGTTCATACTTCTTGGTTATTAATTGGTCATTAGTTCATATTTCACCATTCATGTAATAAGCAAAGTTAATGTATGTTCACAATAAAAGAGGAATAAAGTCAAGACACGATAAAAGATGAGTAGTAGTCAACTCAAGAAATAACTTTATTGATAATTGATTGGTTGTCTTTTACAATAGCTAATAGACATTTTATATAGATAAGGCCTGAGAAGTTGTCAGAAGAAATCATTACCTTGTTACTAAATTTGTCATACAATACTACCTAATATAAAAGATAAAATAGGAAATTAAAAATACATGATAATAATGAAATTTCCTTGTCAAAAAACTTTATGTCTAAGAAATCTCCTTCCTAATTTGTAATTATGGAAAGTTGAACGCCTTCAAATATAAGGGACCAAAATAAAGTGATCGTGCCTCAAAAGTCCATTCTACAACAATTGAACCAAATTAGAAAGCAATTAAAAAAACATCAATGTGCCCTAATAGATTTAGCATACCAACTGAAAATTACAAATTAAACCATCTCTATAAGACCTTATTACTCTAGAAAACTTGCATTGGTCCGTGAAGAACTGGAATGCAGATTAACAAATGAGTCAAGGATTGAATGAGATTTTTTCTGAATATGTGAACACCTCAATTTTATCGAATCCTTAGACCATAATTACCTGATGAAGCCTTCCCAAATTGAATAGTAAAATTGCATAGAACACTGACACAGTTGCAGCCGTAACAGAACTGTCAAATCATATAGTGAGAAAAGCAATATTAACTCATTACCTAATGATCCAAGAGCTAGTGTTTGAAACAAAATTATTCTACTATTTACCTATACATTATCCTGATTGGAGCAATTCAATTCTTTACCAATTGATATGAACACGAATTAACAAATACCTTGGGATGCTACTCTTTTTGGCCCCTCTTTGATCTAATTCATCACTTGATTTGGTGGATATTGTTGATCGATTGAGGTCTATAGAGGAGTTTAAAAAGTCTAAAGTGCGGAAACGTGAATAATGTATTTTTAGGGTTTTAAATTTTTATTGTTTTTAGACTTTGTTGATGGTTGTTTGAATACTAATTAACAAAGAAAGATAAATAAATAAGAAATTAAAGTAAATATAAAAAGTAAAGAGATACCGAACACACGATCTGATGACGGAGTTCGGCGAGGTGGTTGCATTAGCTTTAACCATCCGTTTACTCGCTAGCAGCCCTTACCGCGTTCACGAGTTGCCTACTCTCCGGGACTTGACTTGCGGCTCCGATAATCACTAATCCAAATAGTGTTTGAGTACAAAACTACGATCCACCGTCGCCTTACAACAAACTTAACGTCCGGTGAAATAATCGACTTACAAACGCGATATCTTTCGATCTCAACCAACAACGAGCAACACGCTCAACAACTCGATTAGTCTCTCTTGAGATTTAGAGCAATTTAACAGTATTAAGAAGAGAGTATTTCTGCTTTTTGTATGTGGAATTCTTGTCTGAAACTGAGGAGGGCGGCGCCTCTTTTAAAGGAGGAAAGAGCCGCCCTCAAAAAATGGAAACCTGCGCAGTTCCGTTGCCAACGGACCAGTTCCGTTGCCAACGGATTGCAAAAACAGAAGGAAATCAATGAGGATTTCAAATCAAATGGCTATGTTCCTGTAGTTCCGTTGCCAACGGAACTCACGCAACAATTTTTCAGCCAAAACTCCAGGAGAAAATGAATGGCAACGGGGAGGTCCGTTGCCAACGGACTACTTCCGTTGGCAATGGACTAGGTCCGTTGGCAATGGAACTAGGTCTGTTGACAATGGAACTAGCGGACATTAAATAGATTGCAGATTTTACTCTCTTTTTAGTACAAATTAAATTACTTACACCACACAACACACTAGAAGACTAAAGAAGTTTGCTCTCACGCCTTGAAATCCTCTCTTGAAATCCTTTAAAAGCGTGACGTCTTCTAGTCTTCCCGAGATCAGGAAGATGCTTCCATTCCGATGAAATCTCCATTTTCGAAAACTTGAGGAGTGACATTCTGAGCTAATAAGGCATTCTCAAACAAGATTAGTAATTACGGAATTATTTTGAACATCATCAAACCGAGAACAACAGATACTACATCAAAGACTCGGTGCTGGTGATTGGAGTTTGCGGGTAGCGAAAAATGTACACCAATTTGAGAATAATGTGAACCGATTTGATTGATTTAGGGCTGAAAAAGGAAGATATCGGTGTGCGGTTGAGAAGGGGGGAGATGGAGCGGCAGAGGCCGGGGCGGAGCGGGAGCCAGCGAGTTAGAAGAGAGAGTGGGAGAGCGAGAGGAGAGGAGAGGAAGGGTGAGGTGATACAGAGAGAAAGAGAGAGAGAGAGGGGCGGAAAGATAAGAGAGAAGGAAAGAGTGGGGAAGGGAGAAAGCGGCTTAGCTTAGAAGCGATATTATTAAAAAAAAAATACTTATTCATTTAATTATTATCAGACGGTGCATATTTAACCAAGTTTCATCGGAAGGATCAGATTATTTAGCCGACGTGGCTAATTCTCTTGAAAGCAGCCCGCCGAGATTAAGATAAATAAATAATAAATAATTCGATTTCAAATTCATCTATGTGCTACCTTGTAATTTTTATAATTCAATTGCAAATTAATATGTTTTGTTAAGTCAGGAATATTAGATGTACACTATTTTGTAAATACGGAACTAAAATAGACAAATGTGTAGAACATAACTAATGTATAATCGTTGATAAATCTCAAACCTAACTCTATCAAAGATTTCATTTTCATCAAATTTGTGATCTTTTTATAAGGATTGTTCAGCATTGCATGGTTGTTCGTTCTCGACAACATAATAACTTGGCTGATCGGAAACTACCTGAGAAGGCTTGGTGCGTATTTTTTTGGGGCGGGATCAAGCGGGGAGTTCTAGGTAGAAGACACTATAATGCTTAGTGGTTGGCCAACCATTCTCCGAATACATCAATTTGGTACAAGTCATTAACAAATATTTGGTCGGATAAACAGGTGAATTACTCGACATTGCAGGTATTTAGATATCCCGTTTATGCACAAGTCGTTAAATGAAAACTCGAGTATGGGGAGAAAAAATATTTCTTCTTCGATACGCTGCATGTGTGAAGACGTATTATTTGCGGTGTCCAGTACTGGGACACCTTATTTTGAGAGACGCGACTTTTGTGTCGGTTATGTTACGGGCAAGGGAGCAAGTGTCTGATCTGGCTATTAAGAAGATCGTGACGGTCAGGAAAGAGGTGGAGTTTGCAGTTCCCAATCAACAAGCTAAAGTTGCTCGACGTAACTGGGAGCATTATGATGACTCTCATTATGACGATGATGCATCAGTTTAGGTGAGTCAGGAAGGTGCTTTGGTAAGAGATCGGGTTGGATCTCTTATGAGGTATGGATACTTCGATTTTTGTGTGTTGTTTGGCATGGCCAATGAATCCGTGTCTGGCGAGTTCTCGATTTGCAATGAGGCGGTAGTCTCAAGTGAATCGGCAAAGTGGATAGCTGCTATTAAGGAGGAGCTCAATTTGGATATGACGTTATTACGACTATGTATTAAGGGTGAGATTTCAAGTCAAGATGGAGATTGTTATGTATGCCTCGATATCTCAACATAATATGTTTCCTTTCTAGTAATATTATTTAGGGAAGGATTAGGTATAGAAATAAATATTTAGGGAATATTTAGATAACGGAAGGATGTTGATTGTTTCCATTCTTGTATTATATATTATTTAATTGTTTCTTTAATTTAGGCAATTTTGGTAATTAGTCATGACTCACCCCTATATAAAGATATTTCTAGCTATTGTAATTGTAACTCAATTCTAAAAATATAGTTTTTCAATTGATTATACGATTTTTCTCTTCTTCTCTAATTATTTCTCTTATTAGTTATCTTTCTTTACATCAATATTCTCCCCATTACACTAACATATATTTAAACAGAATTACATCGTAATTGAGCTAATTTGGGATGTATATGTGATATTTGATGGGTTTTAATTGTGAAAATTTGTAGATATTGTCGTTCAAATTGAATGTGGGGCATTTTCCGCTTTGGGCGATTTGGTGACGAGGATTAATAATAATTATTTTTACATGTCTGATGGTGGAAATCTTTTGAATGTACCGAAATTTGAAGGGAAACCAAAAACTCCTGCTTTTAGACCTGCTTGATTTTTATAGATGGTTTATTATGTGTGTAATATGTAGTGTGTTTTTATGTTGTTATTGCTTGTTTCTTTCTCATAGTGGGTGGATGGGTGTTTATCTGACTTGCTTGACATGTTAAGTTGAATAATTAATTTTCTTCAACTTTATAAACATGAAAGGCGCTTCAACAGCACCGGCCACTAACTCACTGTCTATATATAAGCAACCCTCCCAGGCCTCCCAATAAAGAAAAACAAACAAAGCAAAAAAGCTAAGAACAATTAATTAATCTCGGAATCTTTTAGATCTTAAAGCTCGATTTCATGAAGAGGCAAGCTCTTGTATTACTTGCTCTTTCTTTCATTTTTCTTCTGCATTCTCAGCTGTATGTAGCAGATGTGAATTATCAACCGAAAGGGGAATATCCACCAGCAGATGTCAATTATCAACCATGGTTTCATAGTCGTGGAGCCTCCTGTTACATTGACGGCCGTGGCAGGTTACACTGGCGTGATCCAAAACCAAATATTCGTCCTCCTCCTTGAAAACTACTCCATGTCAATGCTAATGAAGATAGTCAACTTGGATTTTCATATTCATATCGTCTTTAGAAGAATCGGTGCAATATAAGAATTTTGTGTGACGGTTATTTATATCATGATTGGGGGGAGATTTGTTCTCGTTTGGTGCAATAATGTTTTTTTTTATTTTATCTTTTTGTTTGTCTTTTGTTTTTTTTTCTATAATTATGGGATAAATGCACTCATGGTTCTTGTACTTTTAATTGAGATTGCAATTTAGTCATTGTATTATTCATCTAAATTTTTCAGTATTTATACTTTATAGAATTATGCACTGTGAGTTCATGACTGAAAAGGACGTAGCCGACAGTGCTAAATTTTTGTAAGTGATATTTTGCCCTTCTAATTTGGACAACTTGAAATTTTGATGGTCACTAGAATAAAATTGGAAGTTATGAACTAAAGTATATTGTAAACATGAGAAAGTTGACACCAGTCAAATGGGTTCTATATAAGCGTATCTGTATTTGGACAATATTTATTTAGCAAAATAGTACGGAATAACAGAATGTCTCGTAGAGTACTATTCAAAGTACGGAACGGAAGAACAGAATGTTTCATTTCTTCTGTTTTTATTTAGTTTTGATGGAAAAAGAGATTTTCAATATTTAGTGTGTTTTGCACAGTTATGATTTTACATAGTATATAATTTTAATGAAATAGTTATAATAAAATAAAATAAGCAAAGTAATGAAACAGATGATAAGATGTATTATTTGGTTACAAATAATACTGATAAATATTAAGACTGATTAATTAATCTTTAGAAATATAATTTTATGTACAATTATAATTACAATTACAAAAATTACGACAAAACAAACAGTACTATACGTACATCCAATAATATAATGGTAATTATAATACAGGTGTCGGTACAATTATTTGTCCTTTTCCCACTCTTCTCCCTTCTTTTCCCGTATATTTATTTATTTAATTGGTAATTAATTTGATACTAATGAAATTTTATGTGATTATGTTTAATAATATTTCTTGAATGACTTTTATTTTTTTATTTTAGGAAGATAAATATTTGTCAGAGATTCTTACATTTATTCAAAATTTTAAATTAAAAAATTTACTAGAGGCTGGAGTTGTAATTCAAGAATATCTCGGTGCGTGTATAAAGCGACAGGTCAGACAAAAAATATATTATTTTATAATTATTTATTCCTTTTTTTAAGCTAGAATACATTTTGAAAGAGGTAATTAATTTATGAATATTTAATTTTAGGTGGATCATGTTGGTAAAATTATATTAAACACACTTATGGGCGAATGACGATAAATCGATGAATTATTTATTTTATGTTCTATTTATTTCCTAGGCTCAGGTAAAAAAGTAAAAAATATTTTTAACCTTCCTTTTTTCAGTAATTTACATTATTTTGATATGTTTATGTTTATTCTATTATTTTTATTCAGGTGATCAGCAATTTTTGGGGGTTACTTTCAATTGGCTTGGTAAAGGAGACTCATGGGATGAGGATTTTGAATTGAACTATATTTTACATTTTATCTTGATTCTACTCGCCATTTTGACGAAGTAATATATATCAGTAGTGTATAAGTGAATTTTTATTTTGAAATACATATATTTTTATGTATTTGCCCCCTCCAAAATTTTTGTATAGTGTTAATTAGTAGGGAGAATTTTTTTTGGCCCCCCCAGAAAATCCAGTCAAGCTCCATGCCTGATAGAGAGGCGCTTGAAATACAATCAGGTATAAATAAAATCTTATTTATAAAAATAAAACTATATATAAATATATTTACTAATTTTTTGTAACTTTCAGGTTATGGGATTTTTATTAAAGGTGAAATGTGTGAAATCTGTTCTTGACAAAACTCGCAAGTGAAGACGGAAAGTAATAAATATTTTAATCTTTGTCAACAAAATATTTTTTCCAATTATAAATATAATTATTTTATTTTCATAAATATATGTATACTTTATTTAATTAGGGGAGAAGCATTGCGCAACAAAATCACAAGCACCATTTATTAATAGAACAATTTTTTTTAATTTTATCGACGTTTTTCATCAATACGTAATGGATCAGGCAACTAACAATTACTTTTAGAAAATGTGGAAATCATGACGGGGGTACTATAGTGACCATTTCATTTATATACTGTATCTTCTGCATTTCTATATTTTTTTGTTTTCTATATACTGTTTTCGTTTTTCACGTATATATTGCTTTACGGCCTCTAAAAAAAATGGATTTTTATATACTGTTTTCATTTTTTCACGTATATACTGTTTTTAAAAAAATGGATTTTTATATATAGTTTGTTTTCAGTTTATATAATTTTTATCAGTTTTATATACCGTTGCTACAGGATCGCTACAGTACCGCGTGCAGTATCAGCTCCCTTACTTTTATATTATTGTTTTCTCATCTTCTAAATTTAAAAAAAATGCCCCTACATTATGTTTAAATTGCAAAAAATCCCCTCGTTTCAATGCTTTTAGTTAAGTCATTTAATCACTCTAATTAATATTTTCATTAAATAAAACAATTTTATTCCAAGGGGCTTCTTTGCAATCTAATCATAATACGGGGTCCAAATATCTCTTTATTATTTATTTATTTATATTATTATGACAGGTGTATCACAGTGCATGGAGAGAGCTTTGTAGTAGACTGGAGGCCTCCAGTTCTCTTGATGAAGTGATCGGGTAAATAATAGTAGTAGTAGTAGTAATAATAATAATAATTTTTGTTATCTTAACTTATTGTTAATAGCGAGTAGAATCAAGATAATTTTAGAATTAGCGCCTGATTTTATAACGTGAAACAAACTATCCGTACCGGCGTTTTTTTTTTTGAAACATGGGATCCAAAACGGACCCCTGAGTCAATTGATTAAACCATCAAAACGTTACAACAGTTTGAGTTACAGACTCCAACTCTCATATGTACATATTACAAATTTACAAGATTAGAACTAAAGAGAACTCACCAAAAGAAAAAAAAAAAAAAGAAACATAAAAGCAGCTAAGTGATGGTAGTATATCCAGGAAAGCTGCATCTCAGCCAAGAGTTAACGTCAGACTTGATCTTCCAGAAACAGTCTGCAACATTTGTGGTCGTGCCTTGAAATATCCTTCCGTTTCGCGACAACCAAATATTCCAGCAGCTCCAAGCTCTCAAGATGTACCAGATTCTCAGTTGAATTTTATCTAATTCTTCTGGCTTTAGATCCCACTCCCACTTTAAATCTCCGGAACCACTTGAATTGAAATTCCATTTGTCATAAATCTTCTGCCAGATGGACTTTGCAAAATCACATTTGAAGAAGAGGTGCTCGACAGATTCTAAGGTCTCTTCATCACAGCAAACACAACTCACATTGATTCCTCCAATACGTTTTGCTAGATTCTCTTTAGTGAGGATCTTGTTCTGAAGAATGAGCCAAAGAAAAACTTTGAGTTTTGGTGGGATTTTGCATTTCCAAATTCGACCGATCGAAATGTTTTTAACCCCCGGGTTTTGAAGTAGCGAGTAAACTTTAGAATTAGGAAATTTTGTCTGATCAGCCGTTAAAGCGAGGCGTTAAACCGAAATAAATGGACAATTTGATGATTGTGTTGCCTTCATTTTAAAGGTACTTATTTTATTTTTGTCAATTAAACTTTAATTAATTGAGTTAATTATACGTTTGATGTTTGGTGAATTTTAATTTGTAGATATTGTCGTTCAAATTAAATGTGGGACATTTTCCGCATTTGGACAATTTAGTGGAGAGGATTAATTATAATTATTTTTACATATCATATAGTGGAAATCTTTTGAATGTGCCAAAATTTGAGGGAAAATAAAACTCCTGCTTTTAGAGTCTTAGACAAGCTTCATTTTTTATATATGTTTTACCGTATCGTGTATATTTATTTATGTACTATATAGTATGTAGTGTGTTTGATGTTGTTATTGCTCATTTCTTATTTAGTGTGTGTGTTGAAGTTAATACAACTTGAACCATTTTCTTGACTTGACCATCAACATCCCAATTTATGCAACTTGGTTCACAAGTTAAGTTGAATATTTAACTCTCTATTCTCACCAAAACGGTAGTTGAATATATTGTTTTCTTATTTTATATACTATTTTGCCATTTAATATACTGCTATTTATTCTTTTTGTATTTCTTATTTTTTTACTTTTATATACTATTTTCCCATTTTATATACTGTTTTCCTACTTTTATATACTGCTTTCACTTTTTACATACATACTGTTATTAGAAAATAAATTATATATATTGTTATTAGAAAATAAAATATATATATTGTTATTGGATCCCGTCGTGAACAATCGTGCTACCTGTAGCAGGTCCCTTCACAAAAAAGGATAGATATTTCATTTGCCAAAATTTTACAAGGTTATTACACGATTTGAATTCACAATATATATTTACCAAAATATAACAAAATGTCTCCGTACGTAGACTATTCTTCGAATTCAAAGTCGTCGGATATTTAATGAGAAAGTATTTCCAACATAATTTTCTTGATCTATCGATTCTATAATTAATTTTCTTGGACTCTATGAAAATGAGATGTGCTTCAACACAACCTAACCACAACAGTATATATATATAAGCTACCCTCAAAACCTCCCAATAAATTAAAAAAACTAAGAAAAAAAAAATAAGAACAGATATTTAATCAAGGATTCTTTAGATCATAAAGATCGATCATCATGAAGAGGCAAGCTCCTATTTTATGTGTTCTTTCTTTCCTTATGTTGTTTCTTGTGCATTCTCAGCCGGCTGTAGCATCACCTGCCACACCTTGTAGTAGCTCTCAAAACGGCATCACCTGTAGTCCTGGCCCGGTAGTAGGTAATCCAGCTCCTCCCAGAAAACTACTCCATGTCAACACTAATGAAGGTGATCACATTGGATTTACCGATTCATATCGTCTTTAGACGAAATCGGCAATATAAGATTTTTGTGTGATGTCATATCGCCTTTAGAAGAATTTGGTGAAATATAAGATTTTTTGTGCCAAGGTTATTGATATTTATATATTAGATTTGTTGTGGTTTGGTGCAATAATGTTTTGTTTAACTTTATCTTTTAGTTTGTCTTTTGTTTTTGTGCTAAGTATTTGCTTTCTTATTTTTATGTTTTATTATTTGCCTAAGGAAAACAGTTTCAATATTTAGAAATTTTCTGTTTTTATATAGTATATAATTTTAGTGAAACAGTAGATAGTCATAATAAAATAAAATAATATATTCAAAATAATAAAACAGTATATATAAATTATGAAATAGCATAAAATTATAATGAAGCGGTATATATTAATATATTAATATCGGTACACTTAATATGCATTAGTAAATACAAATAGTACATTTTTCTCAAAAAAAATATAACACAGGTTGTAGGTACAAAAGAAGGGAAGCCGATTCAATTTATCTTGAAAAATAATATAAAACCTATATCTTACATTGCCCTAAGTCAAAAATTATAATCATAATTTCATTGTATCAAAATCTTTTTGGAAGAAACTAATGGCCAAATTTCTTTTACTTGTTTTTAAGAAATCCATAATTCATTTTATAAATACAGTTACAATTTATGTTTTCCCTAGACATAATTTCATGAAGATGAACAGCTTGAAGGTGATGAATTTGATACGTCGGGACTAAGTGGTTACCAAATATGTGATCCTTGCACTCTTGTTTGTTAACACCCTCATATTTCCTGAATGAACATTTTGTACTGTTTAATTATTTGTTTAATTTTTTAATAAATGGGGAGAAGGCTCAAAGTTCAGCTTTAATACTTTCATGTTACTAAAATTTGAATGGATAGGGGTTTTTGTCATATGGCCAATGACATATTTCTGCTGTATGATTTCTCTTTTTGCAAATCTGGCATCTTGGTTTGCGCCAATTATTCTTGTTGTTTTGGTTGTTATTGTAGGTTTGGTTGCTGTTTGAGTAGTTTTGATTGGTGGAATTATTGTTGTTTCGGTTGTTCTGGTATTGATTGATATTTTGAGGTGGTTGATTTCTTGTATGAGAGGGTTGATAAGTATTTGGATTGTTGTTGGGATGAACTGTATGAGTAAGAGCTAGAGAACTAGAACTTCCAACTTCAAACTGAGATTTTTTGTTAATTTTCTTTTCGTGATTTAACAGAATCCCATGTAGGTCAGAAAGAGAAAGAAATTCTGTTCTTGAGGTTATTCCAAAGTAGGAACTCTCATATTCATCACCCAACCCATTTAGGATTGCAATAACTAGATCTCTTTCATCCACTTCATCCCCAAAAAATTGTAACGGATCAGAAATCATTTTGAGTTTCGAGAAATACTCAGTACAACTCATGTTGCCCTTTTGTGTATTATTAAGCTGGTTTCTTAATTCCATTATACCGGCCATTGAGGCAGAAGAGTAAGATTTTTGGAGGGAGATCCATACCTCATGAGAATGTGTGCAACTCACCACTTGAATTAATGCCAATTCAGTGAGGGATCCAAGTAACCAAGCAAGAATTAGAAAGTCTTGCGCAAGCCATGCTATGTATTCTGAGCTGGTTTTATCGGTTGAGGATCCAGGTGATTCAGCAGTTGGAGGAGCAAGAAAGGTTAGAAGATTGTGAGCTCGTAGAATAGGTATAACCATGGATTTCCACATGAGGTAATTGGATCTATCGAGTTTGAGTGGAATTTGATGTTGAAAGGTAATTAATTTGGGAGAGACAGTGGAATCAGGATTTGTATTAATTTCAGGTGTTTCTGACATTTTGTTTCAGTTGTGGAAAGAAGAAGAAAAAAAAGATGAGATTTTCTATTTTTTTGAGGGACTGAAGCGAAAAAGATTACTTCTTTGACGGGTATTGGATCTTGAGAGAGGCTGAGATTTTTGAGAATTGTGAGAAAAGGAGTGTAGATTTAGATGAAGAAAAAGATTTTGAATCTTTTGAGAAGAGAAATTTGAAGATTTGATGAATATTAGTATTAGATTTTGGAAAAAGAAACTTGTACGCACAGAAAAGGAAGAGAATACAGGAGAAAGAAAGAAAAGAATCGCGTTCTTGGATCTTTTTACGGCATTTGCCTTAAGTTCTGATTCCATGTTTGAATTAGAAAAGAGTGAAAGAATAATTTCATTTCATTTTTTTTAATTGTCTTTTACAATACTCAGTCTCTTGCTATTTATAGACTGAATCTAGCTAAGATACAAAGTATCTAGACTCTAGTATAATGGTCTAACAGCTGCTCTAAACAGAACACATTTAAACACTTAATCTCTAATGAACCTAATCTGAACCGTTCATTGTATATATCCTATGTAATGTAATATAAGCCCAAATACTCTTATCGTTTACAGATTCAACCATTGGAGAATAGCTTCATCTTCTCCAATTGTGAAAGGACTGGAGATGTCCAGCGTCCGTCAACATGGATAAAAACAAGACTATATAACTATGTATATTAACTTTTCAATGTCTCAGTCTAGGCTAAAAAAAATGATTCGTACATTACATACTATGTCTGTCTATTACTGTATTCATTTTTTACTTTTCACCGTTCAAATCAACGCTACTTTCTTTGCGTATATATTGAAGGAAAAAGCTAGTTTGAATGAGAACATATCCAACTGAAGCTTGAAACTTTCCATTAATCTAAATTTATTTAGATATGGGCAGCAATCGCCGATCGCACGTCTAAAAACCCTGCCCCTTGATAAAAACCCGCCACCCTCAAAAAAATTTACTTAGATATGCGAAAAACAACTTCGATCATTCCTTCAACACGATTAATCACTATATATAAGCAAGCACATAAAGCCTCCAACTAAAAGAAAACAAATAAAGAAGAAAAAAAAAAGGACTAACAATCAATTGTGAAGAAGCAAATTGATCATATTTTACTTTCTTCTCCATTCTCGTCAGATCGTAGCACCGAAAGGATGCATCGTTTCATCAGATGGTATGACGTGCCGGGATATGCATTTAAGCAGTCCTACTCCTGCAAGAAGACTTCTCAGCCGTATCGCTGGAAGTGAAGAAGGTCGTGTTGGACTTACGAAGATATATCATCCTTTCAGAAGAACTTCTGCGATATTAGTTTATGCGTGATAATTTTCATAATATCATGATTGAGGAAGATCTATAATTTTCTGTATTTTTCGGCCAGGAAAACAATGTTTACCAGTTTGTTGTTACATATTTTAACAAAATTATGATGGGATCGATTTTCCAATTTCCTCTCCTTTTTCTGAGAAAAAAAAGATGTAAGGAATATCATATTTAAGCCCACCATTAATTATTCGAGAACAAATAAATGGAAGTGTGCCGGTCTCCATACCTTTAATTTGATGGCCACCAAGAATAATGATGTGTCATCTCATCTTGATATAATTTTCTGCAACAATGCTAGGTAGCATGTCAGGAAAACGGAAAGCCCGAAGACAGCTTGACAGAAAATATAGTACAAATATTACTTCTATACTTCAGCTACATTCGGTTATATTATGTTCAATTTAATCCACATCATGTTGCCGTCGGTGTTTTTGGTCATGTTGTGCAGCATTTCCGAATTTTTTTATATGGGTAATGTGTCACGGATTTGATTTAGATATTATGAACGCATGCTAGCTATTTTAATGTGAGGAAATTTGGAGAGAGCGTTATGCTAGTTATTTTGAATCAGTCATATTTTTTTTGATAAATTATGATGTTATTTTAGGACACACACGTTATAAGCTCTTTATTATAAGCTCCAATGCAGTCAAAATTGCAATCATCATTCACTGGATGGAGTTTCAAAAGAAATAAACAGGCAGTGGAACTTGATCGCATGAGGGGGAAACAACAAAACTTAAGCGATGGTTTAGTCTCGTGGCTGCTCCTTTTTGTGATTTTTACATGGAATATTTGCATCAAAATCGGAAGTAGTAGCGCACTCATTAATATTTTTTTTTTGAGGGAGAACCGCAAGCGATCGCTTGATATTTGTTCTCTTTTTAAATGGGCTCGTATGGCTTCACCTAAATTTTTAAACTAATCCTGCTATACGGGAGATTCGAACTCCTCACCTATGGATAAGTGGACTTGGTACCATGACCACTAGGCTAACCTAGTGGTGATCACGCATTAATATTTTAATTTTCATTAATTTTGGATAAGCATGACTTGGAACAAAGTTTAGTAACTTTATGTATATAAATAAGCAAGCATATCAACCTCTAGATATCAAGAGAAAAAGAGCAAGGAAAAAATAACCAGAATAAAAGATTATTTCCAACAGAGGAGGCAAAGTTATGGGCGCTACACTGTTAGGCTTTTAGAGTTTTCATTTTATTTATTTTCCGGTTTTCTTTTGATGTTGTTCCAATGACTCTCCCGTTTAACATGAGAGTATACTTATGTAAAACCCTTTTACATAAATATCTAATTGATTGCAACGCCCCTGGCGTGCAATCCTTCAAAAAAAAAAGAAAATGAGAGGTGATTCAACCCAACGGCAACTAGTCACAAACTCACTATATATATAAGCAACCCTCCGTATTAAAACCTCCAAAACCAAGAAAAACAAACAAAGAAAAAAGGAAATAACAATTTTACTATTCTAGGAATCTTTAGATCATAAATATCGATCATCATGAAGAGACAAGCTCTTGTTTTACTTGTTCTTTCTTTCATGTTTCTTCTGCATTCTCAGCCGGTTGTAACAACTACTTGTGTTACCTTTATCAGACGGTACACTCTCCTGCAATGATTATTCGCATACTGGAGCTTGTCATGTCTCTTCATATCTAAACGTCTGCAGCCCCAGTCAGCATCGTAAACATCTTCCTCCTACAAGAAGATTTCTCCACGTCAGTGCTAATGAAGAAGGTAACGTTGAATTTACCGATTCACATCACCTTTAGAAGAATTTGTGCAATATAAGATTTTTTCTGCGACTATTGATATCATGATTAAGGGAGACTTGTTCGTGTTTGGTGCAAAAATGTTTTGGTTAACATATCCTTTTGTTTGTCTTTTGTTTTTGTGCTTTAAGTATTTGTTTTCTTATTTTTCTGTTTCTATTTACATTTGATGGAAATATGTATTTGGACAAATATTTAGGCAGCAAAATTGTAAAGAATAACAGAATATCTCAGTAGACTATTAGGGGATATTCGTCAAACACACGACAAAAGTATTTCCAACAGAAACTTCTTGATCTTTTTCCATTGGTATAATTTTGTTTCAGCACAATTTTTTTTTTTTTTTATTCTACGGTGGCCTGTTTCATCCCCACGTAGTTCCAGAAAAAACCCCGGCTAGCCGGGACTCGAACTTGGAATCTCTCCCTTACTCGAGTTCTGTGTGTGTGGCCAACAACACTAGCAGTCTTTCACATTTTTTTTCCCACAGCACAATTAGTCACATAATTCACTATATAAGCATTAAGAACACTCTCAAACGATAATAATAATGCTACGAACAAATAATTAATCTCAACCCCTTATTTTTCATCTACTTTTAAGTTTTCTCAAAATGCCACATCACCAAAAAAATCTTAACCATTGAATTAACCATCAATGTTTACACCCCAATCATTGATTCGAATCTTAATTTCAAGAGTTTCATATATTTTTATAACTACTTATGTGGTAGTTATTTTACATCTATTTTTAAGACTTCTCACGAAGTCATGTCATCATTCTTATTTTATTTGCGACCGTTAGATATGAAATTAACGCATTAAATTGATTTTAATATTTTGTTAGTTCAATAAGCATACAAATTATTTATAAAAAATAAGCATACAAATTCTTATTTCTAGTTTTGATTGGTAAAAAAAAGTAGAAAATCAAGTCGAGTATAATTTATTGTCTTTAATACCTAGAATAATAATTGGTTTGAATGGCTCATGTTAAATATTTATCTCTTCGATTTCCATCACCAATCTTATATTTTTATTTGCCTGCTTTTTGTTTCATTCACCATTCTTATTCCTCTATAATTTTTAAAAAAATATGTCATATTTTATAATGAATATTTAAAAGTTTAACAAATATTTTTTGAAGTCTATGATTATTCCATATAATTATGAATGAATTTAATGAAATAAATAAAATATCTTATTTATATGTAAATGCATTTTAATTATATCCACACTAGTAAAATATAAATAAGTAATTAAGTTATCCACAGTGAAACGCAGATATAATCCTAGTCAATATATTATTCTTTAGACCATAAAGATAGATCATGAAGAAGCAAGCTCTTGTTTTACTTGTTCTTTCTTTTTGTTTCTTTCTTCTAAGTTCTCATCGGGCAAGATAGATCATGAAGAAGAAGCCTTCGGTAATTTGCGATGTGTCTCCAAACGGTTTAGTTTCGTGCACCCCGATCTGCATAAAAGTTGTCATGTTCCTCCATGGATGCTTCTCCATGTCATAGTGCCGATTCACAGTGGCGAACCTAAATATGACTATAAATATTGATGAGGTCGTCCCCCAGTCCCCATAAAGATTCGCCCGAACTGATTCATATCATTTAAGAACCGGTGCAATTTAATGTTTTGGGTGATAATTGTTCATATTTATATATGATTGAGATAAATTAGATTAGTTCTGGTTTGGTGCAATAGTATTTTATGTAACTTTTTTGTTTTTTGTGTTATTTGCTTTCTTAGTTTCTGTTTTTATTTGCTTCTGATGGAAACAAAAGTTTCAATACTCTGGAATTCTGACTGACATAGTTATGTATGTAAGGAAAATAACTTTCGTTTTTTGAGTGATCCATTACAAAAGAGAAGTGACGTTCAATTCCACGAAAATTCAACCCCAAGACTTACGGAAAGGTAATGCAGTCTGAAGAAATTATATGTGCGTGAAATCCTAATTTCATTTGACTGGTATCAAAATCTTTTTAGAATAAACTAATGGCCAAATTTCTTTTTAAATAAGATAGTCTAATAAATCACGGCTATAAATTAGAATGCAAATTAACAGAACTGATTAATGAAATTGAATAAACACTGACATATCATATAATTACATATTTACTCATAGAATCAATCTGAACCGAATATGACCACATACATCAAGTCAACATCAACATTAAAATTCAAAATCACGTCAACAATTCAAATCTTCCTAGTGTTGGTTGGTCTCTCACAACATCCAGCAGTCTTGAGACGGCATTAGGACTTATCCGAGATTAATTATGAAATCTACATCTCATTCCGCTCTATAAATTCATACATACCCTGTTGCTCATTCCTGCCCAGAAACATAATGGAAAGTCACAAAAGAAAAATATTCATCACTATATTATTGTTTTTCATTCTTTTCTTTCTTTCAACCTCTTGCTCAGCCGTGAGAGGCCCGATTCAATGGTTAAGTCCGCCTGAGTACTGCTCCAAGGTGGACATTTGCCCGCCGCCACCTGATTAAATATTGGAACTGCTTCTCTATGTGTTGTTATTTTGAGAACAGTCTTATGAGAATAATGAAATGAATAAGAGGTTGTATTATTACTTCACGTGATCAGACTAGCTGCTCGCGCAAGGCTCAAATATTAATTATTCGCCAATAATTTTATGTTATAACTTCATGAGAGCCAATGAGTTTACTTAAATATATATGTGTATTCCCTATGTTTCTAATTTGAAATATTTAGCAAAATGGTATATATTGTTCAGCAAAATAGTGTATAATATGTGCAATACTTGTCAAAATCAAAGTGAAGCTCCAGTCGTCTGGATTATTTTTTTTTTTTTTGTTAAATAGGAAAAGGATACTTTCAACTCAAGTTTCTTGACTCTTTCCATTGTTTCAATTTTCATTTAGTTTTGTGAAAATGACGCTTCAATAAATACAAGGTCACGGTATAAAACCATATCCATAAAAATTAAAAAAAAAAATTATTCGGAGTACCCAGCTTTTGGAGTGCCAAGAAGCGCCCACCATACAGTTTTAACTGTACACATATATATTTGCACTTGGATATACCTTTTGTGTTTATAAATATATCTTTCTAAAAATATATCTTTTTATAATTTCACTATACTTTTTGTGTTTACAAAAATATTTTTTTATAATTTCATCATATATTTTGTAATTGAACGCTACTGAGCGCTCCAAAATGCTGGCACTCTATATTTAAACCCAAAAAAGAATATCCATCAAACCTAACAATTAATCAATAAACGACACAAGAACAAATAAATGTTGGGTTTCTAACCTAAAAGATCAAATGAAGAAGAAATTAAGTATTAACTTAGTTCTTCTTTCTTTTATGTTTCTTCTATTTTCTTGGCCAATGAAAGCAACAAATTCAGGATGTATTATTTCTCCGAAGGATTTCATGTGTGCGGATCCACATAAAACTAATCATGCTTGATGGCGAACGGAAGCGAATAATTGAAAGAGAAAAAAGCACAAGATACGATACGATACAAGAGAAATATTATTCAACTCAAAAAATAACTTTATTAATAATTGATTGGTTGTCTATTATAATAGCTAATAAACTCTTTATATAGACAAGGCCTAAGGAGTTTGCCAAAAGAAATAATTACTTTATTACTAAATTTGCCATAAAATACTACATAATACAACATATAAAATACATGGTAATAATAAACCTCATTGTCAAGAAATATCATTCCCAAGAAACCTCCTTCTTTTTCTTTAATATTTCCTAATTTGCAATCTTGTCGAAGGCCTTCATTTGCTTCAGCTGCGCGAAAACTCATCCCCAGTTTATTTCGTCATCTTCGTAATATGGAGTGAGATCTTTAAGATTGACAATTGCTAAGACTATATAATTTTTAGGGAGCTCAATCTTATAAGAGTTGTCATTGATGCGTTCAAGAACCTTGATAGAGCCGTCAATATGAGTTTTGATCTTTCAATATCGGTTCAATGTGAAGCAGTCCTTACTGAGACGTATCTCAGCTAAATCTCATTCTTTGAACCTAACACGCTTATGCTGTATCCTAATGCTCCTTAGAATTTGATATCTTGAGGCATACGATTTCACATCTTTCACAAGCGGCAGTCCAGGAGGTAGTTCATCTAGGATGATGCCTTGAAATTCTTCACATAGATATTACGGTTTTGTTGGAACTTCTAACTTTTCGTTTTGAGAAACAATCCATTTTACTATCACGGATTCCTCAATTTCTTCATGAAGTAGGATTTTGGGAATAAACATATTCTTCTTTGCAACAACTGGTTTAACTGGATATTTGAATTTTAAATATTTGAGAAATATCTTTTTCTCGTCACTCTCAAAAGAATAAATATTCGTAAAACTGCTTTGGGTAACTTTATAATCATATTGTCAATGCCTATCAGGAAGAAAGCAACATGCATCCATTGGTACTAAGTCACACCAAATTTTATCTCGATATTTAGACCCAATAGAAAAACTCACTAAATACTTTATTCCTATTTTAAGAGAATTTCTATTTTGAATCCAGGATAATTTGTAAGGTTCAGAGTATTTCTCTGTTTCTAGAAGTAATTTATCAACTGTAATGGTTGAAACAATATTCTCACAACTACCATTATTAAAAAAAAACTTGACTTGTCTAATTACAATGAGAAGTACAATTCGGATAACCGTTGATGATGTCAAATGAGGGAGAGTCGGTTTCCACATCAGTTGACTTATGACAGTGCTCTCTCTGATGGCGTTGGGGTGGAGAGAACTCATCATTGGAGATGATAGGTTGTCGAATATGGAAATGGTTGGTGTTGTGGTTGGAATTGCTCGAAAATCCGTACCTCGATCGATGGTCGCGGCTTCGGCCAGGAGTGCTGCTCAACATACCATGCCTCGATCGGTGTTCGTGGTGTCGGTCAGTGGTGCCTCTCGGTGTATCATGCCTCAGTCGGCGTTCGCGGGGTCGATCAGCGGACTCCATTAACGAAAGACGCTCGTGGAGTTGTATATGCCTTTTTATCTTTTCGATTATGCAATCCCTCGCTTTGGCTTCGAGAACCGGTTGGGCCGCGGCGGCGGTCTGACGATCTGTTCATTGACAAGCAGGGCCATTAAACCTGCTCTGATATCAAATGATGGCGAACAGGCCGGATAATAGAAAGAGAAAAAAGAATAAGATACGATACAAGATGAGTATTACTCAACTCAAGAAATAACTTTACTAATAATTAATTGGTTATCTTTTACAATAGCTAATAGACCATTTATATAGACAAGACCTAAGGAGTCCGAAAAGAAATAATTACTTTATAACTAAATTTGTCATACAATACTGTCTAATACAACATATAAAGTACATGATAATAATAAACTTCCTTACCAAGAAACCTATTTGTCAAGAAACATCATTCCCAATAAGCCTCCTTCATTTTTCTTTAATATTTTCTAATTTGCAATTAAGAAAAGTTGAACGTTTTCACTGCTACTCGGAGATGTAACACAATTGTTTCCTTTCAACAATTTTGAACCAATTAGTTTTTTTTTTTTCCTACATAATATTCAATAAAATTTATATTGGTAAAATCATGTGTCTTGTTTACAAAATGCAACAAATCTTCATTGAACAATATATTATATGAATTAAAATAATTCATTTTTTAAATAAAATAGCATTATTTCTAGCGTTGATCAATTCTCTTCCTGCGAGTCCGTCTTAAAACCTTTATTGGACCCGGTCAACTCCTGCCAGTAGCAATAATTATTATTATCTCTCTTTTATTTAACCGAATATTTGTCCAATTTTTCATATTTGACCAATTTGAAAAATGTCTGATCCAAATTATACATAAACGATATTTCGCATCATATTATTTGCATATTAAGAATGACTAAACTATACCTGAAATATTTGTGATATTTCGCTGGTGATTAACTGGTCCAATTAATATGATTATATAAATGTCTATATTATCTTATATTATATTCGACATGAGAGTAGATCAATTTAAATTCGGAATGGAATATTCAGTTCCTGATTAATTTTTTTTCAATTTCGAAATGGAACAATTTTCAAAGTCTAGGTTGTCCAATTTTATCAAAGACAGAAAAGTATTTCAGATCCTTTCTCGTTTTTTTATGGAAAATTTGCATAAAAGCTCTTACATTATGCCTAAATTGCCAAAAGGCCCCTATGTTATTGGAAATTGCAAAAAAGCCCCTGCATTAGTGCTAAAATTAGAGGTGGCAAAATCTGACCCGACCCGAAAAATTCGTCCGTCCAACCCGAAAATATTGACAAATCAATGACTCGAAATTCGACCCAACCCGAGATCCGAATGACCCGAGACCCGAACGACCCGAACCCCGAAATACCCGAGACCCAAACGACCCGAACCCGAATGACCCGCCCGATTACCCATACCTGAATAAACTGAGCTTGAATGTACTGAATGAATTATCACACAACCGTTGATTTTATAATATCTTATTATGTTTTTATTTTGCCATTATACTATTTTAGAAAGTAATATATTTTTTTATAATACTCATGTATAATATTATTTTCTAAGACTCAAATATAGTTCAACAATTGTTTATAAAATTATACTTGATAAGGTCAAGACTAGTGATGGCTAATTAGCATGACATAAAATCTCAAATGACCCAAAAATAAAACCAAAATTTGACTAAACAGATGGAACGACCCGATTGATATGTAATAATAATTTTACTAACCTAAAACATTTTCAATGATCCATAATACAAAACATAACAATCAAAAATACTAAACCTAACTATTCAAAACATAGAATCGAATGGCCCGAAACATAGACCCGAAAGGCCCGTAATCCGAACCAGCCCAACCCAAGACCCGAAAGTCCCGAGACCCGAACGACCCAAGACCTGAAGAACCCGAAACCTGATCGGCCCGAGACCCGAACGACCCGAAATCCGAACGACCCGAGACCCGAACAAGCCGAAACCCAAATAACCCGAGACCCGAACAACCCGAAACCCGAATGACCCGTAACCCGAATGACCCGACCCGAACCCGACCCAACCCGCCCATTTGCCACCTCTAGCTAAAATTGCAAAAAATCCCTACCATTAGATTTAACCTAAACCGTTAGTTTCAGTAGTTTAATCATATCAAATTATTTTTTAAATACTAATTAATATTTTTTTCAGCTTAAAAATATTTTTAAAATCTATTATTAAGAAAAATATTTTTTTTTAAAAAATTGTTGTTGAAAAATTATTTTTGGGAAAAAATGTTATTTTTTTCAAAAAACTTTTATTTTTGAAACATATTGTTTTAATGAAAAGAATATTTATCTTTTAATTTTTTTTTATAAAAATAATCTTTCTAAAAAAATATTTTCTAAAAAATATTCTTTCTTGAAAAATGTTTTTTAAAAAAGAAATTAATAAAATATTTCCCTCAATAAAATATTTTTCTAAAAGAATATTTTTCTAAAACAAAATATATTTTTAAATAAAATATTATTTTGCAAAAATATTTTTAAGAGAAGTTTTTATAAATATTTTTGGTAAGAAAATATTTTTCTAAAACAAAAATATTAATTAATATTTAAATAATAATTTTCAAGTGATTAAACTACTAAAACTAACCCGTGTTAGCTTCAATCTAATGGTACGATTTTTTTTTGCAATTTGGGGCTTTTTTGCAATTTCCAATAATGCAGGGGCTTGTTTGCAATTTAGACATGATTTAGGGGCTTTTCTGCAAATTTCCCTTTTTTATTTTACTTGATTTTGAAAATGACTATAAATAAGCAAGCATATCAACCTCCAAACAAAGAAGAAGAAAAGAGAGAAGGGAAATAATACTAAGAAAGCAACATAATCTTGGATTATTTATATAAAGATCAACCATGAAGTATGAAGTTAATATTTCACTTTTTCTAATTCATCTCGTGTTTATTCTGCATTGTCAGCTGGCCTTAGCAGAAACCTCACAATGTGTTGTCAATAAGGAAGTTACTTGGTGCCCGGATCCTCAACCAGGTAATCCTTCTCCATCAAGGAGACTTCTCCATATCAATGAGAGTAGAAAACAGAATCTCCATCCTAAGTTCGAAGCCAGTAGACACCGTTTTATGAGCGACTGACAGATTGTTATCCTTTTGCTAGTAACCAAGTTCTAGTTGCTACTGTTACCTCTTCTTTTTCTTTTCTGTTCTGTTCTCCTGTTTTTCTTTTTCTTTTTGAGCAATCTTGTATGGACATCTTCTTGTAATTAAACTTCAATAAACAATTCATCATTATATTATGATTTTGCATTCTTTCAAACCACGTGAGGTAAAAACAGATACTTCGTCTACTTTTCTTATATGTACCTCTGACATTACAATACGGTCCTACCTACCTCCATTGGCCTTTCAGAGGAAGTTATTTGCATGCAAAATGCAAGCAATTATTTTGTCATTAGAAATGACAATGGGTGATTTGCCACAGTCCAAATGAGAAAGCGCCAAGTGGCGCGAGGAAGAAAAAAAGTGATAATATGTATTTACTATATTGACCCAATCAAATATCGTGAAATTACTGTATAGGTCTAAATATGTCATTAGTTCTCAATCTCAAGCTTGTATTAAAAAAAAAATGTCATTATTTCATGTATATTAATTCGATTTCAAATTCATCTATGTACTACCTTTTAATTTTTATAATTCGATGGCAAATTAATATGTTTTGTTAAGTCAGGAATGTTAAAGGTACACTATTTTGTAAATACGGAACTAAAATAGACAAATGTGTAGAACATAACTAATGTATAATCCCTGATAAATCTCAAAACCAACTTTATCAAAGATTTTAAATCTCCGATTTACCATAATCCAGGATTTCTTTTTTTTTCGACAGAAATATACCCGTAGGCTTGTATTATAAACATAAAGTTTAACAAAGTTTACATTACATCATATCAACTCACATCAACCACAAAATTTGATGACACATTTGGAGAAATTTTGGCGGGTTCAAGGATCCTGCTTCTAGCGAAGCAGGATACTTTATGCCTCTCTATTTCTTACCATTTGATTAAAGGGCCCAATCAATATTAATGACTATATTTTAACGGAGGATGGCTCTGTTAATAGCCTTTTTTTGGAAGTAAAGCTAATCATAAACTTACCTAATCTTGTTGATAATTACAAATAATTTATTCTTTCTTTCCTTGTTTATTTTGTAATTCTTTTCAACTGAACAACTTAATATCTCAATTCTAAACTTCTCTTTTACTCTAAACCTTTTCAAAACCAAAGAAATAGAATTATTATTTTCTCATAGAAACAATGGAAGAGAGCATCCAACTATCTCATACGACATACTTCATATGAGGTATATTTTGTTTTCTAATTGTTAAATAATTTAAGTAGTTATTTTTCCATAATTAAAAATTCTAAAAGAATAAAAGAATTTCACATGTCAAATTGAAATACACAGTACTACATTTATTATGATTAGCTTTACTTTCAAAAAAACTGTTAACAGAGGCCATCCTCCGTTAAAATAGTCATTAACATTGATTGGGCTATATCGCAGCCCATTAATCAAATGGCAAGGAATAGAGAGGCATGGAGTATCATGTTTCTCTAGAAGCAGGATCCTTGAACCCAATTTTGGCAGCACCTCCACTAATAACATCAACATCCATTTTTCAAAACACCTCCTCATTAAGAAATCTGAAATATGATCGATATATACCCAAAACACAACCCCAACAATATCGGACTGCTTACTCCCCCAAGACATTAAACAACCCCCAATAATAAAATAGTTCTCATAATTTAAGAACCTCACATGAAGGCACAAAATTAGGTAAAGCATAAAAATTTTGCATGAGTTGATAAGTCCTTGCCTTTTTTGCGACTACATGAGCTACTCCATTATACCTGCGAGGAAGATAAACAACCTGAATATTTTGGTTAACTTGCAGTAATTCAAGAATGTTGATAATAAGTCTTCGAGATGTCCAAGGCGTTTTTGCTAATAATTCTTTATTATTAATTATTTTCACCAGAGTTGAAGAGTCCGTACAATAAATAATTTTGTCAAGTTTGTGTATATTATGAATAAGAGAAATAGAATAAAATAAACCATATGCTTCAGCCATAAAGGGGTCTTATGCTTCTATTAACCTCAGATACTTTTCCCACCCGGATAAAATGTTAAAAGTAACTATGCCAAGTCCGGCTAGACCATTAGGTACCCAAGTAGCATCTGATAGGCTAATGAGGGTTGAGTTAGGGCAACTAAAAGACAGATTTGGGGGAGGTTTAGCAGGTTTAGGTTTTATATTGTACAAGATATATTTGGAGAATTTAGGGTTGATTTGTTTACAAAACTGTTTGTTGGTTTGATTAGAAAATTAGTAAGTGTTCTCCGGATAATAATGACCGGATTAGGTTGTTTGTTCTTGAAAATCAATTCACATCTAGTCTTCCAAATAAACCAAGCTAGCTTAGGATCATAAAAATATCACTATCAGTGGAGGGGAGATTTGGATTTTGTTTTCTACTATTTCAAGTAAAGTATGAGAAAGAAATATCTGTTATAAGTCCCAAAGAAGAAGCAAACCAAGTTGCTCTAGCAAAGGGACAATGAAAAAGTGAGTTATAGTTTCCAGTTGGTTTGGACGAAGAGGGCAATTAGGGTTTATTTGTGGAGCTCCCTTGGTTAAAATTTGATTTGTGTGTAGTGCTTTGAGACAAGGCTCTCCAAAAGAAGGTTTTCACTCTAGGAAGGCAATTTGAGATTTTCCAAATGTAATTCCAGATTTGGGGATTGATAGTGTGATTATTAGAAGAAGAGGATGCATGGTTATTTTCATGATGGAAAAGAGTATGATAAGTTATTTTAATTCAAGGGAGATGGACTTATTAATAATGTTAAAATGACATAATATTAGCATAAAGTGACGACTAGACAATATAAAAGAATAAAGAAAATCACTATTTTAAAATATCAAAAGTAGTTACTTCTCTATAAACAAAAACCTAGGAGTGAATAAAAAAGTCAATTTGATCAGTAATTTTTAAGTTTTTATTCATAAAACAATCTTACTACAAATTAACTAAACAAATACAATCCAAAAAAACAACAAAACTAAAACATAATAACGAAATAGAAAAGACAAAATAAACAAGAAAATAAGCACAAAATATGCCTTGCATAAATTAGACAGATCGAGACTAATCAATAGTTATTATTCAAATTCTCATTTTCTTTATTAGTTTAATTGATTGACACACATAGAAAAAGATAAAAGTATAAATTTACTATAAAAATTTACTGCTCCAATCAAAATAATTACTGCCCATATCACCATCCGATATTTTAAATAAAACCTTAGTCACTAAATTGGCATGGAGGTTTTAACTGAACCAAATTCTCTTTGGGCTCAGATAATTAACAATAAATATTTTTTATGTCCTCCTTTTGGACCGTTGCCATGAAACCTTCATCATCCCTTCTTTGGCATCAATTCATAAAGTAAGACCTTTCTTAATTAATAACATAACTTGGTTTTTAGTGGATGGTAAAAACGTTAATTTCTTTAATGAGTTCTGGTTCCTATTTGGTCTGTTGTAAAACCACTAACGGACCACTAACGGGTCTAAGAAACCTAAAAGTTGCTGATATTATTAATCAACAAGGAGATTGGAATATAAATATTTTATCTCAAATTATCTCTCCCCAATTTATTCAATCTATTATTGCTACTCCTTTTACAAAATATGCTAATGACACATATCAAGATCATCTTATTTGGAGGCCCGTTAAGAATGGAAGATGTAGTGTATCCTCGGTGTTAGATACATTTCTATATGTGTCTTTGTCTCACAAAAAAAATATCAATTGCGATCAATATACATGGAAATGAGATCAATCTATTAGAGGGCACAGCTGGAGGACTGTGTATGGAAATGAATCTCGTACGTTCTCATCAAGGTTAGAGTTTCTCGGTGCTATAAAAGGAAGATCCTTACCTGAGGAGAAAACACACCAAAATCCATTCAATATACAGAAATCCCCACCTCCTATAGCCCAGCCCCAAAACCCAAAACCCTAATTCGTGGCATGAAGGTAGAAGTGAGGTCCAGAATTGCATTATTCCAATATACTAATAAGGATCTTACCTATAATATTAATGTGTTAGAAAAATGAAGCGTCCATAATATAAGCATTTTGGTATCTTATCGTATTATGCCTTTTAGGAAAATTTAATTTTCTTTTCAATTTTGAATATTCGATTTTTCATTTTGTGCGATAAAAGCAGCTCTTTGTAAGAAATATTTCCTTTTATAATATGTGAAGTATTAACTATATGAAAAGAATTCTAAACACTTCTCACAAAACGAGAATGTTTTGCTAGTAGTATATAATTATAGTAGAATAATATATATAAAGTAAAAAAGCAGTATATATAAATGATATACTTACAATTACGATAAGCGGTCGGTGTGTATATATGTGATTATTTTAAATGTCTATATCATATATATATAAGATGAGATGAGATCCAATTTAAGTTCGTAATGGAACATTTGATTCCTAATTAATTTTTCAATTTCGAAATGGAACATTTTCAAGGTCAAGGTCGTCGAATTTTACCGAAGGGAGAAAAGTATCCTTTCTCATTTTTAATTTTGATTAATTTTGACTATGTGCTTCAGCACACAATAACTCATCATGACTATATACAAGCAAGCATATCAAACCTCCAAACAGCAAAAAAAATAAAAAAAATAAATAAATAGAGGGAAAAAAATCCTAAGAAGAAGAAGAAGAAAAAATCTTGGATTATTCTTCATATAACGATCCACCATGAAGAATCAAACTTTCATTTTGCTTGTTCTAATTTATCTCATGTTTATTCTGCATTGTCAGCCGGTAGCACCGAGACCAAGTCTATCTTGTGATAATTACGGCCACTGCTGGAATCCTACAATGGATAAACCTTCTCCTCCGTGAGGAGGAAGGAGACTACTCCTCAATATCGATGAGAATAGAAAACAAAACCTCCAACCGTAATTCGAAGCCAGAAGACACTGTTTTATGAGAAGCTGACAGATGGTCATCCCTTTGCTAGTAAACCAGTTCCCGTTCGTACTGTTACCTCTTTTTTTCTTTTTCTTTTCTCCTGTTTTTTTGGCAATAATCTTGTATGGACATCTTTTAAATAAATTTCAGTAAACACTAGTCCTTGTATTTTAATTGTATTTCAAATTTCTTTATGTACTACATGTTTAATTTTTGTAATTCGATTGCAAATTAGCATGTTTTGTTAACTCAAGATTAGGTGTGCACTATTTTGTCAAATAAAGATATTAAATAGATAAACCTGTAGAACATGGCTAATTTATAATCCCTGAAAAATCTCAAAACCAACTTTATCAAAGATTTTAAATCTCAGATTTCCCATAATCCAGGATTTCATCAAAAATATTTACGGGACTCAAGAAAAGTCTTTCCAAAGCAGGCGTGTTGGCACCCATTGTATGATAAAAAACAAAACATTAACCAAAAGTCCATATAACACGTTCACTTAAAAACTCTTCTAAAACAAAAGAGCCCAGGGCCCAATCATACCAAACCTTCTCAGCAATATCCCACACAGACCACTTCACCAAACTGTCACAAAAAATCACTTCCATCTCCCCCTCCAACTGCCTCCGTCTTTTACGCTCTCCACATACTCCGAGTCTCCGCTATTCAAAATCAAATTCCTCCTCCTCCTCCTCCTCCTCCTCCCTTCTCTCTCTATATATACACCTCTCAATACGAAAACCCAAAATGAAGTTCAAAAACTCTAACGGAGGCCCATACGCGCGGCTTGCAAGTCACAACACCGGCGGTGCTCGCTTGACTGTCAGCTCGCGCCATTTTAAAATAAAAGACTTATTTGTGTTTTATAACTTATATTCTTTATTTTGTCTACAACTCAGATAATTAAAAAATTAAAAAAATGAATTCCCGAGAAAGTCAGAAGAAATTTTTTCTTAAATTAAATTTTGTTTTATGAGCATTATGTATCAAATTTGGTTGTAATGATGTTTTCATTTGCATAATCGGAAATTTCGAAATTGCTTGTTTTTACCATTAGAAGTAACTTGAGAAGACACATTAGTTTCTTCTTTTCTTTATCTCTTGTTATTTTTCTAGTTCTTTTTTTCATATAATGATTGATCTAGTTCTGTTTGTTTTCTATTTATTAGTTATCTAGCATAACATTGTAACTTTTATTTTCTATAACCACCATTAGTAATGTATATAATATAACCACTTGTAGACCTCAATTTTTATATTTATTTCAACTACTACTAGTAGATACTTTGACTACTAATTCATATTAATAGATACGTTGTCTATTTTTTCTTATGTATATTTGACATTACCACACACGGTCCTACCTACCTCCAAGTAATATATGCATGCAAAATGCAAGCGATAATTTTGTGATTAGAAATCACAATGGATGATTTGTCACGCTCCAAATGAGAAAGCATCAAGTGGCAAGCGGAAGAAAAAAGTGATCATATGAAATTTACTATATTGACCCAATCAAGTTCTTTTATATGTCATTAGTACTTGTATTTTAATTCTATTTAAAATTCATCTATGTAATACACGATGTCTAATTTTTTATACCTGTGAAACTGACCTTATAATCGTTATCCTCGCCGATGAGACGTTCTAGCTTCTCAAAAACAACTACATCGCCATCACCAGAAAGCTGGTATAAGTTGTCATTATACTCAATAACGAGTTTTTGGGCTTCGGTTTAACGATGGTTCAGTCTGAAAGTATTGAACAAAATCGATTATTCACACATATTTCTAAACTTATACAAACATGATTTGTTAACTTACCACCTCAATTGGTGTCCCTGCCACATCGTCAATTGCAGGAGCTACACTCATTTGTCTGTTTTGCTAAATATTGCAATCCTCCTATACAACCTGCACAACAAGAAAGGCGAACGATATAACATGATAACAACATAAACACAACACATATATGAACGAATACCATCTCCCACTCACCGTCTTGCTTCGAGAAATCATGTCTGCGATGGTGGCCAAGTCATATCCATAATGCATCTCTAAATTTCACCTCAAAATAGGTATGGAATTAAAATGAAAGACAGGTTGTATATGTGTTATGAACAGATGGAGAAGATCCTCTTGATATATGGGATCATATATCGGATAGCAGAAGGCTTCAGATTCCTTGCATCTGTCCAATCGCATCTAAATGCATCCATCCCATCGAACTCTGACATGAAGACAGAACGACTGTGTAGTCATCATGGTGAACGGACCTTCCAAATCCCCGATAAAATTGGATACCTACGTCGCAATCATGAAAATATTCAAAAAAAACAAGCACTATTCTGATGTGGCATATTTATCTGATGTGGCTGCCCTCGTGTATCTAGCTCATCGACTGGATTGGAGGCATAATTCGAATCGCCATATATTTTTCATTTCCAATTATAAGACATGAGTACTAAACAATAACCTGTTTTAAAAAATAAAACAATTCTTTTCCCAACACGTACATCTTTTTTTGTCAGAAGAAGCACATTATCCATCCGCGCAAGATCAACTCCAGCCAAAAGGGTCACCGCCTCTTTTCGGTTACACGCAAGTGCGGCCCCTCTGATGACTCAGTACTGCCACCTGGCTTCAAGCCATTGGTGCAGACATGATCTTGCAGTGAAGCTCTCCTGAGTATCTTACTGGAGAGGTACTTTCAAAATTCTTATTTATTTAATAATTTTTTTGAGTCCTTGAGATGAGATATTAAGAGAAAAAGCATATGTTTGTGATTGTAGTTAAAACTTCATAGAGAGCTATGGATTTAGAAGGATTCAAATCTCAATCAAGATAAATGTTGCATACTTGAATGAGATGGAATTATTTACGTACCTACTCTTTTTGTGATCAAGTATCTAGGATTAAAAATTACATGATTTTTATCTTCTTGATTTGTATTGCTAGCCTTCTAGACCTGATGTTTTGGCAATTTATATTAATTAGATATTAATTGTTTGTTGTCACTTGCATTTTTACTAAAAGAAATCAAAAGTAGGCAATGATCCAAAAGAAAGGAAATAGTGGAGAATTTTGAAAATATAATTGAAATTGCAATTTCTAAATATAAGGTGATTGGAAAATGAATTTGAACATTGGCAATGAGAAGTTTGAAAGGTAGCCCTTCAAATTCTTCCTTTGAACATGCATAATGTGATTTTCATATTGATTTTAATATTCATATGTTTTGGAGTAATTACTAATTTTTTTTTTTTTTTTGGAAGTATGAAATAGTTGATATGAGATTATGGGGGTTTGCTACTAGAAAATTAGAAACCATATATTTATATTATGGAATTATATTTGGATAATTATGAGTTTATATTTTTATGTTTTAGAACAATTTGTTAATGATAAATTACAAATTAATTTCATGTTATTTGTACAATGCTTATAAATTTTATGTATATATATCAAAACTGGAAAAAAAATTACCCGCAGTGTAGCGCAGGTATTCATCTAATTATAATTATTTTTACATGTCTGATAGTGGAAATTTTTTGAATCTACCGAAATGTGAAGGGAAACCAAAAACACCTGTTTTTTTTACTTGCTTGATTTTTGTAGATATTTTATGTATCATGCATATTATTTATGTACAATCTAATATATGTAGTATATTTTATGTTTATTTCTCATAGTGGTTGGATGAGTGTTTTGAAATTAATACTACTAGAACTAGTTTCTTGACTTGACCCTCACTCGTCCAATTTAATTCAACTTGATTGAAATGTTAAGTTGAAGAGTTCATCTATAGTGCCCAAGCATTTTTAAAACTTTCATGATGGATTAAATCTAGACCCTTCAAATTGAAACGGGCATTTTCGGTAATTGCAATTAATTGCATAATTAATTACACAATAACTCAGTTTCCTTATTTTCTATTTCTGCATGTGTTCTAACATCTCCCTTTCATCCTCTCCATTTTATCTCATCTTTTATATGCGCTTCACCTTCACTTTCTTATTTATGTCCCTAGCTATCCCTCACAATATATTTCCTCTCCTCCTCATTACCAAACTCTATCACATAAATGATACACTAGCATTAAAATATGCACAAATATATATATATATATATATATATATATATATATATATATGTATTAGCATTTAATATTATATATCGACACTGCAGAAACAGTATATTATAACTAAAAAAGATACATCACAATTTGAAAAAAATATATTGATAATAAAATATACATAATATCATCCAAAAATCTTTATTCCATTTCCAAATAATAATATTTAGACATAAATTTAGAAAAAAAACAACATCAAAAATATGTTCAGTAATCACAAAATACCAACAAAATTTTAACTAAACTATACAAAATGATGTATTCACACTAAAAGTGTATATTGGGCACCAATATCGTATTTGTAAAAAAAACAGTACTGAACTAATGATATATTGGTATAGAAGATGGCATATTGATGGTGAAAATTGTATATCCACACTAAAAACAATATATTGACACATAAAATGTTATATTAATAATGAAATCGGCACATAAGATATATATTAGCATTTAGAAATCTATATCAATACTACAAAATAGTATATTATAACATAAATTAAAGCAAACAAAATATGCATTGATACAAAAAATTATATCTTGCCACAAAAATCTTTATTCCACATCCAAAAAATAATATTTTAACATAAACTAAAGAAAATAATATTCATTTAACATCCCAAATTATGCGAAGTACCTAAAAAATACTAAAAATAATAGAACAATTATATTATGTTGAATGTCGTTAAAATAGTATACTAGCATCAACATCATGCTTTTACAAAAAGTGACTATAATAGCACTAATATATCAGCATTGAAGGTGATATCTTAATTATGAATTATGTGATAAATTTTCACTAAAAACAATATATTGACCTCAGAAATAGGATATTGATGATATATTTATACTTGAAGTCTTTCCTCGCAATCATAATTTATCTCAATTTTCCATAAATCGCTAAATATGCAATAATATTTACATATGCAGCTACATCTTGCAAAACACTCACAGTAATACCCACAATAATACTAAAATCATAAATATGCTAAATTATTAAACATTGGCATAATATTAACTTTGAAGTGGTTATCTATATTCTTTATTTTATGTTATTTATCTCATTCATATCAAACCTTCTAAAAATTGTAACTCAATTTGGCAACTGGTCCAAACTTAAACCTCATTTGACTCTCAATTTTGCAATTAAGCCTCAATACAATCAATTTTGCTTCAATTATCCCCGAATTGTGCATATTGTTTGAAAATAAAAACCCCCAAATTGTGCATTCTGCCTCAATGAAGACTAAAAATACCTTCAATTGTCCAACTTAAAAAATGTAATGAATGGATCGGTGGATTAGTGACTGGGAAAAGGGGTAAAAGCAAAAAATTAATTGAATCGTTGATGAAAGAAAGAGAGAAATAAATGATGCGATTGTGTAGATATCTGGATTCTGGATACAGTAAGGGCTGGATTCTGGACACACAAATGCCGCACTCTCTCTATGTAAGTCATCCCTTATCATTTAATTCACTGAAAAATGTGGCTCACTTTTCACTCTTTTTTTTTTTATTCTTTTGTGAGAATCATTTCTCACTAAAGTCCAAAAAAATTGACTCCATCAGTGATGACAGGGGAAGTGATGGAAATGTGTCTTGACCATTCAACAATTTTGGAATGGAACATTTTTCGAAGTCAAGGTGGTCGATATTTACCAGATCCTTTCTCAATTTTAATTTTATCTAATTTTGTGAAAATGATTTATGTGCTTCCGCACAGTAACTCACTCATGACTATATATAAGCAAGTATTTCAAACCTCCAAACAGAGTAAAAAAAAAAAGAATAGGAAAAAAATCCTTAGAAGAAAAAAAAATAATCTTGGATGATTTTTCATATAAAGATCCACCATGAAGAATCAAACTTTTATTTTGCTTGTTCTATTTTATTTGCTATTTACTCTGCATTGTCAGCCGGCCGTAGCAAAGAAACGTGGATGTGTTGAAAAGTCACCAGGTGATTTTTCCAGTGCGGGAATCCTCATCATGGTAATCCTTCTCCAGGAGGAGGAAGGAGACTTCTCAATATCGATGGTAATCCTTCTCCAGGAGGAGGAAGGAGACTTCTTAAAAAAAAGGAGCCTTTTTGCTAGTAGTAGCCCAGTTCTGGTTGCTACTGTTACCTCTTTTTTCTTTTCTTTTCTCCTGTTTTGTTGAGCAATCTTGTATGGACATCTTTTAAATAAAACTTCATAAACAATTTATTATTATATTATGATTTTACATTCTTTCAACCACGTGAGAGGCCGTGAGAGGCTCAATCCAATGGCCACTAAAATAAAATGGTAAGTTGCGTGATATATTTAAGCATTAAGATAATTTGGGAAATTTTAGACGAGTTGAACGAGTTCTTTGTAAGTGCACACATATCTTTTGGGCAGTATAGCAAAACAGTACATAATAATAACATATTGTTTCTGTAGACTATTCAAAGTCATCAGATATTTATCAAACAAATTATCAGAAAAGTATTATACCAACACAAATAAACTTCTTGATCTTTTCCATTAGTATAATTCTCTTCAACAAAATTAGTCACTAATTCACTATGTAAGCACTAAGAACACACCTCTTAACCCTCCAGATATTAAAAGTAAAGCTAAGAACGAATAATCAATCAATTATTCTTTAGATCATAAAGATCGATCATCATGAAGAGGCGTGCTCTTATTTTACTTGTTCTTTCTTTCGTGTTTCTTCTGAATTCTCAGCGGGCAAATGCATCACCTTCCGTAATTTGTGAGGTCTCTCCAAATGGTATTGTCAACTGCAGCCCCGATCCGCCTAAAATTTATCCTGCTCCTCCAAATGGTTTGTTAAGTCAGGATTAGATGTGCACTATTTTATAAAATACAGGAACAGACAAATGTGTAGACTACGACTAATATATGATCACTGATAAATCTCAAAAATAGCTTTATTTAAGATTTAATTCTTAAGAATTTACCATGATCCAAGATTCACGAAATGTATTTATTAGACTAAAGAAAAACCTTCACAAACATTAAACAAAGGTCCATAAAACATATTCACTTAGAAACTCTTCTAAAACAAGAGCCCAAGGCCCAGTTATCGTAAACCTTCTCGTCAATATCCCATACACACCACTTCACCAAACTCACAAAAAATCACTTCCATCTCCTCCTTCAACTGCCTTCGTCTTTTAGGATATCTTTCCTTCTTTTCATTGAGCCATTCATCTGTCTTTCGAGGCTATCTTGTCTACCCTACTCCTTTTAGGATTTTAATATTATACTCTCTCTTAATGGTTTTTTCTTTTCTTCATTTATGTTTGGTTTAATGTAATATATTAATCTTGTAATTTTAAGAACAATTTCCTTATTAATGCATACCTACGGGTCTTTCTCAAAAACAAAAAATGCCTTTGTCTTTTACGCTCTCAACAAACTCCGCTATTCAAAATCAAATTCCTCCTCCATCTTCTTCTCCTTCTCCTTCTCCTTCTCCCTATATATACACCCCCAAAAACGAAAACCCAAAACCCATAACAGCAGAAATGAAGTTCAAAAACTCCAACGGAGGCCCATGCGCGGAGTGCAAGTCACAACGCCGGCGGTGCTTGCCTGCCAACTCGCGCCATTCTTCCCCTCCGACCAACCAAGAAGGTTCGAGGACGCTCGGAAGCTCTTCGGAGCGCGAAACATCATCAAGAACCTCAAACGTGTAGGCGAGGACCCGTTTATCCGGTCGGAAACAATGCGGGCACTCACGTTCTCAAAAGATTTTTAGTTTATTTTTTGGCTCACGATATATTAACTTATCATTTTATTTTAATTTTTGTGGTGTTTATTGATTTTGGGTGATTTAGTTAAGCAATGTCAGGTTAGTTAAAAAAAATTTAATGCTGGCCTGAGAGATTTCAGCATCAGAATCTTTTGAATTCTTAGTTTTTTGGGGGGCTAATTTAAGAGAAGCTTGTGAATTTTGAAAGTTTCGAAATGCATTGTTAATTTATGATTTATTTGTGATAACTTTACAGCTGAAGTTATTTCATCTTTTTTTCTTAATTTTTGGTGAATTTGTCTATTTTTTTACTGTGTTATTTCTTCCTTCATAACCTCAGTTGATAGCAAAATGCAATATTTACCATCATACTAACTAATGAAGAGATTAGAAATTAAATTAAGCAACCAACCACACATGAAAAGTTCCAATTAAAAAGACAGTCCAAGTCCAAGCTAAAGAAAAATATTTCCTACATTATATGTCTGTCTATTCACTCTTGACTTTTCAACGTTCAAATCTTTTTTTTTTACTTTTTTTTTGAAATAGTAGAATGAGAACTTACTAAAAACTTTCATTAATAATAATTAAAAAACAGTTACACGATACTTGCTACATTTCAAAGCCTAAATATGAAAATAAAAAATAGAAACTCTTGCCCTAAATCTCTATCCCCATTTTCCAAATACGGATTAAGCCTTTTTCCGCAATCGCTGATGCCGAATGTTACCGCGATAGTTGTTGGCGGTACCAAACCTGCCCTATAGCAGCTACAAATCAGATCATCGGAGGCTGTCAAGATCCGTGATCCCTCAAGATCGATGCTAAAAATCATAAAAATACACATGTGCCAAAACAGATCGGAATCGCCAAAAGACAGATCCGAATCGCAAAATGCCACAACATACCAATCCCTTATGACAACTTCTCACACCGGATTCATGGTTACAACCCAGACTATGTTGCTTTAACCAGAGGCATTACAACAAAACCTTGCGGACTATAGACAAGAGGCATAACAGCAAACACCTTGCATGCATGTGTGAGCTTTTCAACGTTCAAATCAACATTAGCAGTCGTTAGCAGTTTTTTCAATCTCAAGTAGACGATTGCCTACTTGATTAAAATTAAAAATAAAATTAAAACCAAAATAAACTCCCATACTGACGGCACCACTCAAGCCATTAGAGCCAAGTGTGAAACCGAAATAAATCGGATCGAAAAACAATTTGATGATTGTGTCACTGTTGTCTTCCTTTTAAAGTACTTATTTAAACAAAATTACATCTTTATTATGCTAATTTGGGATTTATATGTGATAGTTGATGGGTCTTAATTGTGAAAATTTGTAGGTATTGTCGTCTAAATTGAATGTGGGGCATTTTCCGCATTCGGGCAATTTGGTGACCTGGATTATTTATAATTAATTTTACATGTCTGATAGCGGAAATCTTTTAAATGTACCGAAATGTGAAGGAAAACCAGAAACTCTTGCTTTCATACCTGCTTGATTTTTATAGATGTTGTATGTATCATGTATATTATTTATGTGCTATATAATATGTAGTGTGTTTTATGTTTATTATTGCTTGTTTACAGTAGTGAATTTTAATAGATACTAGGAGACAAATGCCCCTCCCTTCTAGATTTTTGAAGTTGTATTTTTTGGTCAAGATATGTCATTTCTTGTATACTGTGAATTTAAACGTGTGATAACGTTGTTAAATTTCAACAAGTATCTATCCTTTGTTGTGAAAACTATCGACGACGGTGCAACCATGTTTGTTTTTTCATTCTTCTTATCTTGTTCAAAATAAACGTGTCTGTAACAATATATATATGGATTTTTTTTTTAAAATGAAATACGAATATAAAGACTGTTGCAAATGGATAGTCTAAGAATACACGTCACATTAACAAATTGCTAGTTTAAATTTTCTCCATGAAAATCATTCATAAGCTGAGAAAGAATCGCGAGTTTTGGTGAGAATAAAGTTAATTATTCAACTTAACTTGTGAACCAAGTTGCGTTAATTTGGATGAGCAAGAGTCAAGGACTCGAGGTCAATAAACTAGTTCAAGATGTTTTAAAACACCCACCTATCCCCACCCACTATGAGTCATTTTCAATGTCAAGATCCTCGAATTTTACTGAAGGGAGAAAAGTATTTTGAGATCCTTTCTCATTTTAATTTTTCTTAATTTTGAAAATAGCAATGTGCTTCCACACAAAGTAACTCATCATGACTATATAAGCAAGCATATCAAACCACCAAACAGAGAAAAAAGAGAGGGAAAAAATCCTAAGAAGAAGAAAAAATTTTGGATTATTCTTCATATAACGATCCACCATGAAGAATCAAACTTCCATTTTGCTTGTTCTAATTTATCTCATGTTTATTCTGCATTGTCAGCCGGCCGTAGCACCGAATCCTATACCTGGACCTTGTAGTGTTGAAGCACCAGATAATTTCCAGTGCGGGAATCCTACTAAAGGTAATCCTTCTCCAGGAGGAGGAAGGCGACTTCTCCTCAATATCGATGAGAGTAGAAAACAAAACCTCCAACCGTAATTCGAAGCCAGAAGAAACTGTTTTATGAGAAGCTGACAGATGGTCATCCCTTTGCTAGTAATCCAGTTCTTGTTCGTACTGTTATCTCTTTTTTTCTTTTTCTTTTCTCCTTTTTTTTGGCAATAATCTTGCATGGACATTATAATTATAATTATAATTATAATAGACTTATAGTAAAAGCTGGTCGGATTGATTCCTGTTTTGACAGCTGTCCTCGACTGGAATGTACAATTTATATTAATTAGATAAATTAATAACAACAAAGTGTTTTAGCTCAGTTGGTAACTAAGTATGCCTCTGAATCAAATAGCCCGAGTTCGAAACTCTGCCAACACCGCCCTTAATTTTTTTCTTCAATATTTGAACATTGATTCTGGACCATTTGATTTGCATCAAACGGTTAAAAAAAGTGGATCGTTTTTGGATTATTCTTCATTTGATTTGAACTTAGTTCTCAAGTTAAGTTGAAAATTAACCTCGCCAAAACGCTATTGTCTTCTCAGCCTATAAGGCTATAAATGCCTTTTCATGCAGAAATTTCAAGTCAGCTACTTATTTGTTGATGTGACCACCTATTCGTAGACTCTTAAGTCCATTTTAAAACACAGAGTCTTTAAATTCATATATTTCATTAAAAATCTCTACATATATAGTTGCAAACTTGCAGTACATGTTTTTTTATAGAATGAATACGTGTTTTACTTTTTGAACTAGAAGAACAACAAAATAGTGTTGGATCTTAACCCAAATCAGTGAAGGATGTAATGAAAAATACATCAAAATCTAAGCTGAGTAAAATATATATATAACTGTGTAACTTTATCATAAAATATAGTGTAGTATATATATATATATATATATATATATATATATATATATATATATATATATAATCTAGAAGTATAGCTGTCGTCTTAATCCCTATTAAAAATTTAAAATCCGTAAGGCACCAAAAGTTGATAGTTTTCAAAAAAAAAACATAGATATTTGTTGAAATTTTATAAGGTTATTACCCGTTTATATTCACAGTATTCATTATTTATTTAGCAAAATATAACAGAATGTCTCTATAGAATATTCTTAAAATTCTAAGTCGTCGGGTATTAAATAGAGAATTATTTCCAACAGAATATTTTTAACTCATCCATAGTATAACTAACTTCGTGGAAATGTCCCTAAAAAAAAATTGTGGAAATGAGAGGTGCTTCAACACTAGTCACTCAGACACTCACTGTCTATATAGACTCTTGAATCTTCAACAATTTTGGAATGGAACATTTTGCAAAGTCAAGGTAGTCGGATTTTACCAGATCTTTGCTCATTTTTAATTTTATTTAATTTTGTGAAAATGACTTTATGTGCTTTCACACAACTAGCTCGTGACAATATATAATCAAGTATTTCAAACCTCCAAACAGAGGGGAAAAAAAAAGAATAGGAAAAATCGTGAGGAAAAAACAATCTTTTATTTTTCATATAGAGATCCACCATGAAGTGTCGAATTCTTATTTCACTTGTTCTTTCTTTCCTAATTATTCTGCATTGTCAACCGGATGTAGCTAGGGATTTTAAACCGCCTAGTACTGAACCTTGTGTACGGACACCAGATAATTTAGTGTGTCCGAATCCTAATGTAGGTATTCCTTCTCCAGGAGGAGGAAGGAGACTTCTCCTCAGTATCGATGAGAGTAGAAAACAAAACCTCCAACAACCGTAAGTCGAAGCCAGAAGACACTGTTTTATGAGAAGCCGACAGATGGTTGGTTATCCCTTTGCTAGTAATCCAGTTCTCGTTCGTACTGTTACCTCTATTTTTCTTTTCTTTTCTCCTGTTTTTTTGGCAATAATCTTGTATGGACATCTTTTAAATAAATTTCAGTAAACAATTTATCATTATAATATGATTTTACATTCTTTCAACCACGTGAGAGGTAAAAAACAGATTCTCTGTGTCTACTTTTTCTTGTATATATCTTTGACATTAGAATATGGTCCTACTCACTAGTCCTTGTATTTTAATTCTATTTCAAATTTCTTTATGTAATACATGTTTAATTTTTGTAATTCGATTGCAAATTAGCATGTTTTGTTAACTCAAGGTTAGGTGCGCACTGCGCACTATTTTATAAAATACAGTAAGTAAAAAAAAAATTGTAGAACACGACTAATGTATAATCGGTGATAAGTCTCAAAAATAACTTTATTTATCATTTTAAATCTCAGATTTTCCATAATCCAGGACTTCATCAAATATATTTATCAGACTAAAGAAAAGCCTTTACAAACACATTAAACAAAGTCCATATATCCGCTTCATTTAAAAAACATTCTAAAACAAAAGAGCTTAAGGCCCAATTACACTAAATCAGCCCAGCAATGTGCAACACAGACTACTACACCAAACTCTCACAATAATTCACCATCATCTCCAACTGCCTCCGTCTTTTACGCTCTCAACAAACTCAAACTCCGTATTCAAAATCAAATTTCTCATTCATCCTTCGCCTTCTCCTTCTCCATTCTCTCTATATATACATCCCCCAAAACGAAAACCCAAAACCAAAAATGAAATCCAAATCCTGTAACAACGGCCCATGTGCAGCGTGCAAGTCACAACGCCGGCGGTGCTCGCCTGACTGCCAACTCGCGCCATTCTTCCCCTCCGACCAGCCGAGGAGGTTCGAGGACGCCCGGAAGCTCTTCGGAGTGCGAAACATCATCAAGAACCTCAAACGTGTCGGCGACGACCCGTTTATTCGGTCGGAGACGATGCGGGCACTCACGTATGAATCCTCTCTCAGAGCCCAGGACAAAATGCGGGGCTCGACAGGTGAGATAATTAGGCTCTGTCAAGAGATTCAGAAGACGAAGATGGAGCTTGATAATGTAAGGATTCAGATCGCCATGAATGAGGTTTGTTGTAAGAGTGGTTTGTTGAACTTGAATGTGAACTCGGCGGTTGAGAGTGATGATGGGGAAATGGGTTATGTTGGGTCTTTGGTTAATGGTTTTAGTGGCAGAGATAGTACTGAATTGAAGGTTTTTTGGGCGGATCAGATTTGTAATGGTGGTGAGAATGAGATGGAGATGTATTTGGGAGACATTGATGAGGAAGAAACGATTTCCGAATTAAATCAGCCAAGGTTAGAATTTTAAAATTGATTGTGTTTACAAATTTTGAAGTATATATATCTCATATAATTGAGGTTAATTTGAGAAATGTGTAAATTTTGCAATTAATTTGTAATAATTTTCCTTTTTTTGAAATTGAAGCTTGGAATCGCCATTGAAGAGTGAATTGGAGGCTTCATCAGATCAGAACATGGAGATAGAACATGAGCTCAAAAATGCGGCGACTTTTTTTAACCTGACTAGCAATGTCAAAACTGAGGAGGAGATTTTTCCGGATTCAGAATATTTTTAGTTTAATTTTTGGTTCAAGATTTTATTAATTTATGTTATTATTTTTCTTTTTTTTTGGTATTTATTGATTCTGGGCGATTTAGTTAAGAAATTTCAGGTTAGTTAAAAAAAATGTAATGCTGACATGAGAGATTTCAGTATCAGAATCTTTTGAATTCTAAGTTTTTTTTGGGGGGCTAATTTAAGAGAATCTTGTGAATTTGAAAGTTTCTCTTTGTTATTTAATTAATGAGATTGGTTAGAAGTCAGGAAATGCATGTTTATCTATGATTTATTTGTGATACTTTGCAGCTAAAGTTAAGTAAATTTCATCTTTTGTTCTTAATTTTTGGTTAATTTCTGTCTATGTAAGACTGTTACTTTTTCCTCCATGACCTCAGTTGATAGAAAACCGCAATATTTACCATCATATTATCTAACTAATTGAAATATTAGAAATTAAATTAAGCAACAACACATGAATGACTAAAATCATACAGTTAAAAAAACAGTAAAAAAATTCACAGTTCATCAACAAGGCCTTCATTTGATGCATCCAATTCAGAACTAATAAGTGATTCAGAATTAATTTGCAAATAATTTTCATCAGAGGCTTTAATAGATTGTGGAGGAACAGGATTACTAGGGAGTGGGTTGCCGCATATCAGCGTCTTGGTATTGCATGCCGTTTTGATTTGAACTGAATCCAGAATTTCTGAATTTGGAATTTCTAAATCCGGAATTTGTTATTCGGACATTGTGTTTTGCGAGAGAGTGGAAGATGAGAGAAGAAAGAATGGCGATGACTACAATCATCGAAAGTCTGGAAGAGTGATACATTTTAATGGAAAAGATTATTTGAGATTTTTGTTAGCGTTGTCCTTTTTTTTTTTTTTTTTGAAGCTGCAGCCAGCGAAGAGCCTCGCTGAGATTTCATTGAAAATTAAAAAAGTTTTGTACAAGAAAAAAGAGAAATAAAAAGAAGTAAAAATATTTACAATAATATTGAAAAAACAGAGGAAGAAGAAAAAATTCCTAATCCCTAACAGTATTGTCTTCAATTTGCCGACTGTTGGGCGATCTCCGCTAGAACGTTTTGTCGGTGTGGTACTTTTTGATAAAAGACATTTTGTCAGCGTTGTCCTTGCAAAGTATGTTATATATAGATGCAAGTTTAGTCTCACCAAGCCGTGTGAGACAAAATTTTGTTTAAATATGACTTGAACTTGGTATGTTATATAAGAGATGCAAGTTTAGTCTCATCAACCCGTGTGAGACAAATTTTTGTTTATGACTTTTGAACTTGGAGTCGTCCCATAACATGTGCTTAAACCTTTTTGCATTGCTAAAATGAGTTCATCCACTCAAATCTTGTACCGTTTGTGCCCTTTCTTGTACCAATTAGTGGCAGATCGAACCCGGAGGGGTCATGCTCCACTTCAAAGAAAATTTGACAGAGTGGGTAAGTGAAAAAAAATTGAAATTCATATTTCTATGCAATTTATCCTCAATATATTTTTTTTTAAACTAAAAAAAAAGTACTAGGTAATAGTAAGGAATTACTTCGACCCTCCAGTATGTATAGTCAAACTATACCAGTGTACCAACCTTAGTAAGCCAAATTAAGACTTGTAGTCAAGCAGTTCATACCTTGTCACAAAGTACACCTACCCTTTTCATCAATCTATCAAACAAATTCAAAGCAAAAAACTGGAAAATATGTTATCAGTCTCGTTCAATCACTTATATATCATTTTGGGTCAACGATCAACTTTGACCAGCACTTATTGAATTATATATACTATTTTTGTGTTTTATATGCTATTTCCGTGATATATATACTACTTTTATATATATTGTTTTGTGTTCTTTTATATACTGTTTTTTAATTATAAATATTGTTTTCAAAATATATTTTTTTTATACTGTATTTTTTATATATTGTGTTTGTTTATATATATATTATTTTGGAAAATATATTTTATATATTATTTTTTTCATTTCGTATACTTATTTTTCTGTTCTACATATTGCTTCGCTGAAAAAAGAAAAAAATCAGAGTGCACTACACGTGCATGAGACACGGAATGATTTATCATGTCCCATCTATCAAACAAATCAGAAAGCATTGCCAAAAGAACTTCTCTTGATCCTTTCCATTCTTAGTTTATCTTTCTTCGCACAACTAGTCGCTAACTCACTATACATATAAGCAACCCTCTCAAACAAATCACCAAATAATTAATAGTCTAGGATTCTTTAGATCATAAAGAGTGATCGTTCGTCATGAAGAGACAAGCTCTTATTTTACTTGTTCTTTCTTTTGTGTTTCTTCTGCATTATGATCATATGGCCACAACACCGATAGATGATGCACTGCATTTCCGAGCTTGTGATGTCTTTTCAAAGGGTATCAAATGCAAAAAACAGCATAACTCTGCTCCATCAAGAAGACTACTCCATATCAAGTTGGATTTGCTGATTCATTTAGCCTTTAGAAGAATTGGTGCAATATAAGATTTTTGCATGATGGTTATTGATATCACGGTTCAGTGAGATTTGTTCGGCTTTGGTGCAATAATAGATTTGTGTTTATCTATTATTTTTTTTGTGATACTTGCAGCTAAAGTCAAGTAAATTTCATCTTTTGTTCTTAATTTTTGGTTAATTGTCTATTTTAGACTCTGTTATTTCTTCCTTCATGACCTCAGTTGATAGCAAAATGCAATATTTACCATCATAATATCTAACCAATGGAAATATTAGATATTAAATTAAGCAACAACACATGAATGACTAAAAAGATACAATTATAAAGAGCGTAAAAAAACAGTAAATCACAGTTCATCAGAGAAACTGTGATGCGGGTCCTGACAAACTTTCATTTTAGGGTCACAAATTATCGGTTTAATAATAAAATCTTCTTCTTTATCGCCTTCATTTGATGCATCCAAATCAGAACTAATATGTGATTCAGATTTAATTTCAGAATAATTTTCTTCGGAGCCCTCAGTAGATTCTGGAGCAGGATTACTAGGCAGTGGGTTAATGCAATTCGGCGTAGTGGGATAACAATTCATTATTGTTTGAAAATCTGGGTTTTCTGAATCCGGAATTTGTTGCTCGGGAGTTGTGTTTTGTTGCGCGAGCGGGAGGAAGATGAGAGAAGAAAGAACGCTGATTATTAGAATCATCAAAATTATGTAAGAGTTATACATTTTTATGGAAAAGCTTGTTTGAGGTTTTTGTTAGCTTTATCCTTGCAAGGTATGTCATATGGGTGCATCTTCCATGCCCACCAAAATATTGAGCAATCAAACTATATTTGAATGGATTGAAACCTAACCTTTCATCATACAAAGAGCAATTTTGTCACAGAAAGACAAAAAAAAAATTGACCAGTCAAATTTTTCATTCCTCTGTTCTCTCTTTCCTTTCTTTGCTATATCTGTAATAAAAACTTGTCTAATATTAATCTCCTAAAAATTAAATAAATCTTGCAAAAATTTTAGAAAAAATAGACAAAATCTTATAATATAATATAATATAATATAATATAATATAATATAATATAACATAATATAATTTAACACAATATAACATAATATAATCTAATTTAACACAATATATCATAATATAATAATATAACATAATATAATCTAATTTAACACAATCTATCATAATATAATATAATATAATATAATATAATATAATATAGTATAATATAATATAACATAACATAACATAATATAACATAACATAACATAATATAATAATGTTGTTTCTTTCTTTTGTACAAGATTTTGTCCAAGTTATGTCATGAGACAATATGATTTTGCAAGATTTTGTTTATTTTTGTCTAAAGATTTTGCATGATTTATTTAATTTGCAGGAGATTAATAATAGATAAGTTTTTATTACATATATAGCCAAGAAAGGAAAGCGGGAACGGAGGAATAAAAAGTGTGACCGGTCAATCTTTTTTTTGTCCTCTGTGATAAAAATTTTGGTGGGCATGCAAGAATTTCCTATGTTATATATAGGAGATGCAAGTTAGGTCATCAACTTGAAGATCGTGTGAGACAAATTACTTTAGAAATTAGAACATTGACTCTTGAACTTGGAATTGTGGAATAGTCCTGAACGTACTCAAGACTTTTTTCATAGCTAAAGACTATTTAGAAGATCCGGTAATACTTTGTAGCTAAAGTTAAGTAAATTTCATCTTTTTTTTGTTCTTATTTTTGGTTATTCGTCTATTTTAGACACTGTTATTTCTTCCTTCATAACCTCAGTTGATAGCAAAATGCAATATTTACCATCATAATATTGAACTAATTGAAATAGAAATTAAATGAAGCAACAACACATGAATGACAAAAGATACAATTTAAAAAGACAGTAAAAAAAGCAGTATAACAGTAAATTCACAGTTCATCAGAGAAACTGTGATGAGGGTCCTGACAAACTTTCGTTTTAGGGTCACAAATTATCGGTTTAATAATCAAATCTTCTTCTTTACCGCCTTCATTTGATGCATCCAAATCAGAACTAATATGTGATTCTGATTTAATTTCCGAATAATTTTCTTCAGAGTCTTCAATAGATTTTGGAGCAGGATTACTAGGCTTTGGGTCATTGCAGTTCCCATTGTGATCACAATTAATTCTGGTTTGAAAATCCGAATTTCCTGAATCCGGAATTTCCAAATCCGGAATTTGTTCCTCAGATGTTGTGTTTTGTTGCGCTAGCGAGAGGAAAATGAGAGAAGAAAGAATGGTGATGATTAGAACCATCGAAATTCTTGCAGAGTTACACATTTTTATGGAGAAGCTAGTTTGAGGTTTTGTTGCTTTGTCTTGCAAGCTATGTTATATATATAGGGGAAGCAAATTAGGTTCATCAACTTGAAGATCGTGTGAGCCAAACATTTGACTCAGACTCTGAACTTGGAATTATGGAGTTAGTCCTAGAACATGTGCTTAGAATCTTAGACTTTATTCATAGATAAAATGATTCCATCCACTGAAATGCGTACTTGTACCAACCCCGGTCAGAGTAAGCAAATTAAGATTTGCAAAGTCAAGCAATTCATATATTGCCTCACAACTGGTCACTAATTCACTGTACATATATATAAGCAACCATCTCAAACCGCCAAACAAAGTAAAACAAAGAAAACAAAAGAACACAAGTATTAATCTAAAATCCAAAAAACGAGTAATTAATCTAGGATTCTTTATATCATAGAGATTGATCGATCGCAATGAAGAGGCAAGTTGTTATTTTACTTGTTCTTTCTTTCATATTTCTTCTGCATTCTGATAAGACAGCAGCAACACCATTCGATGATACAATAAACTTTGGATCTTGCGATGTCTCTTTGATTGGTATAAAATACCGAAGCCAGCATAAAAGTAATCCTGCTCCTTCAAGAAGACTACTCCGTATCAATTATAGTGAAGAAGCTCGTGTTGAATTTGCCGATTCATATCGCCTTTAGAACCGGTGTGATATAAGATTTTTGCAGGATTGTTACTGATATCATTGTTAAGGGTGATTTGTTCTGCTTTGGCGCATTAATGTTTTGATCGAGATTTATCTTTTTGTTTGTGAATTTATTTTTGTGCTATAAATTTTTGTTTTCTTTTTTTTTTTTCTGTATTTATTTACCTCTGATGGAAAACAGATTGTCAATGTAAGTATTTGATTCTGTGCTACTCTTTTCCATCCACTGAATGTCTTCTATAGTTTGTGTACTTGTAATCATGTATCAACATAATTATACAGTCAGATTAATCCAATTAAGATTTGTTAAAGTCAAGCAGTTCACACCTTGCCACACAAAATATATCTTCCCTTCAAAAAAAATATTAATATCCTTCTCACTGATAATAACTATAAAATAACATAAGACAAGCTAGCCTAAGGTCGAAACTTTATTCAGAATTCTAATCTCAACTTTTTATTACTACCAAAATGGATTAATATAAATACCATCTCATATATATTCTATTTACTCATCAATATATACATACAACAAAGACCGGACGTGCTACCTCTCCAAGAAAAACATATACACTTGCGAAGATCACAAATCGAGGTTCAACCGATGCAAAATGCCGCATGTTTCTATATTGCCACCGATTTAATTTATTACTTACAGGCATTTTGACGCATCCAGAATCGACCTTACTCTTCTACTCTAAGCCTGGTTTTAATTTACTTCTACTCGTGAAAATCTTCGTAAGAGGATGATTCGTCTGACGAGTCGCTCTGAAACGGCGTGGTCTCTCTTGGAGTCGACGGAACTGACTCTTGTTGCACCGTTATACCTGAAATTCAATATAAGACTTAATAATAAGTTATTATGACCCTTGAGAGTTGATCATATATTATCACCAATTCTAAAGTCTCAATTAATAAAAAAAAAGATAAATGCACGTTAGTCCATGTACTTAAACTTTTTGGTCTCTGTAGATTTATAAAATTGTGCAAGTTTAGTCTCTCACTTAATGAAGTAGCTAGCACTGTCAATATTTTTTAAATGACTATTTGCCTCTTCAACCTCCAAATTAAAACTATATTTTTTATTTTATCAAGAAATTAGAAAATAAAAGTACAAAAAAGATAAAACACACAAATACATTTTTCTATACTTATTGAGTCTGAACAAATTATTGTGTTCTTATACCATTTAGAAGGGGTAAAACAGTCACAACATAAAAACGTAAAAAACAATCATGACATCACCTGAGCTTCTGTCCCCGTCTAAACTTCTTAGTATGTCTCCTAATCAGCCTCTTGGCCTTCGTAATCGTAAGTTGCCTCGCGAACGGCACATCCTCCCCCTCATCGCTGCTCTCCCCGCCCATCCTTCTCAAAAAGTCATTCGCCTTCCTTCTCTGCGAGTTGAATAGGCTGCGGATTGACGTCACGAATCCGTCGCCGGCGCCGGCAGACGGGCGTTTGAGATAGGCGCGACGGAGTGGAGTAATGATGGAGAGGAGGTGCCGTTCGCGAGGCAGCTTACGATCACGAAGGCCGAGAGGCTGATTAGGAGACATACTAAGAAGTTCCAACGAGAGTATACGTGAAACCTCATAATTTCACGTGAAATTATGAGGTTTTGTAGGGGTACATGTGAAATTTGGCCTGAATTAAAAAAAAACATAATCACATCACCTGAATTCTTCTGCCCCCGTCGGAACTTCTTAGTATGCCTCCTAATCAGCCTCTTAGCCTTCGTAATCGTAAGCTGCCTGGCAAACGGCACATCCTCCCCCTCATCGCTCCCCTCCCCGCCCTCGCTCTCCCCGCCCATCCTCCTCAGAAAATCCTTCGCCTTGCGCCTCTGCGAATTAAACAGCCCTCTTATTGAAGTGACGAAGCCGTCGCCGGCGCCGTCGGAGGGGCGCTTGAGCCAGGAGACGGGGAACTGGTCGGGCTTGGAGGGGGGCGAGTGGTCGCTGTCGGAGAGGGCGAGGGGGTTGGGGTGGAAGGAGGATGAGGAGGAGGGGATGTTGTGGTGGGGTTCGATTTGGTTGTGCGCTTTGTCCTTGAACTTCTTGCCCTGTTTTATAGAATGGGATGATGGATATAGAAAGTTATAGGAACATTTGTAAAAAAAAAAAGGCCATGCATTATCCATGAATTGCAAAAAAAAAGCACTATACTGACTGTTCTTTAAATTTTTGAAGAATGGAGGGGTTTTTTTTTGATTTAGGGATAATGTACGGGGATTTTGGAAATTTAGATATTATGGAGGGGCTTTTTTGCGAATTTCTCAAAGTTGTTTATATGGAGCTAGGTTCAGTGGTATACGTACAGAATAAAACGATTTGTTACTCTACTTGCCTGCATGCCGGTGACAGACTTGAGAACGCCCCAAATGATATGCTTCTTGACTTTGGAAAAAAGCCGTCTCCACGTGCCGGTAAACTCCACACGGTGAAACGTGTCCATCAGCAATCTTAAATCATTCACCGCGAATCTCGATCCTTCGTACGTGACTTGCAACTCCACCTGTCAAAATCAACAAAATAACATAAAATTACTCTTCAAAACAAAGTTATTGTATCATATTTAACAATAAAGCTTTTAAATCCATAAACTAACTCATTCTTCAACTTTATGCTCGAACTAACCCAAAACGGACTTTAAACGTCTGGAATTTTTTGTTTCTATGTTTTTGGTATCGGACTTTCAAATCCCTGTACTTTTTCCTGACAAATTCTTTATATGGACTTTTAGAGTCAGTTTTGAATAAATTTGAGAATAAAGTTGAAGAATAGGTTAGTTGGGAATTTCAGGGTTAGTATAGTTTTACTTTAATATATATATATATATATATATATAATCCATGAATAGATTGTAACAAACCTGACTAATCTTGATATTATGAAACTCCATCAACTTCCTGATCCTAGCCCGTTTCTCATCCTGAGACTTGCTCAGCTTCTTCTCCTCATGAGACAGCCTTCCAGCCCTAATAGCCTTTGAATCTTTCAGTCTATTATTCTTTGATGACTCGCCAAATTCTGAAGCCGAATTTGAAAATCCGCTTTTCGAAGAAGCGTTTGAAGAGTGCAGTTGGATAACCAAGTCCGACCCGTTTGACCCGTTTTCAATCACGATTTCATCCATGTTTTTCTCAAGCGATGAGTTGCGTCTCAGCTCTGCGTGCGAACCGCACACCATGTTGGCTTTCAGACTCTGTAACTTCGAAACCTGCATCAATCAGATCGAAAGTTGTTAGAATATAGGGAAATTTGTGAAAAAGACCATGCATTACGCCTCAATTGCAAAAAAGTCCCTGAATTATTGAAAATTGCAAAAAATCCATTCTTAAAGAATTCAAAGAATTCCCCCCTACTGTTAAATCGCATCTTCGAATTTTCAAAACATGAAGGGGCTTTTTGCAGTTTAGGCATAATGAAGGGGATTTTTTTACATATTTTCAATAATGTAGGACTTTTTCGCAATTTTCAATAATGTAAGGACTTCCTTGCAAATCCCCCCTACAACCTATTCTCAACTTCTCTCCATCCTCATATCTTCTTAAAAATAAAATAACTAAAAGTACGTTGAAATATGTATTTACATTTACGACCTGAGAGCTGCTTTCGCCGTGAGAGGAGCTCTGACGAGAGTTTCCATTACTCGATGACGTGGCGCCAGTTGCACTTAGTCGAGCCGGCATTTCAGACTCTTTATAAGCTTCAGGACCGGTAAAGCTTTTCCTGACTTTTCTTGCACCAGCTGATGTTGAAACTCTCCATACTTCCTGTATTAGAAAAGAAAAATAATGATAAAAAAGAAAATAGTAATAATGCTTAGTGAAGTTGTCTGTAGAAGAAGTATCCGTTTTAATTTGGGGGAAATTTTAAAAATCCCCCTGACTTTTCTGAATATTTTAAGAAACTCCCTGATAATATTCAAGTAATGTATAATAGCGATAAATAATATGTAATATTTTGTGAATGATGTATATGTAATTTCAAAATGAATAAGTTTTTTTGAAACATTCAAAAAAGTTGGGGGATTTTGAAAATTTCCCCCTCTTTTTTACGGTATAGAATATGTAAAAAAGTTAGGGGAGTTTCTGAAATTTTTCGTTTTTTTTTTTGCATATTGAGATTTGAGAAGAAGATGACCTGGCGTCTTTGTGAGTCTTGTTCCTCTTCAGGAAAGAAGTAGTCCCACATCATCCTGTACATAGTCTCGGTCAGGTATATCTTCAATGGATAAATTTCCACCTGTATAATACAAAAAAGAGAAAAATAATAAAAAAATAAGAATGGATATCAAATAGATGTATGTTTTATCAAATATTAATATTTAATAATCATGACTAACATGGAAAAGTTCAAGTGGCGAATTTCCGTCCTTTGGAGCGCCTTGCTTTGCATCAACACGAAGCATCAAATTTCTACAACCAACCAATTTCACAAACGTAAAATATTAAACAAATATAAACAAGAAAAAGATTAAAATCAATAAATCAATGAATAATTAAAAAAGAGCTTACTTTCCCCACTCAGCAGGAGCATTCCACGCAGATAAAAGCATGTCGCACTTCGCATTTTGCAAACAATTTCTCACCACAAAAGCTTTGGTCGTAAATCGTGCGACACCAATGTCCTTATAGTCCCGATCAAAATCATATATCTACAAAAATATACATTCATTCACCAATTACCAAAAACCCCACTTTCATTCACTAATCACATATAAGTCAGTTAAATATAAATGAGAAATTTGCAGAAACGACCCTGCATTATGCCGAAATTGCTAAAAGGCCCCTACATTATTGGCAATTGCAAAAAAACTACCATTAGTCTTAACTTCTAACTAACAGTACATTTTGTTGGAATTTTGTTAATAATGCTGGAGATCTTTGCAATTTCCAATTATGAAGGTTTTTTTTTTTGCAATTTCGGCAGAAGGCAGGGGCTTTTTTGCAAATTTCCCAATGCATAACCCTACTATCATTCACTAATCACTAATCATACATAAGTCAGCTAAATATAAATATGAAATTTGCAAAAAAAAAAAAAAACTGAATTATGCTGAAACTGCAAAGCCCCTAAAAGCACCACCACTAATGAACAGTAAGGGCATTTTTGCACTTTTGGCAACAACGTAGGACCTCTTTCGCAATTCCCACTAATCCACTGTCTCTTTCGCAATTCCGCCATACTAATAACAATAACCAAAACACTTTTGTTTACCATATCGTTGATTTCTGTCTCGGCGAAGGTCTTGCCGTCGGAGAGCATGCTCCAGACGACCTTGTTGATGCGCATCGAGATCCGCATCGCGCATGACGGGCTCTTGTTCTTCTCCTTCTCCATCAGCCGCACCTGCGCCGCCTTCTGTAATGCTTTTCTCAATGCTGCAGATGCCGCCTTGCGGGACTTGCGGATTGTTAAAAGCTCTTTCTTCAGCGCTTGAACCTGGAGGAAAAGGATGATAATATGGAAATCGGATGAGCAAATTCTGTATACATTTAAATCTTGCATGTTTTTATGATCTGCTATTACTGCTTTTTTGTGCAATATTCTATTTTGAATAGAATGCTATTAATAAGTGAATTTCTTGTGCAATTAGGACGCAAATGAATGAACTGAAGCTAAATTGAAGATATCCTGTGGAGCCTCCACATCCTCTCTCTCTAAATCTTTTTCTAAACCTGAATTTCAAAGCCGAGGAAAGAGGGAACTAGGAATTGAAAAGTTAGAAATGGAAAAAAGGAAATAAATTCCATCTTCTTTGCACATCGGCTAGGAAAGGATTTTTATCTTTTGCACGACCTAAGATGCAGGATGGTTCCATATAATTTCGCCAGCTTCTCATATAAAAATAGTAATATATTAACAAGTCTAACAATCTTTACCAATATCATCTTGCCGCCAATGACCATCCACAACGAATTCCCCTCCCCCTCCAGCTCCAAACCGCACTGACCGCCGCCGGGCTGACTTTCCGAAAGAGTCCTTATGTCGTCCAGCAAGAGCTTCCTCTCTCTCTCAACCCTCTCGACGTGGATCCTGGCCAGCTCGACCTCCTCGACGCCGTCAGGGACCACCTCGTCGGCCTCCTCCTCCACGTCCTCGTCGTCTTCCGAGGGGTAGAGCAGGCTGCTCTTGCGCGGCCTGGAAAGAAAAATTGTTTGGTTTTGAATAGGGAAGTTTATCGAAAAGTAAAACTAGATTTCTCAAATTTATAAAAACAGGAACATAAATTTTGGAATATTAAGAAACCTACTTTTAGCTTTCCATTTTCCAAGAACTCAAAAACCCTATTAACTTATAATTAAAAAATTAATATTCAAATAATGCATAAATAATGATAAATAATATGCAAACACAAAGGCTACTTTTTATATCCATTTTCAAAAAAAAAAAAAAACCTAACTTTAAAGTTGTCAAAGAGCCCCGTAACTTTAACTTTTATTTTCAAGAAAAAATATATAAATAATGATAAATAATATGTAAACAGAAGGCTGCTTTTACGAGGCCCGGAATAAAAAGTGACAGAAAAACAAAATTATATTATTTTAATTATAAGGTGCAAAAATAAGAATAAAATAAGGAGTATTTTTCACTTGGGAAGTCTGGCGAATAGGAGATTGCTAAGCACGTCCAACATAACTTGAAACTGTCTAGACGTCATAGTGGCGGTAATATTCGGCGAGTTAAACGAGAGCTCCTTTAATGGCTTCACCTGTATTTGAACAAACCAAAAGTTTTTTAAGTATCAAACTTTAGCCAAAATTAGCCATAACCAACAACTCTATTAATTTTAGAGGAATGTTTCATAAAAACCTATATTTTCTGAGATTTATGAAAAAAACTATCTTTTAGAATAAGAAAATAAAATACTTTAAACTTTCCATTTTTGAAAAACCCCTAACCTTTAAAATACCCCACAACAACCCTAATGTTAACTTTCTATTTTCAAAAACCCTACCCGTTTTCTCAAAAATAAGACTTAGGTAGTATTTTAAAACTTCAAAAATTAAGGGTTTTTTTTTACAAATCCATAAAAACACAGGTCCTTTCCAAACTTTCCCCCAACATTACCTTCAACTCCTGCGTGCCGCCCTTATGCCTGGTATACCGAAAATACATCTGACAGGGCATGAACACCCTCTCCAGCAAAGCCCCCGTCCTCACCAACTTATCCGAACTTCTTAAAATCTTGGGCAGCCACTGGAGCCCCGCGCCGGGGTCGACGTCGGTGGGGGCCACGTGGGCCTGCACGTGCTCGAGCATGACCGAGAGCTCCGCCCGCTTCCAGGTGATCGAGGGGTGTGGAGGGTGGAGTGGGGGCTGTTGGTTGGGGCTCAGGGCTTGGGTCAGGATTTCATGGCCGAGGTGCAGCACGGAGTGGAAGGACCGGGCGAGGACTCGGCCTGTTGCGGCGGCCAGGAGGAATCTGCCCTGTATGTAAGAAAGTGGGAGACTGTTGGTTTGATGGTGTTGTTTGATGCGATTAGGGGTTAGGAATTGAAGCAATTGAAGAAAGTTTGATTGGAATTGGTGGAATAAATGCTATTTATTTATTTGCGGTTTGGTTGGTTTATGTGCGGAGAGTTGGCTTGTGTAGAAAATGTACAAAAAATGGTACTAATTGTTAGTTCGCACTATTGTTTGATGTGATAAGGTCATGGATCGAATTAATCAAAGAAAGTTTGATTCGAATAGAATGTTATTTATTTGTAATTTAATTGAGAGTTGAGTTATATAGAAAATGTCCGAGATTGTGTTTATACACACGGAGCAAATTGATAGAAACTCGGCAGTTCATGCTGATTGTTAGTTTACCGCTATAATTTGATGTGATTAGGTCATGGATCGAATCAAGAAGAGAGAGTTTGAATTGGAGTAAAATATTATTTTTAATTTCAATTGATATTATTGTGTGGAGAGTTGACTTTGACTTACGTTGGCTTCTTCTGAGTGGAGGTTGAATTGAGGTTGAATAACGTTGACCATGAAGTGACGAGTGCCCTCCTCGTCAGAGTCGTCAATGTGCCCTTGTTTCACTGGTTAATTAATATAAACATAAATCTTAAATTCACATGCTTAATACGCAAAAAGAAAAAAGAAACGAGAAACTTGCATAAAACCCCCTGCATTGGGGTTAAATTACAGAAAAGAATCTCCATTGTTAGAAATTGCAAAAAAGACTTGCTCTTTAGGAAATTGAATTGTAAAATTAATTTAATTCAAAATAATAGAATGATTAAGATGAAACATTTAACGGTTAGATCTTAACAAGCAGTGGGGGCCTTTTTGCAATTTCAATTAATGAGGGGGCTTTTTTACAATTTGATCATAATTCAAGGTCTTTTTTGCAAACAAAGAAAAACAAAATTCACATATAATAATCATACCAGGTATATCAACCAAAGAGGGCGAACTCTTCGTCCCACCACCAGGACTCGACGAAGAAGCGGGCCCCACAGACTCACCAGACTGCCCTTCGCTCGACCCACCAACACCATTCGAATTAGCATTAGAACTCAAAGCGACATTACTCTCATCTTCTCTCTCCACCTTCAACCCCTCCTCTCTCCTCTCCCTCTCTCTCTCCTCCTCCTCCAAACTCCTCTTCCGCTGCGCGTACTGCCTGGACGGCGAGGGCTTCGGCGACTCGAACGCCTTGGAAATCGCGCCGACCCACGACCAGACCGCATCTCTATTCGCAATCGTCCATAACAGCTTCAAACCGTAAACGAAAACTCTCTGACAATTATCGGCTATAACGACGTTGAATCCGTCGTCGTCGCTCGGATCCGATCTCGTGTGGTCGCTCTCGCTCCCGTTCTCGAATTCCGACCGAACGTAAGTTAGTTCTAGATTGTTCTTTTTTGCGGAATCCTGCCACGCCAAAAGCCGCACGGGGTCGGCTTTCGGAGCCTGACGCCGGATCGTGAAGTAGTCTGAGGAGAGGAGGAATCCTTCGTCGGTTTGTTTGTCAGAGAAATTATGAGTGTGGCGATAACCATTTGAACTTGTTTCGCTTTGGTTTGAATTGTGGGGTGAATTTTCGTCTTTAAGTAGGTAGACTTTGGGCGTATGGAGGTCTAGTCCACGGTAGACCAGGTCTAGGGTTTCCCTTTTGGATTCAAACGTGTATTTCTGTTTACCGCGACTGTAACACAGCTCGTATTTCAACTTGGACATTTTAAATGTTAACCCATTAGAAGGATCGTCCTCTAATAAAGGCACATGTTTTATACAACAAGGCGTAGCATCGACTCTCAAGCAACATTCAGTCATGACTTTGTCTAAGGACAAATTACCGGATCTGGTGACTCGCGGGATTCCAAAACGCGGGAAGCGGGAAAAGGATCTGAGTTTGTGAGGCGGGCTGTAGTTCAAACCCCACCATTTGAAAACCCAGGCCAAATCGTGCCCGCCCAAATTCATTGTTGGAAAATCTGTTAAGTTTAATTTTTGGGAAGTGTCGTAGATTGTTTCGATCGGGGAGGAGAGAGAGTGTGGGGGTCGGAGAGAGAAGTGGAATCTTAGAGAGAGAGAGCTGGAGCGGAACGGATCGAGGACTTTCTTTCTTGGTTCGCCTTCAATTGGTAGAGCGTGTAAGTAATGGTTTAGCGGATTTCCCGATTCGCATTCCCAGTTCATGATTACGTTTAGTGAGAAATTAGGGGAGTAAATGAAAGGTTTTGAAATGTTTGTTGGGACTTTTAGAGTGCAATTCTTCATCAAGCTTGGTAAACTGCTTATGTTCATTTTGAACTCCTTGGCTGAAATGTCGACATGACCGTCCGTTTGTGTAATATCCATGTGATCCGATACAATTTGTAGCTTGTCGAGTTTCTCATAAGGGTTTGTCGTCGCGAGAATATTCCACTCAGTTTCATTAAAATATAATATAATTTTCCCATGAATGTAATATCTCATATCGTCCCACCAAGGCAAACTCTTTTCCTTCTTAACAACCGGTTGAATATTCATTGAATTTCTAACACTGAGATTTGTTTTGCGAAGAGCGACTTGAAAAGCGTAGCTGATGTCAGCAAAGGACGGCTCGTAACCGACACCGAATGAAATTTCGCCTCTTTGGAAATAGATCGGTAAGTTTGAGTACATTTTGACAGGTGGCGTCGTGCCACTGGCTGAACGGAGCATTTTGACTTTGTGGTATCTGCCTATGTAGATTTCTTGGTGGATTTGCGGCTGGAAGCAAGTCGCCTGTAAAGCAAATCAGGATTCGAGTTTAGAAATAGTAAGATTAATTGGGAAATTTTTCAGAAAGACCCCTGTGTTGTCTTTTGGAATATTAAAAAGAACTAGTGGAAACTTTAAATTTTTAAAAAAAGCCAACATTTAGAACACCAAAAAACACTTTAGTGTTTTGTCTTAAAAAATAAACGTGGCACATCTTCAAATAATAGAGAAAAAAATATGTTAACATCTTAGTTTACTTTGAAATGATAGGTAAATGATTTGCAAAATGTGTTTACACATTATCTATCATTATCTATGTATTATTTGAATATTGTTTAGGGGTTTTTTTGAAAATAAATGTCATAGTAAAGGGATTTTCTTGAGTGCTTTAAAAGTTAAGGGCGTTTTAGAAAATAAAAAGCTAAACTTTTTTAATATTCCAAAAACTTAAATGGGTTTTACATAAATATGAGAAAATATAGGGAGTCTTTGAAAAAAAATCCCAAAAAAATTAACACTTTAAGTTTTTGGAAGCATAAAAAACACATGAAACAAAATTCTACATTTTAAGAAAGGAAAATAAATATACCTGTTGAGCAAAGACAAGCCGTCCTTCACAGTTTCCCGAATGCCCAGCGAAAAGCGGGAAAGTGTAATCCCTCAACTGGAAGACCAAAGCCCCGCAATTCACCTTAATTTCAGATCCGTAGAATCTCGAAAACGGAATATTCTTCTCCTGCGCGACAGGATCCAAACCCTTTATAAAGTCAACCATTTCGGTTTGACCGCCCTCAATTCTGGTCAAAGTCAAGTCCAAATCGGTCCCACAAAGAGACAAAAGAGAGGCCCTTTTTGAACTAGGTTTGAATCCGGCTTGAAACCCGTTGGAGGATTGTGCAGAGCCGGACTTTTCTGCAAAAACCGTCTTTTTACAGGCTGAGTAATAAGATTTGAAAGTCTGGCTGTGAATTTCCTCTTTTAGCTTTTCCAAATCTGGCATGTTGGGCAGATTTGGGTCTGACAGCTCGTCAGAGTCTCCGTTTAATGAGCTTCTGTTTGTTTCTTCTAAGAATTTTAATCTCACGTCAGATTCTAATACAGCTTTTCGCATTAAATGGTAATGCTCATCGAGCCAGCCTTGAATCGGTTCTTCTTCAATATAAGCGGTGAGTTTTCGCATCAAAAACCGCACCGACCAGGGTTTTGAAGAATTGGGTTTCACCTTTTTAGGGTTTGGGGTTTTGGAAGGATGCACAAGGCTGGTTTTAGCAGCGATCATGAGCTTCAAGCCTCGAATTGTATCTTCAATTGCGTCTTGGATTGCGCGCAATGGGAGCCTAAAAGGCATGCAAATATACACATCTAAACCCTGAATCACCCAATCTCTTTTGGATGCCAGCTCAGCAGTTGACCCGGCCAAACCGTCAGGCTGGAGAGGAATTCTAGAGATTTGCAAACGAGTGCTTTTCAAAACCCTAGCATCATTAAAGCTGAATATAAGGCCTTCCATTAGTAACCCTATTTTCACATTTTCAGTGAAAATAGACTGTACAAACAGCTTCCCTTTTACTCCATCCGCCAGCTCAGCACTCACGTTCAACACTTCAACATCAATAGCCAGAATTGACTCCTTTTTACCGCCCTGTTTTTTCTCTTTTTCCGAAATTACGTTTTTACCCTCTGAATAATTTTCACTACCTTTAGGTTTCATATTTCTCATTAAGGACTTGAACCGAATAAACGACTCGTAAAGAGCCAAATACACATCTGGATCCCACTGAATCGCAATATCAGTTGCGCTAAAAAGCGTGCAGACCACAAAATCAGCCATGCCAGCTGTCCTATGCACGACTTTAGCGTTCTGCAAGTCAAACAAAGTCAACTTAACACTCTCCTTATTTCCTTCAGGAAATTCCTCAAATACGGATTTCGCCCTTTCCAGCTCGACCTGAGTCGACTCTCTCTCCTTGTCGAAACACACGCTCAGGTGAGAAACGACAACAGAAGCGCAGAATTTCATCGTTTTGCAATTCGGGGGAAAAACAGAGGAAATGTTGGCTTTACGAGCCGTCCCGTCTGAAGAAACGCTGATTATTACTTGGCCGCCTTGCGAGCCGAAATTCACTCTTTTTGGATCGGCGATTGAAGTTTGTATAATGCTTGTTTCGTCTGTGTAACTAACAGAGCATTTTTCCATGTTTAATTTGAATATTTTGTTATTATTCCCTCTCGGTTTTTTCTTGACAGCTTTTTCTGACGGTTTCTTAGAATTTAGGGTTTTGAACAGGGTTTTGAAGGATAATAAATTGGAGAGAAATGATTCCACATGTTTAAAACCGAACTGCACGCCCATTCCACTTATATCTACACAAAAAACCTGCTGCAATAAAGAGCTCAATTCTTGATTCTGATTCTGATTTTCTTCTGTTTCTTTATACCCCCAATCTAGACTTAGGCGTGAGATATTAATCAAAGAATGTGAATATGAATCCACACCAAATACATTTTCCTTCAGAAATTCGTGATATTCATCTTCCACGTGGAGCTGTATTTCGCCCAGCTCTGTGTGAATTTGGATCCCTTTGCTCGCTATGTTGTTTGCAAATAAATGAGAGGATTGTGAACAACCCTACAAAAATAAAAAATAAAAAGATGAATTTTTCAGTTTATTATAAGGTTTTATGCCTAAAAAGTCCCTGAATTATGCCTAAATTACAAAAAAAGCCCCTGCATTATGCCTAATAAATTACAAAAGCACCTGCATTATGCCTAAATTGCAAAAAGAGCCCCTGCATTATGCCTGATTTTTTTTGTGTCGTGGGTTTTTTCTTTTTGCAATTTCCAATAATGAAGAGGGTTTTTTGCAATTTAGTCACAATGCAGTATGCAGGGCCTTTTTGCAAATTTACCAATAATGATTCCTAGTTATTTTCCCAAAAAAATAAAATATAAAAAACAGTATGAATTAACTTGACTTACATGGTACAACACAACGCCGTCAAGGCTGTAGAACATGAGCGTCATTTCAGGCGCGGATACAGTACAAGTCCACATAACCAGTTTAATAACTTCATTCGAGGTTTTGATCTCGTTTTGTTTCTCAATTTGAGAGCTCTGTTTTGAAAGACTCTTAACTTTTTTAGGTCTCAATCTGTAAAGACGCATCCATGGCAGTAATTTGGTCAAATCAAGATTGCATTGCGTGCCGCCGAGTTTCGCGTCGATCTCAATTCCAACTGGCATTTCAGCCTGAAATGAAAAATAAATAAATAAAATTATGGAAATATAACTTATTGGTCATAAAAAAATATGGGGAATTTTTCAAAAAAAATACCTATATTTTGTGTTTTTTATGAAAAAAACTACTTTAAACTTACAAAAACTAACTCATTTTGAAATAATAGAGATAATATGTCAATGACTCAATACCTTAATTTACTTGGAGATTAATAATTTGAAAAATGTGTATACATAATATTTATCATTATTTTATATTATTTATATATTATTTGAATATTTTGTAAGGGGGTTTTTGGAAATAAAAGCACTTACTTCAATAGGAACGTCTATTGAAGCTGAAGTGGCGACTTTAAGAATTTCCAGCAAAGACGTGCTGCCCTCTTGAAGCAACTAAAACACACAAATAAATAAAATTAAGATAATTAAATAGGACTAACATATATCTTTATGAATTAAATATTTAATTACATGAATTTCGCTTAAATCCATCTGAATGTCGAAATGAGAAGTTGGCAAGCCAGTCTCATCACTAGAAGGAAATTTAACACTATTTAGTTGAATTCCAGTTACTTCATTTTCAATTGTGAGATTTTCGCCCAAATGCACGAATTTCACATCGAGTTTTGGCACACTGAAGCTAACCTTACAAAAATAACAAATATTTTCTTTTTGTTAATCCCCAAATATTATAAAAATATATTTTTTGTTTAAAAAAATGGAAATAATGATTGAGTTGGCAGCAGCAAACCTTTTCTGGAAACGCATAAACTTTCTTCTTTATTGCTGAAAGTAAAGCTTTGCTTTTTTCAGCCTTTTTATTAATATTATTAATATTTTCTGAAGTAATATTAGTCTCAGATTTTGTACTGGGTTTCAAGAAAAGAGTCTCATCAAGAGTTACAATAATGTCACCACACGTCAAATCCAAATTAAGTATCCTCACGCCTTTTTCCCTGGTGAAATTTATGCAAAAAAACCATTAAATATCAAAAATTATTTCTTCCAAAAATACAACATAAAATTATATTTTTCAAAAACTTACCTCTCATGACCAAAATTGCAACAAACCAACAAATCGTCACAAACAAACGGAGCTGGAACTTTTTCAGTTGAAACTTGAAAAGTCTGATCAGAATTTGAACACTCATTTTGCGTATTAAACCCTAATTCAGACCCAAATTGTAAAGACAGGGGCAAAAGGTGCAATTTCACACCAAGACTCTTATTGGGCCCCGCAATTTTAAATATATCAAGCTTTAATTCCTTCACTTCAATTCCCGCTTTTGGTAGCTGTATAAAAAACATATTAATTGTAAATGTAGCATATAATTGAATGTTAAATGTGATTGTTGAGTAAATATTGTAAATGTAGCATATAATTGAATGTTAAATCTTAAATGTATATTAAAGTACCTTTATGACTAAATCTGTGACCCAAACGGATAAAAATCGGGCCATGCTTGTAATAACAAACCATTTTCCTTTTCCAGTCGAGCCAGACTTGCGAGATTTACTCGTCTTTTTATTCTGATTTGAAGGCCTCATTACAAGCTCAATATCAGAAATTAACAATTGCAATTTTGGATCTTTTGAAATCACGCCAAACCCTAATTTCACCAAAGACTTGCGGAAGCTCAGCTTTATCTCTCCAATGGCTACCGATTCAACAGAACCCTGAAGCGCAAAATGAAATTGAGATTAATAACATGGATTAGTTAGTTAATATCGATTTTTGGGTAATTAAACGATTAGGGTTTGGTTAAAAACGGACCTTATTGAACTTTATATTGACGTCTCGCAAGCAATTGAAACCCGCCACGCGAAAGCACACCGAAGCTCGCATCACTCGGCTCAGAAACCATGCCAGCATTCTAGACGCAAACCTGCCAATCACAAAATCGTCCAATTCAGCTATATTCAAGACAGCCCACAATCATCAATCAACCAAACTAAACAAAAACCAATCACATTTCCCTAATCCCACAAAATCCCACAAAATATCACGAAATTCGCACATTCCAAAACACAAAACACTCCCACAAAAACCCAAAATCAGCTTCCAATCCAACTTTAACCCAACTTTCGAACCCAATTCCGGTTCAATTTAATTTCATCAAATCAAATCTTACGTGAAGACGACCCATCCGACGATGGACGCGAGCAGGAACACGGAGAAGAACTTCACGGGAGACGAAGCCATCTGCATCTGCGGATCCACGGCGAGATCTAGCCCGACCCGATCCGATCCGAGACAGTAACCAATTGCATCACTCGGGAAGAGAAGCGGGTTGGGTGACGTGAGATCCGTAACGCGCAGCTGAGATCCGAAATCCTCTGAAGAAGAAGAAGAAGAAGAAGAAAGAGTTGCGCTCAGTTGGAGTCTGTGTGAAGAAGCACAGCACAGCTTTTTAGTTTCGACTATGAATGAATGCATGAATGAATCCCGAATATTTCTTTTTCATTTTTTTCATTTTTTTCTTTTGGGAAATATTTGCAAATGAAGCCCCTGGTTATGGACTTTTTTTTTGTTTTACCGTTATTTGAAGAATAATTAATCCGATAACACTATTTTTAAAATAATTAGCCAACTAGTATTTCCGTCAAATTCTCTGGCGGAACTGGCATGGCACCCTTAAATACGATTAATTAAGGAAAAAAGTCAGTTCCGCCAGAGGATCCGGCGGAACTAGGTAAAATTCATTTTTTTCAGATTAAACTCTCAATTTAGAAGGCCAAAAAAATTACGAATTCAGCAGTTCAGCCAGACCCTCTGGCGGAACCGTCAATTTTTTATTTTTTTGGAAGGACCTTACGTTATTGGAAATCGCAAAAAAAAAATATAAAGACCAACTGTGTAGATTAATATTTAAAATATGTTTATAGGTATTTAAAGTATAAAAATTAGAGGTGTTAACTCATAATTAAAGGTTGGAGCTCTATTACAATTTTGGCAAAAATATAGAGGCTTTTCAAAATTTCAGAATAATGCAGGGGCTTCATTCAAAATTTCTCTTTTTTTTTCTTTTTTCTTTTCTCTTATTTCTCTTTTCTCTTTTTTTTTGGGAATTTGTTGGCTTTTTTGGGAAACGAAATCTGTGACGTGTCCATGCATAAAACACGTCAGCAAATAGATCCCACTAAATTATGTCCAAGTAACATCTCAATCTGCCCAGATATAAAACACGTCAGCAAATATCTTCCACGAGGCGTTTTTTCAGTGGTTAGTATCACAGTGAGCCAGGGCCACGTAAGATCTCAATTTTTCTATGTATGGGCCAGTTCTGTTAAAAAGTACACGTAGCGTGGACGTATACGTAGAGTGGAGTAGACTTTATTGAAAAGTCAAACAGACCGTAGACTCATTCAAGATTTAATTACACTGACTTGTGGGACCCCTGATGATTTAAGAATAATATATATTTTTTTTTTTGAAGATTACTCCACCGACACTGTTGTTATAAGGATTCAGGAGTTAATAGGCTTTTATTTAAGGCCCATGATGATTTAGTTTTTTAGCCTAATATACTCTATTGGGCTGATATAAATAGTTTATATTGAAGGGCTCAACACTTTTTTCATGTCAAATATCATGCTAATTGCCAAGTCAAATTTTAGATAAAAAAAACATATATTAATTTATTATATTATAGATTATATTTCAAAATATTTAAATTCAATATTTTCATGTTATAATAAAATATAAAATTATGTATGGCAAGTTATGTTGTGATAAAATTTAATATATTGTTTACTAAAAATGATATACTTTTCATTTATATAGTTCAATTTTAATTTTTTTTAATTTGAAGTATAATTAATGTTGAATATGTCGACTGATAAAGTCATTGGACCTACAGAATTCATATTGTTTTAAATGATGTTTTTGTCTTGTTACTAAACATTTACTAATCATGTCAATGTGTATCTAAACTAGCTTTTACTTACCAAAATCCACCAATTAGCGCGTCTTGACTGCCAACCTCACAAAATAAATTCATATATGAATTTGAAAATTGTAATGTATGTTAAGAGTTGTAATATTTTTACCTAAGTCCTTACTAAATCATATATAAATGACTTGGTGCAACTCCCGTATTCAAATAATTAAAAAGAATTAATAATTTACAATGAGGAAATTTTGTTTAAAAAAAATTAAGAAGGATAAGCAAGCAAGCAAACCAAACCCACAATTCAAAGAAAATGAAAGTGACATGTTTGGTGTTTAATCAGCACACCTCATCACGAAATCAGCAAATTAACAATAAATAAATAAATTGGTAGGCGATGAAATTAATAATAATATAGTCAGATAAAAAATGATACAAATCGACCAATTATGCACTCATTATTTTATCTCATCCTCCCATTTTAATTAATAACCAATCACAAATTTTATATTGCATTTAGAATACGCGTGTCAACATATCATTATTCAACTGCAGAGTATGTGACTAATACACAATTCTTGTATATTTTCTACGGTAGGGCTAATACGGCTGCTCATAAATTATTGGATAATCCAAATTATAAAAAAATAAATAATTTTTATATGAAGAAAGACAATTTAAGAAATTAATAATAGGTTTTACATAAAAAAAAATATATTCTTTAGCCCGTTATTATCGATCTTAGGAGCAACTGTTATAAACTCTCACCATAATCACATTCAACAAATAATGATTTGTTGATTCAAGAGTAGTATTGCATATTTGACATGATAAGCTGTCTGATCATTCCATTTTTTTCAAGATTTTGCATTGTTAAAATAGTTTGACATTGACGAGTAACCACATGAGTATATGTACTTTTAGTAGGGCTTAGATTTTATATCGGTGACTTTTACTCAATAAATGAGAACGCGTAATAAAACTGCACACAAAAAATATTTTTTCTTTTTTGAAGGTTCACACAAAAAATAATTTAGGGCACTATTTTGAGAATTTTTAGAAATAATTAGAGGCGCTTGTATATGATTTTTTACTTTATGATCACAAAATATAATATTATAACCACTATGATGGCCTAGTGGTATGGTACTACCTCACCATTCCATAAGTGAGCGGTTTGAATCCCGCATATACCAGGATTTATTTAAAATTTAGGGAGCGCATATGAGTCATCCTAAAGAGAAAGAAATACGTGGTCGCATGTAGTTCTCCATTTAAAAAAAATATGATATTATAGCTTTACATATATAATTACAATTATAAAATTTCAGAAGAGCGTTGTCATAGGCTCTATAAAGATCCGCCACCGTTTAAAACTAGCATTTCAAATTAAATTTTTACTTCCAATTCACCCCCCCCCCCCCCCCAAATTCTAGCATCCAAGGGAGTCCCCAAAAGAGGCCACGTCACCCTCTTTTGGGGACCGTTGGATGGGGTGATGTGGTTCGATATGGACCGTTCGATCGTTTAGAGTTTCTGATATTTTATGGCGGTTTTTGTGTAGTTTCTGTGTAGTTAGATGGTGTCAGAATATGATTGGTCGAAATTCGGTGTTCTGCATTCTATCATGATTTAGTGTGAAATGTCAAATCAAATATAATTAATTATTTTGTAAACTAAACTGTGTAACTTATGTGTTGTGAGTTATAATATCAATAACCACCGAATATTCGCTACACATAATTTATTCCTAAATAATAATAAAAAAAATTTAAAAATAATGATTTATCAAAAAAAAAAAAAAATGGGCCCACATGTCACTCTCTTTCTCTCTCTCCCTCAAATAAAAAAATAATGATTTCCAAAATTAAAAAAAAGGTGGGGCCCACTTTCTCTCTCTCTCAAATAATTAAAAAAAAATGTGGGTTCCAAGTGTCTTTCTCTCTCAGATAATTTTTTCCCAACGTTTTATTTCAAAATATGATTTTTTTAGTAGCTCATTTTTTTGTGAAAAAATGAAAAATAGAACAAGGATGATGAGATCTTTCATTCAGGATCTCAATTGTTATACTTTTGAAAGCACCATTATGTTTTCTCATAATGACTTTCAATCGACTGAATTGAATATCACAATGTCAGATGACATTATGACTCATTCCTAAATAAAAATAAAAAAAATAATAATTTATCAAAAAAAAAATGCGGGTCTCATGTGTCATTCCTTTTATCTCTCCCTCAAGTAAATAAAAAAAATAGATTAATAATTTTCAAAAAAAAAAGGTGGGCCCTCTCTTTCTCTCTCCCTAAATAATTAAAAAAAAGAAAATAAATAAATCATTTTTGAAAAAAAAAAGAAGGATGTGGGCTCCATGTGTGTGACTCTCTCTAAGGTAATTTTTTCCTAACGTTTTCTTTCAAAATATGATTTTTCAATAGCTCAATTTAAAAAAAAAATGAAAAATATAACAAGGATGATGAAATCTTTCATTCAAGACCCCAATTGTTATACTTTCGAACGCACCATTATGTTTTCTCATAATGACTATTAAAAATAATTTATATAGATTCTTTATGATTATTAATTCATAAGATAAATTTAATGTGTTAATTATTAAACAATAAAAATGATAAAAACCGCAGCGGAGCGTGAAAATTCTCCTAGTTTTTACTATATTATAATTTTGGACATATTTCCAACATATGACACGTGTCCGAATTCAAGTCCTCTAGACTCTCTTATTTTTTGCAATAGACAAATTATAACTCAACTCTACCATATAACTACCCTTATTCTTCATAATTCATATACACATAAGATAAATCAAAATATTTATTCTGTTCACGTGTATAGTTTAAAGGGATCTATTACAGCACGACATACTGTAGCACGACTGTTCACGACAGGATCCAATAACAATATATATAATTTATTTTCTAATAACAATATATACATAACAGTATATATAATTTATTTTCTAATAACAGTATATATATAAAAAGTGAAAACAGTATATAAAAATGGGAAAAACAGTATATAAAATGGGAAAACAGTATATAAAAATAAAAAAAATAAGAAATACACAAAGAATAAATAAAAGTATATTGAGAGAGTGTTAGACACTTCAACCAACAATCCCGATTGTTATTTCTAATAGCGAACAATGTTTTACTAGACGCTCTAGACTCAATATCTCATTGTTAGTCTATGACCAAGCATATCCCTTTATGTATTTTAAATTGTAGTTGGCTACTATCTTCTTTATTTTTCTTTTCATTTGTGATTAATTCATACGAACTCATATTATTTGGTTTAATAGAATCTCGGTAAATTCGCCTATCGGTATTTCAAAAAAATAAAATAAGTAACTGTGTACAGGGTGGATTTTAATTAATTTGATGTGTCTAAGACAAGATTTAGGTCTACCAACTGGTTGTTAGAAGATAGACAGCATCTTAACCATACCTTCATTCATGGAATATTACAAGATATGGAGTACCTTAACTATAATTAACCAAGCCAATGAAACCATGCCACGTAAGATGACTAATGACATGTCATGTTCCTATTGGCTCGGTTCATCGTGAACCATACATCTCAAAGAGTCTTTCACAAGCTCTTAATACTTGGATTTGAAGAGAGGTGATACTGCTGCTAGTCTAATACACTTGGTTTAAGGAACCTTTGCTTTTCATCCTCTCCATTATTACAAATTGGGTGTCCAATACTTAGTTAGGTTAACTGTTTAATTTCCTTTTATGGGCTGAATTATCTCTATTAGTGAATTGATAATGGAGATGTGCATTATAACTCTTTTAAAAGTGTGGTCTGCTTTTTATAAATTGAAAAAGAAAATAATAAAGGTGGGTCACGTGTGTAAAGGACAATTATCTTCAAGTTTTTTTATGTGTAAAACGTGTGTAAAGGTCCAAAATTGCATGACTTTATTACACTTTCATAAAATGAAGAAATTGAGTTCATATTGGATATAATTGATTAAATAAGGTGTTAATTTGGAATTGGAAGAAAAATGATGATATGGCGTGTAGATGTGACAAAATGGGTATTAGGCAGTAGGCACCTTTACTTTTCCTTAATGGGATGATTGTGGGTCTCTGTGATCTTGGTTTATTAAAACTAAGTTCTTAAAACAGAGCACTTTCTCATTCATTTTATATATGTGATTTGTGATAACATAAAGCTAAGAAAAATACACCTAAAGGTTAATAATTAATTTCACTTACAATTAGCTCAAAATACACCTAAAGGTTAATAATTAATTTCACTTACAATTAGCTCAAAATACTTAAGTGAATATGTAATAAAATATATTCTTCTAACAAATTTTGTTAGCTCTACTTTGTACTCATTTTTTAAAATATCATATTCTTTTTTTTCTTTACATTTTGCTATTAAGCAAAGTGGTGAGTAATCATATTCATTGTTGAAATTATGCTAGTTAGAAAATGTAACATCTAGTTTTACTGACTCCTAATTCAGCAAATTTAAATACAATTCAAATTAGTTATGATCAGCTTATAAACAGACAAAGAAAAAATCCAATAATTTCATGAGATAAGTTTTTCAATTACCAATTACATCACATTATTAGATACAAACCAAGTTTGGTAATAAGAGAAAGGCCCCACTTGGGAGTAGTTTAACTTTCCTCAATTTAATATAGTTGGTTTGTTTCTTTCCTACTAGTGGTTCACTATCACCACTATTTTCTATTCCAATTTTCTCCAATTCTAAATCCCCAAAATCACCAAATCTCAATCAATTATTGTCTCTCTCTTCAATTTAATAAGCAATTATCACTGTTTTCTATTCCATTTTCCTCAATTCTAAACACCCAAAATCACCAAATCTTCAATCAATTAGTGTTTCTCTTTCTTGGGTCTAATGAACAATCATCACTTTGTTTAATCAATTGTCTATTTCATTTTCTGACCTCTCTTGGGATTAGATTGTCTCCGTATTGGGAGGTCTCTCTCTCCTTTTCTCTCTCCAAATCGGCTCAGAATTCCAATTCCAATTTCAATTTCAATTTCAAAATTGGTTTCTCAATCGTTGCTCTCATGTGCTCCTGCTCCCCATGAAAGCCACACCACCATCCCTCTCAGGTGACCTTCAATTTTTTTAAGTTTTAATTGACAAAGAAAAAGGGAGTAAGAAAAGGAAAAGAGAGAAAGATCCCTTTCTATCTATTTCTTAAAGTACCCATCAATCTTCTAAAGTGACCTGTGTTTTTTTTACATGATTGACACATGTCTAGAGTTTTTCTATTTTGGGTTTGTCTTAGTTCTGTTTTTGTTGAATTTTTTGGCCCTTGAATTGATATTAGCTCAATTCTTCTCTTATTTATCCTTTTGTTTTGCTTTTTCTGCTATGTAATCTTTGAGAATTGTGGTTTAAGTTTGGATTTTTGTTTGTTTGTTCAATTAACTGAGTTTTAAGAATTCTTTTTTATTGATTTTCTTTTAAGAATTCTTATTGATTGGTCTTCAATTGCACTTGATTTTCTTACTGGCTGGTGTTCAGCTGTACTTGATTTCTGTTGAGTTATGCATATTTTCCGTGATTTGTGCTTAATTCTTATTTTTCTAATTATGTGTGTCCTGTTGATTTTTTTCGTTGTACTTGTCCAATTTTAGAAAATTCTCCTCTGTAAATTATGATTTCACTGAATTTTGTGCATAGTAGGATTTTTCTGGGCCAGATGATTTTGGGAGCTCTTATTTCTCTCTCTTTTTGGAATATTTTAGAGCAATTTCGGTTCTTTGTTTCACTTGACGCAAAACCAGTATTATTTTCCTCACGAGCTCATATAATCACTGAAATTTTGTTCTTTCCAACTGAGAAATATCTTTTCAAATTCAAAATATTTTTTCTTACATTTCTCATAGGTTCATCTCCACCAGAAAATAATTCTTTACCATTACTAATTAAATCATGACAACAACTAACTAACTAATTATTTCTCTCCATTTCTCTGCAGCCCAATAGACTCCTTTCTCCCTCAAACTAAACCTCTATTCCAACCAATTAATCATTTAATGGCGACATATTATTCAACCCAAACGGACCAAAGAGAGATGCAGCAAGCCGCCGCCTCGTATCCCGTGCAAAACGTGTTCAACAACTTGTTATACCTCAACAACAACAACCCGGATTCCGAATTCCAGACACAACCGGATTTCGAAATCCCGGATCCCCAAGCAGGAACTCAGTTCCAGTTCGGGATCCTAAACAACAATCCCAACATCCCCCTTATGCAACAACAAGGCCTCTCATTAAGCCTCAATTCAAATATCAATTCAAATATGGGTTCGAATATTCCCGCTCCGTGGTTTCATTACTGCCCAGTTGTTAAACAAGATATTCCTCTAGAAGCTTCTAGAAGCGAGTTGAATCATTATAATAATAAAGACGATGATTATAGAATGAAATTACGGGCTTCAAGATACCTTAAAGTCGCGCAAGAGTTACTTGACGAGGTTGTGAGTGTGTATAAGGGAATAAAACAGAGGAGAGAGAAATTACGCGAAGAAAATGTTAGTAATAAAGAAAATGATACCGGCTCGAAAAGTGATACAAAAAGTGAAACCAGTACCGTTGAGATTTCGCCGTCGGAAAAACAAGAGCTTCAAAACAAATTGGCAAAACTTCTCACCATGCTAGATGAGGTTCGGATTTATTCATTTTTTTAGTAAGATTTTCAAATTAACCAAAAACTTTTTGAACCAAACTTACTCGTTCATTGACTTTGTTCTCAAACTAACCCAAAACTGCCTTTGAGAGACGGTACTTTCTTCAAAATTAGATTAGTTTTATAACAAAGTCGACGAATAAGTTTACAATTCTCATACTTTTTTAAATTAATTCCCAAATCTTACATTTTGCCTTCATTTTCAAACAAATCTTCCTCTAAATTAAATTCCACCTAATCAATCATCACCCTAGCTAACTTCTCAAAACTGACATTACAAATAGGTGGACCGAAAATACAAGCTCTACTACCCCAAACACAAATCATAGCCTCCTCCTTCGACCCCATCATTTAAAAAGTTCAAATCAGTAGAACACAGACAACTAAACTACACGTTCTAACAATCCATTCACCCTTTAAATCTCACACAGTCACCACCCTAATCTCCCAACTTTCCACAATAGGTGGACCGAAAATACAAGCATTAGAACCACCAAATTCAAATCATAATCTCCTCATTCGACCCCTTTAGATTAAAAGTTAAAATCAATAGTACATGGACCACTAAATTACAATTTCACACAATCACCAGCCTAGCTAATTTTCCAACTTTTTTCCTTATAGGTGGACCGGAAGTACAAGCACTACTACCACCAAATGCAAATCATAACCTCCACCTTCGACCTCGCCACCGCCCCTAACTCCTCCAAGCCCTACACCGCCGTCGCCCTCCAAACCATCTCCAAACACTTCCGCTGTCTCCGGGACGCCATCGCCGACCAGATCCGCTCTGTCCGCAAGAAACTCGGCGAGGACATAGATAATACCAACTTGAAGGGCGGGAAACTGACGAGGCTGAGGTTTATTGATCAGCAGCTGAGGCAGCAGCGGGCATTCCAGCAGTTCGGCATGATGCAAAACAACGCGTGGAGGCCGCAAAGGGGATTGCCCGAGACTTCGGTGATGACTCTCAGGGCATGGCTTTTCGAGCATTTCTTGCACCCGTATGTGATTTTTTTTATTTTATTCTTGGTTTTATGTTTTTTTTTTGTTTTTTTGAAGTTCTGTTGTGACTTTAGGAGATTGGGTTTTCAAACGTTTTCTTCACGCGCGTGTTAATTTTTTTTTTTCTTTTTTCTTTTAACTTCTGTCATGACTTTATGAGCAAGGCATTCGGAGAAGAAATTCGTACTACAATTACGACTTTACAAGCTTGACTTTTCGAACACTTCTCACCCATATATTAATTTTATTTTTAAACATCTGTTGTTATTTTACGAAACCTGGCTTTTTGGAACATTTTCTTAACCCTTATGTTAATTTTATTTTTATTTTTATTTTTATTATTTTGTTTTGTTTTGTTTGTTTATTTTTTTTGTTTTATTTTGTTTTTGGATTTGGGACCATTAGATTGATGGGAAGGTAATCATATCTTGATGCCAGCCCATATTGTCACATGGTCTAAGATGGTCCAAATTTTGAAACTTAAATTTGTATATGATTATTATCTTTTGTTGATTTTGTTCTTATTATTTTTTTTATTTTTTGTAGGTATCCTAGTGATTCTGAAAAATTAATGCTGGCAAGGCAGACCGGTTTAACAAGGGGTCAGGTACAAACTATAATACAATATTTCACATTTTTCAACAATAAATGTTAATCCATATACTTCAATAAAAACTTAACTAAACACAACTATATATGATTTTCTCTTTCTAGATTTCAAACTGGTTTATAAACGCGCGGGTCCGGCTTTGGAAGCCAATGATAGAAGACATGTACAAGGAAGAAATCGGGGAAGCAGAAAATGACTCAAACTCCTCAAATTCCGAAAACGCCCCTCCCAATAAGGACAAAATTGTCTCCACCTCTGAAGAAAAAGATGATTTCAAAGCAGCAATAGCAGACTCAAAACAATACAACAGCCAGCAAGTGGGTCCAAGTGTAAATGACGAAAACACCCTTTGTTACAACGCGAATGTCGTTGAGGAGTCGTTCATGAGCCTCATGATGAAGGCTCAGCCGAGTAACGATCATCAAAGGTTTATGGGGTATCAGGGTCTGGATCTCGGTCCGCAGGGATCTCAAAGCGTCTCGCTCAGTTTAGGGTTGCAGAATCAGAATAATCAGATAAATGGACAAACGGGGTTTTTGGAAATGCATACGAGCGATGATGTGTACGGTGATTATGAACAACAGCAAAGGTTGCATGATTTTGTCGCGTGATTATTGGTTGAAAATATATTGAAATATTGAATTTTAATGATGATTCAAATAGTATAGGATATATTGAATATATTATGTTTTGTAGTGTGAAAAAATAAGGTGCGGTAATGCGCATGAAGGGTGAGGGATGAGTATATTTGTATGTTGTAGCTGTATAACTTCTGTAGAAGGAAAAAGGATTAAAATAGCTAGTGTGTAATATTTGTAAAGATTTCCCGGGGGATGGTGTTTTGTAAAGATAGTATATACGTGTATCAATTTATGATTTGAAAACATTATGTAAAGATTTATGAGAGCTAATGTTATGTAACATAATGTTTTTAAAAAAACAGAGATTCTCTCGTATTTGTTTGAAACTTTCAATCACATGTATTATGACATACTCAGATACTCTCAACGGTTCTATGTAAATTGAATGTTGGTAAAATTTTCATATCTAAACTCTTTTCGAATATTCAAAATAGCATATGTGTTGCAATTTTCCAAGGTTGGGAAAATCGGAAACGGAAATAGAGTCGGTCCCTTAAGATAGCGATTTAAAATCGGCTGAGTCGGATCGGAATCGGTTGAATTGGATAGAGAATCGAACCAATTTAATAAACAAATAATTTTATACAATCGTGAAAATTGAGTATTAATCGAATCGAAGCTTATTGATTCCGTCCCGAATCGGCTGAATCGAAATCAACCATTCTTAAAACTATGCAATTTTCGAATATCCATCTCAACTAAAAAAATTGAATTTCAAATGTCACTTCATAGTTATTTCAAAAACACTGAACGCATAATGTACATTTGATATGGAGGTTTGAAATTATGTTTTCTATTGAGGTGGGATTTAAATTTCAAACTATATTAGTCTATGAAATAAGTTGAAAATACGGTTGTTTTTGTATATTTAGAAGTTATGATGGTTAAATAAGAAAATTTGCTTTGAATGATTAAAAATAAGAACAAATTAGGGAAAGACTATTTTTGCCACAGAAAACATGAAGTGGACTAGTAATGTCCACAGAAGCAGCCTTGCACGCATGTGACCATAGAACAGTACAAATTAAATACACAACATAAAGTTTGATAGATATATTATACACGTAAAAAAAAAAATATTATACACGTATAAAAATGGAAGATAGCCTCAAAAGGCGAGATGCCAACAATCATTATTATCAGAGAGGTTTCACATCAAACACATCTTAGGTTCAGTCAAATCAAATCCATCCAAACCTCCTGAGTCAGACTGGCATTCAAATTTTAAAATTTAAATCAAAATATTTTGTTTTTTTAATCTTGGTTTGGATTTGGAGCATCTTTCACAATCACTTTTTTTTATCATACAAGTACAATAGACAGAACAGAGTTAAGCATTAGAATCAGCTAGAAAAAGACACTGCCCTTTTTATCTTCTTTAGCATTGGTTTTTGTAGATCTTATGATGGGTCTCACTGTACCAGTGTACCTGTTTCTCTCTCCTTCTTTTTCCCTAAGCACGGATTCCTAGAAAGTTATAGAGAGAGAGAGGAAATAAAGAGCATTGGCTGTTTTGTTTGTTCGAGAATTGAAGTCACAACAAAATATTGGTCTCTCTAGCTACCGATTATTTTTCAAAAATTCCCTATATTTTGTTATTATTATAAAAAAGATTTCTGACCTTTTGAAGGAGAAGTAAAAAAAATTGGGTTTTTTTGGGTAAATATTTTGTAAAAGTAAGGGTTCTTGTTTTGAAAAATTTCACTCATTTATAGTACAGGGGACCTCTCTTCTATCATATCATAGCCTTCCCTCAATTTCATTTTTCAATTTCATCAAATGGTCAGAAAGGAATTTACCACAAATTCTTCAGAAATGAATGATCAATCCGTAAATAGCAGTTTCTCCCACTCCTTCTTAAACTGGAACAATAATCATGTAATAAACCAATTTGAGCCATTAATCAGTGGAAATGGTTTGTCTCTCTCTCTAGGTTCAACAACCCCACAAAACTCAACTCCATTTTTTGCCAATTCTCTCGCGTCGGTTCTTCGAAATTCGCCGTACTTCAAACCAGCGCAAGAGCTTCTTGATGAGGTTGTTTGTGTGAGTAATGCGGCTGAGATGTATGGAGATGAAGTGAGTTTTAATGGAAGGTTTCTTCACTTAGGAGAGTTGGAAAGTAACACTGGTTCTTCAAAAGAGAAACAGAGTCTTCAATCCAAGCTTATTTCTTTGTTAACTGAGGTTAAAATTAAACTCTTTTTTTTAATTTCCTTACTATTTTATCATGAGACTTGATTACATTTTAAATAGGCATGTTTTGATGTCTCAAACATTAATTTTAACATACTCAAAATTAACTTATTTTAGGGTTTAGAACTGAACCATACAAGACAGAGATATAAGTTGAAAATCAGATTAATTTGAGTATTTAAAAACCACAATAGCTTGTTCAAAATAAATTGAGAGTCATGTTACTTTGAACATTCAAAAAGTTAAGAAGGCTATATATAAAAACTTGCATTTTAACAGTCCAATTTCCTGTTCAAAATTTCAGTTGGAGAGTCGGCACGAAAATTATTTCAACCAAATGGAGCAAGTGGTAGCTTCATTTGAATCAATACTCGGTGCCGGCGCTGCTTCATGCTACACAACTCTCACCGTTCAAGCAATGCTTAGACATTTCACAAACCTTCGAGACGCGATAATCTCTCAAATACACACTTCAAAAGAAGAAGAGATTGTGATGCAAAATAACGAATTGAATAGTGAGAGGCCAAAAAGAGAGAATCTTAGAAATATAGGGATGATGCAAATGAGACAAGTTTGGAGACCGTTACGAGGCTTGCCGGAAGATTCGGTCGCGGTTCTTAGGGCTTGGCTTTTCGAGCATTTCCTCCATCCGTAAGTTTTAGTGTTTCCGTTTTTCTGATTCATATTGCTGTAGAATAATTTACTACTGATACAATTAGTGCAAAATAGTCTTTTTGTAGATTTCATATTACAATTTGATTTAAATATTTTTGGTCTGTTAGTAAATACTAAATAGTAAATACAGTTGTAAAGAATTTTGTGAGTAGTACATTTTGAGGGGACTTCATTTATAAAAAAATATTTTTGGCCTATTAGTAGGGGGGTGAATAATTGTTGTCATTTTGAGGTTAATATTAAAATTTGTATGATTTGTTTTTATTTTAGTTTATTATTTTTTGAATTAATACGATTTGCCAGAGATAAAATTAGATAAGAAAGTAATTGAAAATTAAAAAATACCTTTTGTTGATTATTTTGTGACCAGTTATCCAAATGACAATGAGAAGCTCATGCTGGCATTGAGAACCGGCTTAAGCCGAAACCAAGTAATTACTTCTTCATTTCCGTTTCTTTCATAAAAGTTTCAGAAAAAAGTTTAATTTTTTTTTGAAGCTACAGGAGGCGATTGTCTCACTGAGATTTTCATTGATTAATAAATATGGAGAGTACAAAATAGTTATTACACAAATAGAGAAAATAAAGAGGAGAAACAAAAAAAAGTATAATTATATTATTACTAAATATATTTAACTGTTCAAATTCAGATATCAAATTGGTTTATCAATGCGCGAGTAAGGCTATGGAAACCGATGATAGAAGAGATGTATAACGAAGAAATTTCTGATGATTCAAGGGATTTAAGCGCTAATTCTTCCTAATTAATTTCTCTCTAATTTGAATGTTATTGTTTTATTATTTTTTGAGGGAGAACTACGAGCGATCGCTTGATATTTGTTCTCTTTTTAAGTGGGCTTATATGCTTTCACTTAAATTTTTAAATCAATCATGCTAGATCCGGGATTCGAACCCCTCACCTATGAATGTTATTGTTTTAAGTAAATCAATTGTAAGGTAGCTTAGAAAAGTGTGAAATTTTCTCAATTATTGTCGGTTGATTGTAGCAGAGCAATCAATGTATAATTATCTAATTAGTGGAAGCTTCTTTTGAAGAAAAAAGAAAAAAATGTTATGTTTTTGTTTAATTTTAATGCATCTGTGTTGATTAAATTTTTTGAATTTAAAGTCTAAATTTAGCAAAAGAAAACTCTTTCTAAAATTAGACACCGACTTTTATGGAGGGCCATCCGCCATCCCTTACATTGAACTGAAAAACCATGAATTACAATAATTGTTCATAATTAAGCTATAATCCAATAAAAGATCCATTTCATCTCTCGCAAAAAAATTACACAATTTCCATAATCGAAAGACCGAAGAGCCAATGGAGATTAAACGATCGAAGGGGGACTTCAGGATGAAGAAATACAATTTTCTGTCAAATTTGGAGCTTTTTCTAACGGTTTCATTTCATGTTGTTCTGATAATTTTGTTGAGTATTTTTGTTGTTTTTTGTACTTTTTGGTTTGCTTTTCCTATGTAGATCTCTCTGTGGAATTAATGGTGATTGTAATTTGTATCAAATAACATGAAAAAGGATGTTCACCTTTGTTTAATTTCATTTTATCTTATGCTATTTTACATTGTATGTATGTATTTAAATTGATTTTATTAAGAAAGATTGATTAAATTGATTCATCTAGAAGATAATTAACAGACAGATCTTTTGAATTGCTTGATACTATTTGAGATTAATTTGCGTAATGTTAGGGCCTTTTTGTTATAAACAATGATCTATTGATCCTTTTCTGATTGATGTGGCCCATGTATACAGCCCATGTCAATTGTTTATAATGTTTTTGTTATATAGGGAGTTAATTTATATTTTGAGATTTTACTGTGTTTCACATAAAAATTTTTAATTTTGAAGACCAGAGCAGTTATTTACTTGAAGCATTTACCTCAGAACTTGTCATGAAAACAAAAAAAATCTTACGTAATAAAGAAAAAAAAAATATGATAAAAAACTAAAATAAAATATTTTCTTTGTTTGGAAATATTTATTATTATATAAAGCACGAATCAAATGGGTGTTCATATTAAGCAGCAATTATGGAAACTCAAAACCAGAGTCCAGAATCAAGATCTTATGAAAAACAAAATTTAAAAAGAAAAAAAATCAGTAATAACAAATAGAGAATATTGAAATTGCTCAAAAAAGGAAGGGGAATGGGAAATCATGACGGGAGTACTGTAGCGATCATGTAGCGACGGATTGAAATTATATACTGTTTTTTTGCGTTTCTATATACGCTATATACTGTTTTTATTTTTTTTAAATATATAGTATTTACCGAATGAATTTTTATATACTGTTTGTTTTCAATTTATATATTTTTATATACCGTTTTTATTTTTTTTTAAATATATACTGTTTTACCGAATGAATTTTTATATACTGTTTGTTTTTAGTTTATATGTTTTTTTTTTAGTTTTTATATACCGTCATTATAGGGTCGTTACAATACTCATCGAGCAGTATTAGCTCCCAAAAAAGAATCTAAATGCCAAGCCTCTATAATTGCCACCCTTTCTTCTTTATTCATCTCTCTTTCATCGCCCCCAATTCCAAATCTTCCTCTCTTTTTATGTACTGAATACCGATCGGTGGCTTACTAATGGAAGATACAGGATCCAACTATGAAATTGATGATGATGATGATTGTGGTATCTTTTTTTTTAATCTCTCTCTTATTTTTATCTTTCGTTTGCTGTTTTTCAACTTTATTTTTGGGGTTTTATACTGATTTACTTGCACTACAAAAATTTGTTCTTGGAGCAAGTTGGTTTTATGTTTTCACCTCAATCTAAATGAGAGGATAAATATTAAAAATATATAGTTTGGTTGACAATTAAGGTATAATACTGGATTCGATAGACAGTTATAACTGATTTTTGTAATCTGCTATTCAGGGCCTAAACCATCAGAATTATTTGGGGAATTTACATGGAAAATTGAAAGGTTCTCGCAAATTAATAGAAGAGAGTTGAGAAGTAATACTTTATATATTGGTGGCTACAAATGGTATTCATCTCATTGAGTTTGCTGATCTTTATTTATTTGGCTGTCCTTTGGTTTTTGATATATATCTTCATATGTATGTAACTTAATGCATTAATAAAAGTTTATGATTTGTATTTGTAGGTACATTTTATTCTATCCACAAGGCTGTGATGTTTTTGATCACTTATCACTATTTCTATGTGTTGCGAACCACGATAAACTTCTTCCCTGTATAATAACAATATCCTTTTTTATTTCTTTTGGTTTCGGGAATTAATATTTCTATAATTTTTATAATATTTTTAATTATTTTATTTCAGTGTGGAGTCATTTCGCACAATTCACTGTAGCCATAATAAACAAAGATGCGAAAAAAACCAAGTACTTAGGTCAATTAAAACAAACCTCACTCAATAAAAATAAATAGTACAAGTGAAAGTCTGCTAGCGCAGTTAGTCACACACAAAAAACTCGAGTAAGGGAGAGACCCCGAGTTCGAGCCAGGCTTGCCGGGGTTTTTTCTGAAAAAATACGTGGGGACGTATGAGCTACGATATTAAAAAATTCAAAAAAAAAAATAGTAGAATACCCATTTATTTATTATTCTTATTTTATCCGTAACATAAACATGATTTATTCCCCAAAATTTGCTAGCTTAAGTGATATGGCACATCCTTGAATTTTGAGAGAAACAAGGTAATACTTTTTCAGTTACATATATTTTTTATAAACTTATTACACATAAGAAAAATACAAAACTATAACGTAAACTAAACTAAAAAAATAAAAAGATCATCATGTAACCAAATAAAGAGGGTCCAAATATATCTTAACAAAATTATGATTTAACCAAGCAATCAAATTGAAAACATTTTATACATTGTACAAAATTTAATGGTGACGTGGATGAATTTGGTGAGAGTACTGTAGACAAGACGGTTTAGAATTATATATATTAATATATTTCAAATTTAAGTCATAACAAATACACTTAGTATAGTAAATATTTAGCAAATTTCTCAACTCATCAATCATGGATTTAACACTAAGAATACATGATTTATTCTCCTTTTTAGATACTTTGCATCGGTTTTGGAAAAAGGAGCACGATTGGGGGTGGAAGAAATTCATCGAGCTTTACAAATTGAACAACGGATTCTTAGTTGACGATTCATTAATCATCAAAGCAAAAGCCCAAGTCATTAGGTAATTCATTTTCTTCATCCATTTAAATATTCAATTTTTGCTAAAAGATTTTTCCAAAATGGACTTTTTCTTTTCAAATAATACCTATATTTTACGGCATTTATGAACCCCACTATTGTTAACTCAATATTTTTTGAAAATGCTAAACATGAAATTTTATTTTCCAAATCCCCCTACTTTTAATGTTATGTTTTCAAAAAACACCTTATCTCATATAAAAATATTATATAAATTCCTTAACTTTTTTTTGTAATAATAGATAATAATTTGGAAAATGTGTTCACAAATTATTTACCATTATTTATATTATCTGAATATGATGTGTGTGTTTTGTAAAAAAAATGGTGTTTTTTCAATATTCCAAGAGTTATAATTTTTTTTTTATGAAGTTAAGAAAATATACAAGGTTTTTTTTTTCAAAAGTTCCTGTTTTCTAAATGTGTTTTGTGTGTGTGATTTATGGAAATATTGAGGGAGACCCCGAGAGACTATTCAGATGCCTGGATGTGGAGTACAGGCGAGAGCTCGTCAGCGTTTATTTATCCAATATCAACCAAATTTGCCTCCGTTTTATTGATGACCGAAGGATGATGATCAGCCGCTTGATTGACGATAAAGTCCGCTCTTCCTGGTCAGCTTTTTAATCTTCTAAAGTCCGCTTGTATATTTCTCTCGTATCATTATGTTTAATTCCGTATCATGTCTGTCCCTGAGATCTATAAAATAGTGCACGTCTAGTCCCTGACTTAATGAAACATGTCAACGCCGCTAATAATTTCAAAATGATCAATTTGTCCTTTAGAAATTTATGTAATTTTTTTTTCCTTTTTTCTCTTTCATGGGCAGGTCTGTAAAAGTGGGATCGAAGTTGAACCTTTGGTCATGAAATAAAAAAAGAAAAAAGAAAAAAGAACAAAATCCTTCAAAATTTTGAAAGACAAAATGATTATTAAAAGATTCATTATGTTTGTTCATTTTTGTAGTTTTCGTGCATTTTGGCTAGGAATCGATCCAATCAAAAGAAGATTGATGTCAACAAAGAGAGCCGACATAATACTAAAAGGGCTCGTAAAACACTTTTTCTTAGAACATGATGTCACCTCAACCTTAGTAATGGAGGCGATGTACAGCGGTCTGAAATCGCTCGAGTGTCAAAGCAAGAACAAGAAGGTGGTTCCACAAATAGAAGAAATTATTCCGTCTTATTCGGCGTTGGTCTTCATGGACCAAGAAAATTTTGTTTTGTCAAATGATGATGTGGTTTTCATGCTGGAAAATATTGCCTCTGACAAGTCGCTCTAGCAGACTGTTTCTACTAAACTGGTTGGTTTAGGGATATGAAATGTTATTTATTTTGATATTTGAAGATTTGATATTGAATTGTGATTGTGATTTAGGGTGGGAATTCAAGAGATGATGCTAGGAGTGAGCAGGATCATAGAAAACTTACTGAAATAGGAAGGAGAATTGTGGATTCTTTGCGTTTTTTCAAATTTTCAGGTGATTAAAATTACCAAATTTTTTACATTTAGGTTCAATTTTTTGTAACTATTACTTTAGTATTTTTGTACATCATTTTTTTTTGCAATTGCAGTAAAATTGAGATGGCGTATCAAGAAGCAACTGCTCTAAGGATACATGAGGAACTTATCCGCGAAGAAGAAGAAGAAGCAGCTCGTTGGAGTGACAAGACAAAGAGCAAAAAACATGCCAAGAAAAAATAGGTATCATACCGTTTTTTTACTTAAATATATATAATTTTTATTCGGAAGAGTTAATTTTATTAGTCATACGATTTTAGCATGAGTATTTTGTGACTTTTGCGATTAATTATTTTTTGTTTATCGTAATAATATAGAAAATTAGATATATAACATTAATCAAGAAAATGAATTTTTATAAATACATTCTTTTTGAGGGGACATATTGAAAAGTGGAGAGATATCCTTTGACTAGTCAGCCAATATGATATGCCAAAAGCAGTAAAATATCTCTTAGTTAGTCATATCTATTTCCTACACACGCTGCCTAGTAATTGGGAGCATGAAATAAATGCGCCACATCACATAGAAGTTGTTGGCTGTCAACTAACCAGCAAATAATTCATGCACTCTCCATCCTCTCTATATATACCCCTTCCGTCTCAAGCTTCAGAGGCATCACACCTCAATATACACTCAAAATATACATAACTTCTGCTTGTTTGAAGCTCCTCTTGGCTGTAAATTATTGCATCAATATCCGTGCTGTCAAGGTATGGTCGCTTATCTGATTATGTTTATTTATTTATCGTAAATCCTAGTCGTAATAATATGGCTTACCGTAAAACACTAGTTGTTATAATGCTTCTGTATAGGTTATCAACATCACGTAAAAATCATGTTTAGAATTATCTTAACACATTATAAACCTTATTTATTCAAATGCTATCATCAGTCAGGATAATGCCGGTATTATAATTGGTAAATCAAAATATACCGTCATAATGCCAAAATTCTAAATTAGGTCATCTTCATAAATTAATGTAGATTAGGTAATCTTCCTAGAATAATGTAAATATTATAGAAAAAAAATTAGGCATCCAAATATTACTTCAGGATCTACTGGAGAAGCAGTTGTTGGGCTGGAGATACTGCCTAAAGGCAAGCAATAACTCTATTTTTCTAAAATTGGATAATATAATATTTATGATATTTTGCAAGCAATAAATCTATTTTTATTTATGGTATTTTGCAAGCAATAACTCTATTTTTCTAAAATTGGATAGTATAATATTTATGATATTTTGCAAGCAATAACTCTATTTTTCTAAAATTAGATAATATAATATTTTGCAAGCAACCACTTTGTTTTCAATAACATGATCTTTTGCAAGCAATTACTTTATTTTGAATAAGATGATATGTTGCAAGCAATCACTCATATTTTCTATATATCGAATGATATGTTATTTTGCAAGAAGTTACTTTTCTTTCCTATATCTTAGATAATATGATATTTTGCTATTATGATATTTCACAAAAGAAAATATCTCAGTTATATGTATAGTTGACTGGTCACGTAGTAGTTTTGCCCAGTTGGGTGCCTCACGACATATAGATGTCGTGCAGTGTTGTAGCTCTGCATAGTGCCCTGCTTTTAATTAAGCAGTGAGTGAGGAATTCCCCTCTAGGCCACGGAGGTAAGTGTGGTCGTCTACACGTAACTAGTAGATAATTATGTTAGCTGAGATAGATTATTTTATATATAGAAGTTGAATCTCACATTCACTTTAATATATTTATTTGATGACTATTTCTTAAGTATTTTTATAAATCATCAAAGCTTTTAAAAAATTAATAAAACTATATATATATAGTATTTTGTAAGTCTTGCTGAGCTAGGAAAATTCCTATCTCATACGATTTTCTATAAATATTTTATGCAGGAGTTGGACCCGCTTCGCACTAGACAGGAGTAGCACGGACAGTAGAAAAGTTAGTAGTGTGATCATATTATAGTATATAGTAGTGTGATTGTAGTATATAGAGCCGCCATTTTGCTGTATAGTGGCTCTTTTATGTTAAACGTCAAGAGAGGAGTGTAGTATAGTGTGATTCTGATGGCCTATTTTGTTGTGTATAGGGTCTTGGCTTGTACTTGTACTCAGCTTATATATATATATGAGTAGACTCAGTTTGCTTCATATTTATTCTACATTGATACTTATTTACATTGCCTTGCATATATATATATATATATATATATATATATATATATATATATATATATATATATATATATATATATATATATATATATATATATATATATATTAAAAATATATATAAGATTTTTAATTTATATATCTGCGGCAGTTGTTGCGTACTGAATAAAAAAAAAATCTATGTGAATATTCGGGTCGTGACATTTATATTCTGTGTTTGTTTTGAAGGTAGACTGTGCTGGAGTAGCAACAGGAGAGGTAGGAGGCCGGTACGCGAAAATGGCGTAAAGAGTTAATGGAACATGTCGAGTTTCATCTTTTCTTCCTTTTGTTTAATTAGTTTATTTTGTAGCTTGTGCGCAATTTGGATTTTTTTATTGTTATTTCGACAAAAAATAGTTATGATAATTTATCCTAGTTTATGTTATATAATTTTATTTTTGTTTTGATATAGTTTTGAATTCGATTTGAGTTTGAAGTGATTTACACCCGATTCAGCTTTCTGGTGTTAAAATTTGTCTTGTTCTTTTATATGAAGTTATATTGAAAGAAATTATAAGAGGAAATTAGGTCTGAACAAAATAGTAAAATCTAGCTAACAAAATAATAATAATAATAATAATAATAATAATAATAATAATAATAATAATAATAATAATAATAATAATAATAATAAGTGTAGAAATAACTTATATTACACTGTTGGATAAAATGTCGATGTTTTGAACAATTTTTTATTTTTTATTTTTTTTGAGGTAGTTTGAACAATTTTTTTATAGACTTTTGTCAAATACCTTATGGGCTTGTTTGATTTGAGATATTTCAAGTTTGATGTATATATCAAATACATCATCGTGATTATAGATGATTTTGAGAATACATGTTAGTTGTTTGATTTGGTGTATTTTAAATAATGTAAAGATATAATCCATTATTTTATTTTTGATGTAAATTCGGGATTTTTATTTTGATTCAAGTTAATTGTTTGATAATTGTAGAGTATATACATAAAATTGTGTACCAATTTTTCAAAATTATTTTCTGCAGTTAAATTTATTTTATAATTTATAAATCTCACACGTTACACATACAATTATTAAGATAATATCATAAAATAAATAAGTACCATTAGTTGATATAAAGGATTAAAAAAGAAATTAAATACAAGGAATTTAAATATAAAAAGAAAAGAAATATTTTATTTTAATATTTTATTTTATTTAATTTATTTAAATTAAATATTTTTTATTTTAATGCAATATTTAATTTAATATAATATTTAATTTTATATAATTTATTTTATTTTAATTTATTGTTTTTTATGTTAAATTATTTAATATTTAATTTTATATAATTTATTTAATTTTAATTTAATATTTTTTATTTTAAATAATTTAATTTAATTTATTAATAATTTATTTAATTTATTAATATTTTAATATTTTATATAATATTTTAATTTATATAATATTATATTATATTATTTTAATTTTATTTAATATATTATTTTAATTTTATTTAATATATTATTTTAATTTATTTAATATTTATTTTTATTTAATATATTTAATTTAATTAATTTAATATTTTTTATTAATTAATTTAATAATTGATACTTAAAAAATAATTAAATTTGAACCAGAGAGATACTGTATTTTGGCTTGAGCGTTATCCCGCATTTTGTGAAGTATTACAAAATACTTCAAAGTTATCCCAACATACTTCATTTGATACAAAATCAAACAAATGATTTTATCCTAAATACTTCATTTCACTTTACAATCCCCTAAAATACACCAAATCAAACATGCCCTGTATGCATTTTCATGTTAACATATTCAGTCAACAATGCAAAAGATAAGTAACACAATAGCAAAAAAACACAATTTTTTTTTTTGAGAGGGCTTACATATCCCCCATTCAAAATTAATATATTAATCTATAAACGTTTTATTTACAAAAAATCTATAAGAAAAAATAATTTGGATGGAGGATATGTAAGCCCACTAGCCCCCAGTTTTCTTTTTATGTATAAATAATTTGGGTCCTCTTAGCACTTAGGGCTCTGAGACTGGGCCTGAGTCAGGCTTGCAGTTTTGAATCATAGTTTTGTTTGCAGGCCTAGTGGGCTCACAATTTTGCAATTACTTCCATTTAATTCATGAGAGAAGAGGGATGATAAATTGCAACACCAATAAAACAGAAGAAATGAAAATTAGGTTTTCAAATTTAGTTATTTATATCCACTATTAAAAAATAAATTCTTGATATCCAACAATTTGACATTCTTTTTTGATCTCAAAAGAATTAAAAATAGACTCATGACATTTTGGAGCATGCAAGAGAGGGTTGTAAAACCCTTCAAAAAAAAAGAGAGGGTTGTAAAATGAAGAGAAAATAAATTTGGTGAAATAAAAATGGAAATTACAGATGATGAAATTATGAGTGGAGGAAGAAACATTAAATCCTTTATTGTTTTCCCCCAAATATAATTATATTATGTTCTACAAAATGTTGTTCTAAGTAGAAAATTTGATTTATAAATAGTGTAACTTCCATAACACATTCAAATACATCAAATAAACATAAACAAACAATACCTTTGGCTTTCACCTTCTGTTTTGATTGACTTATGTAAGATTAACCCTAAATTATTTTACAAAACACTTCCTTGTCAAATCATTTGAACCCAAATACAAAACCAATTAACATAATTCACAAAATGTCACAAAATATCTTTTTTTTTTTTTAGTTGTGTCACAAAATATCAAAACTGTCAAAACAGTAATAACACAATTTCTTTTTGGGGAACAGAAACCCCCCAAAACCGGTTATTACAACGTATATCTTTCTTTTATTACAAGTAACTATTTCACAAAAACAATTTCAAAAAACCCCCAAAAAAAAAAAAAAAAAAATTAAAGCTTAATAATAATAATAATAATAATAATAATAATAATAATAATAATAATAGAATATTACATCCTCATGTATTTCTGAGATATATATAAACTCGCAGCCCCCATTTCTTCATAAAATGTCACACAAATATCAAAATTGTTAAAATAGAAAAATTAGTAATATCATTTCTTTTTGGGGGAACACAAACCCCCCAAAATCGGTTTACTACAACGTATCCTTCTTTTATTACAAGTAACTATCTCACAAAAATAATGTCAAAAAACCAAAAAAAAAATAAAAAAAAATAAAAGCTTAATAGTTAATAATAATAGAATAATATTACATCGTCATGTATTTCTAAGATATATATATAAACTCATAGCCCCCATTTCTTCGCCTCTTTTTTCATCTCTCGTTCTTTCTTAGCCCCCAATCCCAAATCTTCCTCTTCTTTCTCCATTTATTTTCCTTCCTTATATTTATTTGCTGTCGACGAAGAACTCGAGCTCTCTTTGTTCAGGTACCGATTCAGATCCCATTTCGCTCTCATCAATCAGATCGATTCGTGAATTTAATTCTCATCCTGATTGAACCCATTCCCGGTTTTGGGTCCTTTTGTTTTGATTGGTTTCGTGCTTCCTGATTCGATTTGGAGAGGTTTAGCTTAACCCTGATTTTGTGAGAATTTGAGGCTGATTGGATTTTGTTGGCTGAAATCTAGATACCAATCAAGTTTTTTATGGAAATAGTTTGAAAGGAGATCAGAAGAATAAGTATTTTGTATTGTTTGAATCTGAGAGTTGTTGGTTGTTTTGTTCAGGCGAAGAAGATTGATTGATTCATGGCTGGAACACTGACGGAGGATACTGGGCTGGACGGGGTTTCCGGCGAGTCTAGAGCTGAATGGAGATCGTCGGAGCAAGTTGAAAACGGAACCCCTTCTACCTCGCCGCCTTACTATGATACTGACGATGATGATTGTGGTATTTTCTCTAATTGTTCTCTCTCTTTTTTTTCATAATTTCTTCTGGATTATTGCTTTGTTGGGTTGGTTAATGCTGACTTAGTTATGATACAAAAGTTTGATCTTGGTGCAAATTGGCTTTGTATTTTCGCTTCAATTGAAAAGAGATAAATATTTACAATTTATAATGGGTTAATTAACTGATTTGTTTACTTGCAATTTATCTAATTCAGGGCCTAAACCCTCAGAATTATTTGGGAAATTTACATGGAAAATCGAAAGTTTCTCCCAAATTAATAAGAGAGAGTTGAAAAGCAATTCTTTTGACGTTGGTGGCTACAAATGGTACTGATCTCATTTAATATGTTAATCTTATTTATTCAGTTGGCCTTTGATTTTTTGAAATATATCTCATACTTTTTGACTTAACACGATGCAAACTATGCTAATACATATATCATCTTAATAAATGTTCATGATTTGTATTTTAGGTATATTTTAATCTATCCGCAAGGATGCGATGTTTTTAATCACTTATCGCTGTTCCTCTGTGTGGCCAACCATGATAAACTTCTTCCCGGTAAATTAATAATATAATAATAATCTCCCTTTTATTTTTCGGAATTAAAAATAAATCTATAGTCTTTATTATATTTCCAAATTTCCAAATATAAATTTAATGTTAATATATCAGGATGGAGTCATTTCGCGCAATTCACAATATCAGTAGTAAACAAAGATGCCAAGAAATCCAAGTACTCAGGTCGGTTAAAACAAATCTCACGGAATAATTACAAATATCTGTTTATTTATTTATAGGCATAACTAACTAAAATTAATTTAAACGAGATATATATTTTTTAAGATACTTTGCATCGGTTTTGGAAAAAGGAGCACGACTGGGGGTGGAAGAAATTCATCGAGCTTTCCAAATTGAACGATGGTTTTTTGGTTGATGATGTGTTAATTATCAAAGCTCAAGTCCAAGTCATTAGGTACTTCATTTTAATCATTTTATCCTTTTTTCCCTTTCTCCTAAAAGATTAATTCTTCTAAATGTGTGATTTTCATACTTCATTTTCTTCATTTTCCTTTTGAAAATGCCACACAGCATGACAATAAAGCTTGATGACATCATAGTTAGTAACATCTATAATGCAAATATTACTTACTTATTTCGCTATACTCAGTTGTAATATTTGCGCTATAAACCCTATCATGCTGCCAACATGCTTTACTGTCATGCTGTTTTTGTTTTCCTTTTTTCCCTTTTAACTTTTTTCTAAAAGATATTTCTAAGCGTGTGCTTGAGATATAATCGATAAGCAATTTGAAAAACGTGTTTACATATTATTTCTCATCATTTATATATTATTTTATTTGAATATTACGTAAGTTTTCTTTCTTTCGACAACTTAAAAATCAGTCGATCTGAATATTAACTTAGTTTTCTTTAGTTATCTATATACTCAGTTGTAATATTTGCGCTATAGGTCATCATGCTTCCACCATGCTTCATTGTCATGCTGTGTATCATTTTCATTTTCCTTTCAAAATCGCTACGCATCATCTTCCTTTTCCTTCGTATTTTTTTCTAAAATAATTTTTTTGTCTGATTGTGTGATGCTTATGAAAATGGAGGGAGAGGGCGGAGAGGCCATTCAGGTGCCTGGACGTGCAGTACAGGCGCGAGCTCGTCAGCGTGTACTTGTCCAACGTCGATCAGATCTGCCGCCGGTTTATTGATGATAGACGCATGAAGATCAGCCGCTTGATCGATGATAAAGTCCGCTGGTCAAGGTCAGCAACCGTTTCAAATCTTCCAATTAATTAATTATTTAATATCATTAGATGTAAATAATTAGGGATGGATAATTGGATGATTCTCTGCTAGTCTGTATGCTACACATTTAACATTTTTTAGTCCCTGTAGTTTAGAAAATAATGCATGTCTAGTCCCTGAGTTACGGAACATGTTAATCACGGTTAAAATTTTTATAAAATGGCCAATTTGCCCTTTGGAATTTTAAAGGATTTATTTATCCTTTTTCACTCTTTCACCACCAGCGCTTGGGATTTGGGAATGTGATCGAAGCCTTTAGTCATGAAACAGAAAAAAAGGAAAAAATTCCTTTAAAATCCTGAAGGGCAAAATGGTCATTTTAGAAAACTATTAACGGTGTTAACATGCTCATTTTAAAAAATTCTGAATCCTTTATATTTCATTCTGTTGCAAGTTTCCGTGCGTTTTGGATGGGGATCGACCCAATCACGCGGCGCCACATGTCGCGCGAGCAATCCTCAACGATCCTCAAAGTCCTCGTAAAGCACTTCTTCCTCGAAAAGGACGTCACCTCGACCGTCGTCATGGACGCGATGTACAGCGGGCTCCGATCCCTCGAGCTCCAGAGCCGCAAATCGCTCCCGCAAAAGGACAAAATAATTTCGTCTGTTTCTGGGTCCGGCCGAAAGGCGGTTGCGCAAAAGGACGAAAGCGGTTCGTCTGGTTGTGGCACTCCGATGGTGTATGTGGACCGGGACTGCTTTGTTCTGACGGATGACGTGGTGGTCCTGCTTGAGAGGGCCGTGAGGGATACTTGGCCGCAGATGAGCAAGGATGAGAAGGGGACTCACAGCAGGAGTAAATTGGTTAGTTAATTCTGTTTAGGGTTTAGGGTTTAGGGTTTATGAGATTTTTTAGTTATTATATTTGAAATGTGAAAGAAAGGGAAGAATTTGAAAACCCTCATATAGGTTTTTGTATTTATGACCCCAGTAAAAAAACCTAGTTATAATGAATGGTTTTATAAGTATTTTTTTAAGTTAGGAAAAATATTTTTAATGGAAAAAATACTTACTTTTTATGTATTTTAAAAAATTTATACTTCTAATGGTATTTATGAAAAAAGTTAAAACCCCGATCTTTTGGATTATTGAGTTAAAATTAAGGGGTTTTTAAGGGGCTTTTGAAAAATTTCCCTTAATTTTATGTTGAAAGTAAAAGAAATTATTTATGGATTTGTGATTTGAATATTTTATTTTAGGAAGGGAATTTAGGGGAGGAGACGAGCAATAATCCGTCCGATCGTGAGAACAAAAGACTCACTGATTTGGGAAGGCGAACCGTCGAGTTTTTCGCCTTAATCGAGATTTTCAAGTAATTAATCATTTAAAAATTCCAAAATTTTACGCTTTTTTCGTGTAACTATTACTTAAGTTCTTACTTTTATTTATTTTTGTGGTGATTAGTAATAGAATTGAGGTGGCGCACCAAGAAGCGGTCGCTTTGAGAAGACAAGAGGAGCTGATTCGGGAAGAGGAAATAGCGGGATTAATTGAAAACGAAAGGAGAGAAAAACGCGCAAAGAAAAAACAGGTACGCACCGTTTTTACTTAAATATACACACAATTTTCCTAATTATTTGTTGCATGGTTACGCTACGGATAAAAAAAAAATCCTACTCTTTTTTTGTATAACCTTTTATTATTTTACTAATAATAAGCTACTAGAAACATATATATAATACTTTACATATCAAATATATTTGTTTATATATCAAAACATACCTTATTCTCTTATCCTAGAAGTATATAGATAACACATGCTATTATTTTAAAACAAAATATTCCAATACGGCTTGATTTGGACTTATTCCTATCATTTGTTCCTTTTACCCTATCATTTCTTCCTTTTACATTTCAGAGCAAGCAGCAGAAGAAGAACGGGAAGAAAGCCAAAGACAAGGGCAAGAACAAGGAATCGATAACAATAACAATAACGGACTCAATAACCCCCTCAAAACAAGATCAAGATCAAGATCAAGAAGAGACGGCCAATAAATTCATCATTATAGAAGGGGAGAGCTCTGACGACGCATCGGAAACCGCGCGGCGGTGTCGGGAAACGAGTCCTGGATACTGGGAGACTGACGCGTCAGAGACGCCAACTCAGCAGATGATGACGAACGAGGGGAACAGAGGAGGAAAGGAGAATGAGGTTTTGAATTTCGGGGATGACAGCTCGTCGAGCGGTTCTGACGAGGAGTCATGTGATAATAATGGGAAAGTTGTTCAAGCCCAATCTAACAGGTATGTTATTGTTTGTGGGAATTTTTTTTAGATTTTTTATTTATTTTGGAGTTGTGTGGTTAATAAATGAGAAATTAATGATTTGCTACCCCTGTTTGTCTTTTTACCTGTCTGTTATGCCTTTGTGAATGCTTTTTTTAGGTGTGTAGATTACTTTTTTGGAATATGAGTATGTATGGCTTTTTTTTGAGTGATGGTATATCTTTTTCGAATTTAGGGTTTAATATTGTTTTCTGCTTTTTTTATTTATTTTGATTTAAAAAAAATAAAAATGTTAAAAAAATAATGAGGGGGTAAAACAGTTAATACAATGGAATGTTTAAATTTTGGTGTAAAGAAATCATTTCAATTTTAAAAGAGGGAATCTTAAATATTTGATTTTTTAAGAAAAGTTTGGGTTTTAATATACATTTAGAAAAGTTGTTGATTTTTATGTTTTTAAAAATGCAGGGCGATGAAACAGCAGAGCAAGAACAAAAAATCGCAAGAAAATGTTGAAAATAATACAGAACCCGATTCTTCAACCGAATCTTCACACAATAATACGTCATTAAATGCTGAACCGCAACAAGAGGCAGTTATAATAAATTCAGTTAAAGATTGGGTCCACTCTCAAATTTCTGACAAGGTGAGAGCTTATAAATTGCAATTATTTTCTCGATTAAATTTAACCTAATTGGTCGTAAATTCAAAAATAAAAAAAATATATTAAACATAAAAAATAACTCAATTTTATTTCAGACTGAAGAAACCACAAAGACGAAGAAACCCGACATGAAAAACTCAAGCAATTCAAATCCAAAGACGAACAATTTTCCCTCTTTATCTCCTTTAACAATCAAAAAACATCCTTCCGTTTCTGCTATGCATCCCCCGAAATTACACACCGAAATATCTCCCACTGTTACAGCCACACCAAAGTCCGCGCCAGCTGGCGCCACGAAACCCGATCCAAACCCAACACCTTCTCCTTCTCCTTCCAAATCCGAATCTCACAAACCCTCAATAATCACACCGCTGAAAAACAGCATAACCAAACCTTCAATTCCCCCCACTAAACCAACCGTACCGGTATCAGTACCCATACCGGTACCGCCAGTTGTTTCCACCGTACCGGTACCGGCTCTCTCTCGTTCCGCCAGCTCAGCAAGCCGATCCAACACTGAGCCCTCGCCTACTTTCGTCCCCACTTCGTACCGCAACGCCATAACTGGCACAAACAGGACCACAAACGGTACAACTGGTACGGTCGGTACGGTACCAACAATCAAACAAACCTCTTCTTTAGAACTCGCTTCCAATTCCTCTCCCTCAATGTTTCCTCCTCTCGAACGAAAAGACAAAGAAAAAGAAAAGGAAAAAGAAAAAGAACTAGAAAAAGAAAAGGAAAAAGAAAAGGAAAAGGTAATGGAAAAGGAAAAGGAAGAGGAAAAAGAGAAGGAAAAGGAAAAGGAAAAGGAAAATTTCTTACAAAGGCAGTTGACTTTTACTGGACCGATTCCATCGAATATCGGCACTGAATTCGAGAGATGGAGAGAGAGTCGAAATCCGGGAAATGAAATCCCACAGACTTCAACTTCCGGTTCTTTGGTCTCTGACGAGTTTCCTCATCTCGATATAATCAACGATTTGCTCGATGAGGATAAGTGCTTTGGGACTCGGGGAAATGTTAGGGTTTCTTCGCAGAATCGTACAAGGAATTTCACGCGTCAGTATTCCATGCCTGATAATAATCGGTACGAGGGGAACTTTATCAACCCGTACAGTACCAGTACTGGTACTGGTACGAGTAATGGGGTTAATAATGCGTCTCATGTGAGACATTTTTCGCAAGTGGATGTAATGGGGTATGCAAATGGGTATGATGAGCTGGCGCAAGGACATTGGCCGGCGAGTTATGTTCATGGGGAAATGAGTAATGGTAATGGGTATGTTTATCAGATGAATGATTATGATTATGAGTATAGTAATATGATTAGTGGGGTTAATAATGGTGGGGTTAATTACCCGATGTATCGGCCTTCAAATGGGTATTAGCGGAGGTGGAAATGGGTATATCCGTAATAATGTTGTATTTTTGTGGTTTTTATAATTGTTGTTGGTTATGTGGTGAGAAGTGATGAAAAAGTATGACGGTGTAAAAAAGAATTTGGCCGCGGTTTTGTTGCCAAATCAACCTTCATTGGTTAATGGTTATTTCAAAATTTCCCTTTTTCTTATTTTTATCTTCTTTTTATAGTATGGTCTCTTCAATTGGTGTTCGATATGAGAAGCTGTTTCCGTGACTCAGAATTTTTGTTGTATAAGATCATAATTACAAAGAAATGAGTAATTTTACATGGATTTATACATTTTAATCATGTTGAATTGCTAATTTAACTTGTAGCAATAATCAATTTATTAAGTTCCCATCAACACTTCATCAAACCAAGATTCCACCTAGACAAATCACAAAAGAAATCTCGTTTTGTATAAATTGGCATTATTTTATGCATTTATGCCCCTCTGTACTGGAGATATTACAATTTAATTTTGCAAATAGTTGTCGACATAAAAAAAGACTGGTTGATTGATGATTTGAAGAAATTAGCATTTTTCTATAAAAACAGTTCTTAGTATTTTGCCCTTACAGGCTTCGTGATGGGTAGATAAAAATTATCCAAATGAAGCAAAAAAATTATTTCGCTTACCAATAAATTAAATAAATATGGGAGCTGATACTGTGCAACGATACTGTACCGACCCTGTAGCGACGGTATATAAAATTGATAAAAACTATATAAACTGAAAACAAACAGTATATAAAAATTCAACATTATATACGTGAAAAAACAAAAATAGTATATAGAAAATACAAACAGTATATTAAAATCCATTTTTTAGAGGTCGTAAAACAGTATATACGTGAAAAACGAAAACAATATATAGAAAACAAAAAACATATAGAAATGCGAAAGAAACAATATATAAATGAAACAGTCGCTACATGATCGCCACAGTACCCCGTTGTGATTTCCACTTTCGCATTAAATATTGCTTATCATTTTTGACCATATATTGAATCCAGTGGGTCTATGGGTGGTTGAATATTTCTATCTTGCAACAACTATACTATTTATTTGTAACTACCAGTCAAGTTGTTGATAAAAAAAAAACTAAAAAAAAAACTACTTGTCAATTTGAATATTCATGACTATCACTTAAATCATGCATGAATCAATAACGTTGATACTATATAAATCCATCCATATTCTCATTATTTCACACTCACAAAAGCACAAACTTAGAAATGGGAAGCCAAGAAAAAAATATATCATCACTTGTGTTTAAGGCATCGGAAAGCCTCGACTCGGTGAAAATAAGCGGTTACAATTTTGAACATGGCAGGGATCTTGATGCACTGCTTGGATCCATGATTTCTACCGGGTTTCAGGCGACTAACCTTGGCGAAGCAATAAAAGTCGTTAATCAAATGGTTGAATTATTTTTAACAATTTAAATTATAATTTAAGTTAATCATAGATATAAGCTAGTATATGTGGCCAATTGTTAGCCTTACAACATAAATAGCATACAAATTACAGACTTTATATCAAGTGGTATTAGTAGTAGATTATATTAGCAATATAAACTATGAATTCACTTATTTATCATATATTCAAGGTGAAAATGTAAAACAATGATCATAATGTGATGCAATCTTTATATTTCCGCTGACTTGGCGGATACATAAAATTATTTCAGTTGGATTGGAGACTGTCGCACGATGAGCCGATGGCCGACATTAGCGAGGCAGAGCGGGACCCAGCGTTCAGAGAGACAATAAAGTGCAAAATATTCCTCGGTTTCACTTCAAACCTCATCTCTTCTGGAATTCGAGAAACCATCCGTTTCCTTGTCCAACATCGCATGGTAACTGAGCGTATATATGTAATTTTAATGTATAGAATAAAGAAAGTTTAATTGCTATCAAGTATACATATACTTATTTTCTATATTCATTATTAATTTATTAATATATAACTTTCTTTCCTTTTTCCCACCTTTTTCCTAGTACAGGAACTTCATTTTTTATCTATATTTTACAATAAATAAAAATATACCAAGATGTTCTTAGGTACAATTTCTAATCTATTTAGGGTTGTGCTGTAACACTGAAATATTTATTTAGGTGCGACATTTTTTCCACACAAAGGGGTAAATGGTTATAACAGTCTGTACTCTGTATATACATTATACATGATCATATATTATTAACATATGCATATTTTCATGAGCAGGTAGATGTGTTAGTTACAACAGCTGGAGGAATAGAAGAAGACTTCATCAAATGTCTCGCGCCAACTTTCAAAGGAGATTTTGCACTGTCCGGTACTACTTTACGCGCGAAAGGATGGAACCGAATCGGAAATTTGTTGGTTCCAAACGAGAATTACTGCAAATTTGGTGATTGGATCATGCCGATTCTCGATCAGATGCTAATAGAACAAACCACCAAGGTAAAATTACTCATAGAATATATTTTAGTTATTCATTTATGTAAAAGAATATATTTTTGAATTTTAATTTAATAATATGAATTTTTTTATCTTATGAAGGGTGTACTTTGGACTCCATCACGGATGATTGCGCGGTTGGGGAGAGAAATTGACGATCCTAATTCGTACTTATATTGGGCATCCAAGGTGATTTTTAGAATTTAATTTGAGGCTTAACTAATTTTCTTTATTCTTTCTTCATAATTTTATTTAACTTATTGATTCTTCAGAATGATATACCAGTATACTGCCCTGCAATAACCGACGGGTCGATCGGAGACATGTTATACCTCCACTCTTCGCGAAATCCTGGTCTTGTTGTTGATATTGTTCAAGGTTTGATTTCAACTTTCAACATAATTCAAATTTCAAAATTTTGATAAATTCTCATTCTTTTGTTCCACAAAATTAGTAAACACAGATGCTACTTTTAAGTTGTAAAATTTGGTAAATATTTTTTAATCAACAAAAATTTTAATGTACCTAGATGTTAATTTTTAACCGCAAAATTTATTAAATATCCCTTACATTATTCCAAAATTTTTTTTGACCTAAATGCTAACTTTTTTTGTGACTTGTCTAAATACTAACTTTAAATTGAAAAATTGATATTCCTTCTTTTGTTCCACAACAGTTGCGACATAAATATTACTTCTAAATCATATATTTCATCAAATACCCCTTCTTTTTATTCCTAAAATTTTTGACATAAGTCACAAATCTCAATTCCAAAGTCCAAACTACAAAATTTCATCAAACACCCCTCCTTTCATTCCACAAAATTTGTGACATGCATATACATTAGATCAACGGACACATAACTCATCTACTCCAATCCCCTAATTTGAGGCGGGCATCCAAAACACCATATATGTTAATTTCAAATTGCAAATTTTCACTAAACTCCCATTCTTTTCGTCCATAAAATCATGAGACTAGATGTGAGATCAATGGACGAGGAAGCGATATACGCGAGTCCCCGGAAAAGCGGGATTGTGATTCTCGGAGGCGGTTTGCCAAAACACCACATATGCAACGCAAACATGCTTCGTGACGGTGCTGATTTCGCGGTGTTCATCAACACGGCTCAGGAGTTTGATGGAAGCGACTCCGGAGCGCGGCCTGACGAGGCCGTCTCGTGGGGCAAGATCAAAGGATCTGCTAATACTGCTAAGGTATGCATATATGTATTACCTTACAAAAAAAATTATAATTTTACGCATAAGTTTGTTGTGTCTATCTTAGGAAAAATATTTGTTTGAATATTTGTAAGGTCAATTTTTTGTATATTATACTAATGAACCTTCCAAAGCAGGAAATATCGAATTTGATAGTTTTTTTTTCTTTGTTTTAAGATGCATGAAAGCGATATGTTTTGTGCTTTGGAAGGGGCAAATTTGATAGTCACAATTTAGATAATTTGCCCCTAAAATTGATTATTTGTACCTTCTTTTTTCAGGTTCATTGTGATGCAACAATAGCTTTTCCTTTGTTGGTAGCAGCAACATTTGCAAAAATGATGGAGAAATGAACATATTATATACATGTGATTTATAAACAAATATCAAGTCAAATAATTGCCATTTGTTTAAATACATGTGATTTATAAACAAATATCAAGTCAAATAATTGCCATTTGTTTAGATACATGTGATTCGTGATATCTTTTAAGATATTAGATATTAATTGAAAATAATTGCCATTCTGTGTTGTAAACACAACAAACAAGTTGTGTTCGATCTCAAAAAAAAAAAAAAAAAAAAAATTTATAAAACAAATTACACATTGACATTTCTCAGACTATATAAATCAAAAAACTGTTGACACAATTTACATCAAATATCAAGTCAAACAAAAAAGAAAATTAAATACAGCCCTTGAAAAGTAATCATTTAATCCCTTGAAAATTAAATACGAAGAGCAGCGGGAAACAAAGCGAAGCGAATTAAATTGTTTTGATAAATTTACCATTCTACATCGATTAAATAATTGAATAATAATATCAAAAAAATAATAATGAAATAATGTTTTGCCTTTTATTGTTAGTAATTAAATAATATTGAACCCTCCCTAACTTCACGCGTCGAGTATAAATTTTCTCTATCGCCTCTTTCGAAGAGTTCCCGTGTAAAATTAATTAAAAAAATATATAAAATACTTAAAAATGACCATTCACCAAAGAAAGGGTTACAAAAAATAATCAAAAAATACACAATCAAGGCAAACAAAAATCTCCAATATTAATAGATACTAAGCCCGGGTCTCGCCTCAACTCCTTTCCACTCTTTTTCGTAAAAAATGATTTATTCGATGCAGAACGGTAAATTTTGTTTAATTCATAAAGTCCATTTTAGCATGGGCGGAACCGATGTCAAACAACGAACAAAGTGCAGGGGTGCGGAACTACAAACGGCAAAGGGAAGCGAGCAAAGCGGCGCAAGCAAGGCGAGGCAAAACAGGGCGCAAAGCAAAGCGGCATAAAGCGACGCAGGATGGCGCAGGCAAAGCGGCGCAAAGCAAAGCGGGGGAGAAAAGCAAAGCGGCGCAAGCGAGGCGGTGGGCTTAAGCGAAGCGATGGTTAGTTTCACCAATCCCATATCGAATGCAAAAACCCTCTTCTAAAAGAGAACAAGAATAATATAGCATATTTAGAATAATCAAAAGGTACCTTCATTATAAAAAGACGCTAATTGTTTCTGATTCCTCGGTGAACTCTTGAAGCAAAAGCAGGAAAATAATGTCGAGCATACATGTTCTCCACTTATTTAGAACTCATTAGTAATCTGGAAAATTTATGAAAAGACCTGGATAAATCACAAAAATTAATAAATTAATAAATAAATAAATAATAAGTTTGTTACTTGATTTTGAGCAGCCCCTGTTCAACTCGCTCTCCTCCTACCACAGCACAAATAATAAATGGAATTAATTATCTTATGAAATAGCTAGAATAATAGACATATAACACAATAATAATGACAGACGGTATTTACACCTGGATAAGCTGTCACTGGTAGAGCATCTATTGCCTCAATGATCTGCATTCCACAAATATAAATATAAATATATATCCAAATAAAAAATATACAAATTAGTGTTACTCAGACAAACTTGATCTTTATGTAACACTACAAAACTCGAAAGGCATTTTTACCTGAAAGAAAATAGAAAGAAAAAAACATACATGGAATCTGATGGGCCCCTTGTACAATCTGCAACAACACAACAACACAAAACAAAATTACTAAATGAAAAATATCCTTCAGCACAAAACAACTAACTTATAAAAGCAAAAAAAAAAAAAAAGTAATTCAGTAATTTACCTTCAGACTTGACAAGGTAGACCAGAGCGCCATCCATGTCAGCGATGATGTCAGCAGAGGCGGACCCCGCAAGGTAGATTAGACCAGAGCGCCATCCATGTCAGCGATGATGTCAGCAGAGGCGGACCCCGCAAGGTAGATTAGACCAGAGCACCATCCATGTCAGCGATGATGTCAGCAGAGGCGGACCCCGCAAGGTAGATTAGACCTCGAAAGCTTATCTTCAGCACAATCATCCACAGTTGTTCTAACCACCTTTGTGATTTACAAATCGAGCTGAAAGCAAAGCGAGCGAGCGTTGATTTGCAAATATCTCTTTGTGATCTACAAAGCGAGACGTGATTTGCAAATATCCCTTTGCGATTAGCAAAGCGAGCGTGTTAGCGATTTGCAAAGCGAGCGTGTTTGCGATATTTGCACAGCAAAGCAGTGTTTGGGTTTTGCGAAGCTAGCTGGCTGATATTTTAAGGTTTTGAATAGGAAATGGATCACAAATAAAAAAAAAGATGGAGAAATCAACAAAATCTTACTTGCATTTTTGCATGAGGCCTCTAAAATCTCAACATGCTCTCCAGTTTCGTTCATCCAGTGCTTGCTCAAGCCGTCCAGTCGCAACCGTCCCACGATGCTGCAATTCACATTTTACCACATATAAGTATAGATAAAATATAAATCAAATCAAATCAAATAATATAGTAAAACGCTTCACATATTTATTTATTTAGTTTTTCTCACCTGAGTAGAATCTTCAATGGGCTGGAGACCCGTGCGGAACCTGTTCTTTAGGGATCACGCGCTTGTATAGATAGCTGCTCTATTATATCGGCTCAAATGATGCAATTTTCATCATTGTATCTGTCCAAGTGAAAAAAAGTGAGATTCTGAAATTCTCAATATTTTGAACTTGATTGAACAAGGTTTAGTTTAACTGTCAAGATATATTGGTCAGAAAAAGTTTGGCTAACCCAAGTGGAACAGTGTCACTAACCCAAGAGAGATTTACAAAAGTATTTGCATAAAATATGTTGGATTATTTACAGATATTGGCCACATCATTGGAGTAAAACTCCACTATAAAGAGAAGAAAACTCAAGCAGAGAGGGATCGTTTTTTATGCACAAATAAAATCTTGATAATCATGGTACGGTTTTCAAGACGATCTATGTGCATTACAAAAAATAAGACAAAACACGTAGAAGCAGGAAGAATAGACAGATTATTATTATCTTTTCTTTCAGGCTTAAATTAGCACTTAAAGTTACTAGGTTAGTTGCAAAGCAGCAAAACCAGACATTTCAAGGAACAAAATGGAGTTAAATATTGTATAGAAATAACAGAAAAATTATTTATTCTAGTCCTTAGTAATTATTAGTCCGCAAAATTACACTTCGATAAAATTGAACTTGTGTGACACTACAAAACTGAAAGGCATTTTTTTACCTAAAAGCAAATAAATTGAAAAATATACTTACATGGAATCTGACATCCCCATAGCTGAACAATTCATGTTCCCTTGTACAATCTGCAGCACAAAACAAAATTATTACATAAAAAATGTCATTCAGCACAAAACAATTAACTTAAAAAGGGAAAAAAAAAAATCCAATAATTTACCTTCCAAAGCCAGGCCGAGTCTGGACTCTGACTTTTGACAACCTCCAAGGTAAGACACGTCAGCGATGATGTCAGCAGAGGCGGACCCCACAGCTTTGATCAGACCCCACAGGTAGATAGATCAGAGCGCCACGTCAGCGATGATGCCTCTCGCAAGCTGATTCTTGGTTTCAGCCTTGCCATCTGATTGCTTTTTCTTTGGACCTGGAATTGCAGCAATAAATTAAAATAAGATATGAAAATTAAATTTGAATTGAAAATTATAATTCCACCAATATTTTATTTTCTGGTTGTTTTACTATAGAGAAAAATTATTTTATTCAAGGCAAAGAGAGAAAAATACCTAGAATTGCGAAAATTCCACCGGATTATAAAAATGAGTAGAATTGCCAGCAGCAGCTACTTTAAGTAACCCCCTCTGCGATTTACAAAGCAAGCGGTGATTTGCAAATATGATTTAAAAAGCGTGCAGCGATACGCAAAGCGAGCGTTGCTTGCGATCTGCAAAGCGAGAGCGTGTTTGAGATTTGCAAAGCGAGAGCATGTTTGTGATTCGCTAAGCGAGGTGCAGAGCGAGCGAGCGGCACGGCAGCGAGGAGCGAGCGGCGATGTGACAAAGCAAGCTCTTTTTTTGCACGAGCTGCCAAGCGAAGTGCATAGCATAACAGTGTGTGTGTGTGTGTGTGTGTGGAGTCCGTGTCCGTAATAATTAAGTAATATTTTAAGGATTTAAACAGAAAGTGGGATCACAAATTAAAAAAGAATTAAAAAACAGAAAACCTTCTTACTCTTGGCAGGTTGCTTGAGGCCTAAAATCTCAACAAGCAAAAAACATGCATCATGAAAGTGCCTCAAGCAAAAAACATCACCTGGACAAAAACAGTATGTTTATTTTGGAATATAGTATATTAAATAATATTTTTAAGCAAAACTTTCTATATGTCATCAAAGCAAAAATTAGAGCTTCAAAATCAGATAATATAATTTGTACAATAAAAATCAGAAATAAATATATAATTTCTACAAAAAAATCTAACAATATATATAAAAACGAAACTTAGCTTAAAATCAGAAAGAATATGAGATAAATATTATTTAAAGAAATATGAGTTAATATTGATTTAACTTAAAAAAGAATAATATCCTCAGCAGGAACCAACAATTAACTTAAAAAGAAAAGAAAAACATTATAATTTCCCTTGCAAGAAAATAGAAAGAAAAAAAATATGTACTTACATGGAATCTGACGGCCTCGTAGCGTAACAGCTCCCTTGTACGATCTGCAACACAACACAAAATTACCAAATGAAAAATTCAGCACGAAGGAATTAACTTAAAATGAAAAAAAAAATCAGTAATTTTATAATTTACCCTTCATAGCCTTCCTTCATTCAGACTTGACAGCCTCCAAGGAAGATCAGAGCGCCACGTCAGCAATGATGTCAGCGGAGGCGGACCCTGCAAGGCAGATCAGAGCGCCAGGTCAGCGGAGGCGGACCCTGCAAGGCAGATCAGAGTGCCAGGTCAGCGATGATGTCAGCAGAGGCGGAACCTGCAAGGCAGCTAATTCTTGGTTTCAGACATGCTATATCTGCATGCATTTTTCTTTGGAGCTGGAATGGAAATGAAATTAAAATAAGTATTGAATTTGAATTAAAATTGAAATTGAAAGTGACCAAAAATTCAATATTTATTATTTAAGGTTTAAATAGAGAATAAATAAAATAAAATAAGGCAAAGAGAGAAAAACCTTGAATTGTGAAAATTCCACCAGTTTACAAAAAATCCTCTTCAGCACAATCCAGCGACAACTATTCTTCCCACTCCATTGTTCTAGGTGACATTTGTGATTTACAAGAGAGTGATTTACACATTTTGTGATTGATTGTCAAATATCCCTTTGGGATTTACAAAGCGAGCGGCGATATGCAAAGCGTGCAACATTTGCATTTTGTTTTGTAAAGCGAGTGACGTTCGTGTTTTGCAAAGCAAGCGTGTTTGCGATTTGCAAAGCGAGCGGGTTTGCGAGCGTATTTGCGATTCGCAGAGCGAGCTGTGTTTTGCGATTTGTTTTGCGATTAGGATTTAGGGTTTATTTAGGGTTTTAGAAAGCCAACCGTGTTTTAGCGAACCGAGCTTGCATTGAGCGAGGGGCGAGCAGCGATGCGACGAAGCAAGCTCTGTTTTTGCACGAGCAGCCAAGCAAAGTGCCATGGCATAACAGAAGTGGAAGGTACTAATCCATCCATCATTATATATTACATTATATATACTTGTAATAATTAAGTAATATTTTAGGGTTTTAAACAGAAAGTGGATCACAAATTAAAAAAGAACTAAAAAACAAATAAAACTTACTTGCATTGATTTGCTTTGAGGCCTAAAATCTCAACGCGGCATCGGCTCCATTAAAATGAGATGGATTTGAGCCTTGCATCATGAAAGTGTGCTGACGCAAGCAAAACTTCACCTGGACGATGGAGGGAAAAAAAAAGTATATTATATTTTTTGAAAATTAAGTAATATTTTTAAGCAAAACTTTCTACATTACAATGTCAGCAAAGAAAAATCAGAGATAGCTTAAAATCAGATCTACCAAAAAAAATCAGAAATAACATAATCTATAATTTGTACAAAAAAAATCTAAACAATATAAAGCAATATGAGATAAATATTATTTAAAGCAAAATGTAAATAATATTTAATAAGCAATATGAGATAGATATTATTTAAAGCAATATGAGATAGAGAAATATGAGTTAATATTGTTTAAAAAAAATTGATTTATAACATGTATAAAATCAGAAGCTTATGAGTATTACAAAATAAATGGACATAAAATATATTAACTTAAAAAGAATAATATCTTTCAGCACAAAACAATTAACTTAAAAAGAAAAAAAGAAAAAAAATTCAATAATGTCCTTACATGGAATATGTGACGGCCCCGTAGCGTAACAATTCCCTTGTGCAATCTGCAACACAACACAAAACAAAATTACTAAATGAAAAAGACGAATGAATTAACTCGAAATGAAAAAGAATAAATTCAGTAATTTACCCTCCATAGCCATCATTCTGACTTGACAAAGCCTCCAGGTAGATCAGAGAGCCCGTCAGGGATGATGTCAGCGGAGGCGGACCCCGCAAGGAAGATCAGAGCGCCCCGACAGGGATGATGTCAGCGGAGGCGAACCCCGCAAGGAAGATCAGGGCGCCACATCAGCTGATTTGTGGTTTCAACCTTCAACCTTGCGATATCTGCTTGTTTTTTCCCTGTAGAGCTGGAATGGAAATGAAATTAAAATAAGAATTGAAATTGAAATTTCCACCAATATTTTATTTATCTCATTTTAATCGAGAATTTATATTGAAAATTTCTCTAAGTGACCAAATTTGAATATTTATTATTTAAGGTTAAAACAGTGAATAAATTAAATACATGAAGGCAAAGAACCTTGAATTGTGAAAATTCCACAGGATTAAAGAAAAATCTTCTTCTTCAGCACAATCCCTTTGCGATTTACAAATCATGATGGATGATGCTAAGCGAGCCAGCAATATACACCTTTTGTGATTTATAAAAGTGAGGATTGATTGTCAAATACCCCTTTGTGATTTACAAAGCGAGCAATATTCGTGTTTCGCAAAGCGAGCGGTGTTTCGCAACGTGGTGATTTGCAACGCGAACAGTGTTTGTGATTTGCAAAGCGAGCGGTGTTTGCAATTTAATTTGCAAAGAAGCGAGCGGTGTTCGCGATTTGCAAAGCGAGCGGCGTTTTGCGATGCGAGCAGTGTTTGCGACGCAAGCGGGTTAGGGTTTAGGGTTAGGGTTTGCGATTTGCGAAGCGAGCGGCGTTTTGCGACGTGAGCGGTTTAGGGTTTAGGGTTTGTGATTTGCGAAGCGAACCGGGTTTTGCGACGTGAGCGGTTTAGGGTTTAGGGCTTGTGATTTGCGAAACGAGGTGCAGAGCGAGCGGCGACGGTGAGGCAGCGAAGCGAGCTTGCTTTGAGCATGGAGGGGCGAGCAGAGGTGCCCTCCTCGATATCCGCGCTGAGAATCCTTGCATGCATTGAACGAGGCATGAAAGGAGTGCCTCAAGCGAAAGTCACCTGGAACAAAGGAGGAAAAAACAGTATATTATATTATGGAAAACAGTACTAAGTATTTACATAAACAGTAGTAAGTAATATTGTTAAGCAAATATTTTTGTATATATCTCCTAAATGTTTACAATGTTTCCAAGTATTTAGATCAAAGAAAACATAAAGCCTAAATCTTTGTTGAAAAATAAACTATATCTATAATTTCTACTAAAATATCTAACAATATAATCAAAGAAACAGATCAACCTGCTAGCTTAAAATCATCAGAAACAAACCAATCAAACAAAAAAGGGCTGAAAGAACCATAAAATATCAAAGGAAAAACCATAAAACGTCAAGAAAAATCAGTAAAATGTCAAAGAAAAACTACGCACCTCTCAGTTTCTCAATCTTTTGATGCCTGGTCGCCATTCATTTCTCCTCCTCTAGAGCTCGCGCAAAGAAATTTGAGAACAAAAAACATGGTCTGTCTCTCTCTCTCTCTCTCTGGACTCTCAGCGGACAAAAACTAGTTTATCTCTCTCTCAAAGATTAAGCAACAATGAAACAAGGGTTTGTTTGTCTAAGGTAAAGAAGAATCAACTGGAAAGAAATCTAGGGTTTGGTTTGGTTTGTCTAGGTTGGTTTGTCTAGGTAGGGTTTTCTGATTTGTGTGCTCCAAATGAAGGGGTGGGGGCTCCTATTTATAAGCCAAGGGTAGCGAGTAGGAAGGGGATTGAGCAACGGTCGAATTTCTCACAGCCGCCTCCTCTCTCCAACGGTCGAATTTCTCACTGCCGTCTCCCCTCTCCAACGGTCGAATTTCTCAAACGCAACGGTCGGGAAGGGGAATCGACGGCTAAGATGATCTTGATGGACGGCTCAGGTCATCAGCGATATAGCCGTTGGGAGAAATTCCGACTGAGGATCGTGGTTGGCGATTAGGGTTTTTCGGACAAGGAAATTAGGGCTTCGGACAGAGAAGAAAGAGAAGGGGTCTGTCGGCGGTTTAAGGTTTTCCTTTCGAGAATTTGATTTCCCGGTTTTATATTCAACTGGGTTTTGTTTTCCGGGTTTTTCTTGGTTTCTTTTTTCCCAGTTTTTCAGAAAGGCCTACAAAATTGAAGGCATTGAAGGCCCAAATCTCTACTATACATATTGCATTAAGTAAGTAATATAGCCCAGTTAAAAAAGATGAACTAAGAAAATTAGAAGTACTAGCGAGTATCCCTCGCTCCGCTTCGAAATTATAAAGGAAGTAATTAGTTAAGATTCTAAGAAAGTAAATCAAACAATTATAATTTTAAAATTTTAGTAAATATTATTTTAATATAAATTTCAAATGATTAAGTTTATTAACTGAAATTTCCAAAAATAGCCTTACAACAATTTAAAAAAAAAAGTCTTACAAATATTATGTACTGTATACTTGGCATATATTTTGATTTGTAAAACCATTTAAGTATTTTCATCATGAAATGAAAAGGTAATTTAATATTAAAATTAATATGTATTACACATAAAGTAAAATAAATTTAATTATTTTGATTTGTAAATCTATCATTAATGTTGCCCAAAAAGCATAATTTATGAGTAGAATTTTTACCAAAACAGAGCAAGGATAATTTTATGATCTAGTTAAATTGCAAGCTGGCTTCAAAAGAAAACTTGAAATCTACTATTATCGCATGAAGTTAATTGCATTTAATTTTTTTTTTAGTAAGTTAATTCTTGATATGAACTTTTTCTCTTATATATATATATATATTTTTTTACATAATATATATTTTTTTTTTATTTCAGTTTTTAAATTCTTTTATTGTGTGTAGTAATTTATTTTGTATTTAACTAACATATAAAATTAAATTGATATTTTGTATTTTGTAAAAAAAACTCAGAGTCGTATCGAAGTCCAAAACAATTTTCATGGTGACCCTTACTCCATAATCAATCTCCAAATTGTACCAAAAAATGTATAAAAATATGCATATAATATTAACTAAATATAATCAATTATAACAAAATCTAGTTAAATTAATTATAAATAATATTATAGTACGTGTATATATATAAACATGTTAATAGTTAATATATAATTTTTGAAATCAAGTAAATATAATAAAACATAGTACCATACTATGACATTATTTATGATGTATTTCATATATATAGACATGTGTAATGGATTTAACATGTTTAAATCTTGACATACTTTTAATATTATTTCTAATGAATTTAACTATTTTTTATTTCAACGGATTATATTTACTAAATATTATAAGTATATACATATATTTTGGTATATTTTGGAGATTGTTAATGGACTATGGGCCTCTATGTAAGAAACTGAATAGTGCCAAAATGGGTAACGGGCGAAAGAACAAAAAGTTTCAGATTCTTCGTGTCACTCTTTGATGAAAGGAATTTATAACGGATAATATACATTTTTTCAAAAATGTGTGTATATAGGTACTGTTACATGAAATATTTCACAGCTGATCATATGATTTTTATGAATTTGGTGGGGTCATTAGATTCTTTATGGCATTTCTATTGTACAAACAAATATATAATGAGTGATAATTGAATTGATTCACTCGTTACACAGAAATTATACTACAAAAAAATAAGAAAAAACACGTGTCAGTCATCTACCAAAGTTAGAAAATTGTATATAGGGGGAATTAGCAAATCTAACGGTTCAACATGTATAAATGACTTTTTTTTTTCTAGAGAATTGAACATTTCTAATATTCTGCCCAAATGATTCTAAACTAAGGATCTTTATGCAGTCAGGGATTCACATTAATAAATAAATGAATTATAAAACATTTAAAAATGAAATTATTTTATTTTAAAGAAGTTCAAGCTCTTCTGAGTCTAACGAATGGTTTCAAATACCATATAAGCTACAACAAACAAATCAGTTCATCATTTATAAACAAAAATTACACACTGACTTACCACTGGAGGCAAAATGGGGGTATATTTTTAAAAATAAAATGAGATGTATTTGTTGTGTGAATCCTCAGGTGTGAAAACATGACCACTCAACTGATAATAACACCAAAAACAGGGTCCACGACTATTAAACAAAGGCTAGATCATAAAGTGGTCTAATGAAGTTAACCTGCCCCACTTGCGAAAGCAAAGATTTCTCCTCTATACATCATTGTGATAAAAAAAAAGGTTAGAGAGGTGGAAACTGGAGGGCCGGAGAGATGGCCGGTGAACTTACTGGTGGTATCATTAAATGGGCAGCTGACAAGCTTTCTACTTTACTTCCTCCACCAAGTGCCACCTCCTCATCATCAGATTCTCCAATTGCTGATGTGAATGATCTGAGGCAGCTCGAGAGAACCATGAATCGGATCCAAACTCTACTCATTGAAGCGGGCGAGAGAGATATCCGAGACCGCTCCGAGATGCTACGCCTCAGGGAATTGAAGGAAGTCGCTATGGATGCCGAGGATCTAGTGGAAGACTATTCTTACCAAGTGCTCCATGCCAAAATCCAAACCCGAAATAGAATGAACGGTGAAGGAAAGAGCGAAGAGGTAATTACTGATCTCTCCTCTATTGTCGTTTCGGTTCCTGTACCTGAAGAGATGGCAGTTAGAGTAAGGATGATTAGAGAGAGATTTGATGAAATTTTGAAGGAATGGGAGAGTTTGAGATGGATGGAGAGCGACGGAGCAAGGAGGCGCGGTCTTGACACAGAGAGACGTCCGCCCTCTAGCTCTCTTCTGCTCGACCCTTTTGTTCATGGAAGATGCCAGGATAAGGAAAATGTTATTGAATTTTTGCTTAAAGGGGATGAAAATAGCGACAATAATGGAGCTGGTTGTGTGTGTGTTCTTCCCATTGTTGGGATGGGAGGGGTTGGTAAAACTACACTTGCTCAATTAGTGTATAACGATTTGAGGGTGAGTCAACATTTTGATATGAAAGGTTGGGTTTGTGTTTCCGAAGAATTTGATGTCAAGTCCCTAACAGAGATAATAGTAACGGCTCTAACAAAGAAGCCATGTGGTCCGATGCAATTGAATGATCTTCAGATCATTTTAAGTGAAAAAATAAAGGGAAAGAAGGTCTTGCTTATTTTGGATGATGTGTGGAATGAGAGGCCTAGCTTGTGGTATTCTTTACGGTCCCCCTTTCTTCATTCCTTATTGAGTAAAGTTATTGTAACCACTCGAAGCGAGAAAGTGGCAAGAATTATGCAAACGATACCCTTTTACCCCCTACATTGCCTAGATTTTGGGAACTCTTGGCGACTATTCATGCAAGTAGCGTTTGAGAACCAAGATCCAGGAGAACATGGCAACTTGGTACAAATTGGAAAGAAAATCACAATGAAATGTGGGGGTTTGCCGTTGGCGATAAAAGCAATTGGATGTGCGTTGCACTTTGAAATGGATGTAGAAGTGTGGATTGATATCTTAGAAAGTGATATCTGGGAGTCGGAGGCCGGAAGAAATGAGGTTCTTCCTGCTCTACAATTAAGCTATATCTGCATGCCCACTCAATTAAAACAATGTTTCATGTTTTTGAGTTTATTCCCAAAAGATTATTTGTTCTTCAAGGACATGATAATAAAATTATGGGCATCTTTGGGTTTTCTCAATTCAAAAGGCACGAAATCGATGACAGATATAGGTACCATATATTTTGATGATTTGCAACAACGGTCTATGGTTAAAAAAGTCCAATATGATGAGAAAACGTGTTTTTATATCATGCATGATCTTGTTCACAAACTTGCTGAATTTGTAGCAGGTGAGTTATTTGCTAGGAAAGAGAATTCATATTTGAATGCAAAACCCTTTTATACCAGATTTGTTAGGTATTTAAATGTGGTAGTGATTGACCCTAAAAATATTGATCTTGTGCCCATACGACAATTGGACTCACTCAGATTCCTCCAGGTTTTAAATACAGCTAATCAATGGATGAGCAAAGATATTACTATTAATTTCCATAGTGGATTTTTTGAAAATTTAAAGTATTTACGGGCTGTTGATTTTAGTTACACAGGCATAACAGACCTACCGGATTCAATCGGTAACTTGAAACAATTGCGCTACCTAGGCCTCACAAAGACTGATATTAAATATCTCCCCGAATCTATCTGCCTTTTATATAACTTGCAAACCCTAGATTTGTTAGGGTGTCCTTTGGAAATGTTACCAAGAGACATAAGGAACTTGGTGAATTTGCAACATCTTAATATTGCAAAATGGTCTAGTGTTTCAATACCACGCGGAATTGGCCATCTTACAAACCTAATAACTTTGCCGGCTTTTCATATGGATGGATACTCAAGCTGTGAGATATCTGAATTAAGAAACTTAAAATATATACAGGGGGGGCTCTGTATTACGGGTTTGGCTAATGTCCGAGATTTTACAGATGTAGTGCTTGCAAATTTGCAGAACAAAAAGCAAATTACGTGTTTAACATTAGATTGGTCGTCGGACAAACCCGAAACACAAAATCATTCTTCAAATTTACTTCCTAACCCAAGGAGTAGTGAATGTGTGCTTCTGGCCCTTAAGCCTCAAGAAAATCTTCAAATGTTGGAGATATATCGCTATCCCGGATTGACTTACCCAAGGTGGTTAGGTGATGTTTCCTATACCAAGTTGGTTGAAATAGTTTTGTTTGGTAATCGCGAGATAAGCAGTAGTTTTCTTCCCTCCCTTGGCAGACTGCCTTTTTTGCGAAATCTCTCAATTCAGTGCATGTTGAATGTAAACTGTGTTGGGCATGAATTTTGTTCATGTTATGGAAAAATGAATGGGTTCAGGTCGCTAAACACACTAGAATTTAAATACATGCCCAGATGGGTGCAATGGTGGGGAATAGAGAATGGCGAGTTTTGTTCTTTAAACATCCTCAAAATTGTGCGTTGTAATGCGCTTAAATTTATGCCACCTAGCATATCAATGTCCTTAACAAAATTGGTCGTGAACCATTGCAAGGAGTTGATGAAACTCCCAACTCTCCCCTCTCTAACGAGCTTAATTTTGATGGGTCAACTTAACAAACATTTGTTCGCTAATTTGTATTTTCCTTCCCTGAAGTTCTTAGAAATTGGTTTCTCTCATAATATACGGGCTATTGTGCTTCTTTCTCTCTATCTAACATCACTAACGGTACTAGTAATTAAGAGCTGCAAAAATTTGGAGTTCCTAATTGGGCTTGATACTTTCACCTCTCTTAATGAATTGGATCTTGATGGTTGTCCCTGCCTAACACACTCGAATAATAGTACTCTCCCTCCCTTTCTTCAATTCTTAAGAATAAGAAACTGTCCTCAGCTCGCCGATATAAGCAATTTTGGGAACGAGGTATATTTACAAAAAAATATTTCTTGATCATATTGTAATTTATGAGAACGCGTCGTTTTTCGAATTCCCAAAATTAACAAAAATATTTATTTACGCTAATTTACTCAAATAGTGTATATGTGGTATTTGAATTTAGGAGTCGAACCACAAGGAGACTGGCCTAAACTTTTAACAGGTTAACAATCAATTCTCAAGTTTGTAAGGTCTTATTTGCAAAATTCCACGGTTTATAACCCCTAAATCAAATTTCAGATTTGACACACTTTTGTATTTTAACTCAAAACTAGGTCAAACGAACTTCAAATTCGACAATTGATATGTCTATGAAAACTAGAAAGAGAGATATTTGCAATGGTACTTTATTGGCATTAGGGTTTTATTCAAGAAATTGAAGAAAAATGCAATTTAGTCCAGAAAAGTTTCAGATTCACAGTTTACAGTTTTGACAAAGTCAACAGGGATTAGGAAATTAATTCTGACCAAAGTATAATTCCAAAATTAATGAAAAATTAACAGAAATTCAATCTAGAATTTGAAAATTAATGTAGAAATTTCAGAAGCAGATGATGAACAGTGTAAGAGATATGGTCAAATTACAGAACAATGTCCAGATTTTAGGTCGGACATACCAGATATTTCAAAATCTAACCGTGCGATTTTAGATCAGGTCATGAATTCATAAACTAGACTTCAAAACCTTTAAGATGGAATTAGTGTTACTCAATGGATCTGACTTTTTATAAGCTTGGAAACAGAAACAGAAAAACTAGAACTAAAAAATAAACTACAGAAATTTGAGTGATTAATTATTTCCTAGTTATACAAATTTTCTGAAGTCAATTGATGCTGAAATTGTAAATCTGATAAAGTTCTGGACTAAAGTGCAAATTTCTTGAATCGCTAATACGAGTAAAGTACCATTGCAAAGATCTCTTTTTCTAGTTTTCATAGACATATCATTTGTCGAATTTGAAGTTCGTTTGATCTAGTTTTGAGTTAAAATACAAAAGTGTGTCAAATCTAAAATTTGAATAAAATTTGATTAGGGTTTATAAACCTTGAAATTTTGCAAATAAGACCCTGAAAACTTAAGAATTGATTGGTTCGACCCCTAAACTCAAACACCACATATACACTATGTTAAAATGAATTAGGGTAAACAAGTGGAAATTGTAAAACGACACGTTCGTTGTTACACATATCAACTTTCAACTAGTATCTTGCTAGGCTGTCCTTAAATATTTTCTTTTGTTGTTGTTTTCAGTCACAAAAAATAAAGGAAGCTATATACGATGAGGAGGATGCGCACGAATATGACGATATCGATATTACTACAGAGGAAAATGATGAGCCACCATGGAACGATTTGTGGGGTGACAGTAACGATTATGGTATAAACTGGCTGCTCTCCACCTCTACGCAATTACAAGAACATGATAAGAAGGAATATCCTACGACTAGTAGGAAGCGGGATCGAAATAGTATTATGAAAAATCTGCAAAATTCTTCGTACAAAGGCAAAGAAAAAGTTGAGTACTCATCGGGGAGTTCTTTTGGAGGCAATGATAGTGAGCTTGGTTCCTTTGGGGGCACTAGTGAGGAGGAATTTTAGTAATAAACTTCTTTCCTGTTGTTTGTACTTTTTTTTTGTCAAATTATAGTCATCAGTTTTTCTTTCTTGATCTGTTTTTGAAGGGAAAAAAATACAAAAGGGAAGTTTGATATTTTTAAGGAAAAGAGATTTATAACTCGCGTAGTTTACGTTAAATGAGAATTATGTTTTGCTAATCCGTTCCATATTCAAAATATAAATCAAGTATGGCTCAAATTTTATTAACATCAAAAATAATACAAGTGAAAACTATCAACACAAACAAAACAGGCAGACCCTTCTTTTAATTGCTCAATAATCCATCAAATTAACCAACAAAGCCTGCAAAATAAGACAATATTTCAGAATTATTGCTCCTTGCCATGGTGCCATTAAACTCCAATTCTTCAAAATAGATAAATAACTGGCAAAATATATTTAAATATTAAAATGATATTTTAATATTAAAATAATGTTAAAAATAAAATCCATGATTTCAATTCCTGGCGGAAGAGTGCCCATTTTGATTGAGAAAACGTTTTTGAGAATGGATAAAACATCGTAACTGTAAATTGATATTTTAATATTAAAATAATATTAAAAATAAAATCCATGATTTCAATTCCTGGCGGAGCGCAAAGACTGCCCCATTTTGATTGAGAAAACTTTTTTGAGAATGGATGAAACGTCGAAATTATAAAATGATTTTTTTATCAATTATTTTGCTATAAACAATAGAAAGAAACAAGAAAGTGGTATACAGAAAAGATGAGGACTTTTTTTGCTAATTTTTGATATAGGTATACAGAAAAAAATATTTTTTTTGCTATTTTTTGACAATCCGTAATTTATACCAAAGAATTTGTGATAATAGTTTGAAGAAAAAGGTCTGTCAATTATTTATAGTAATTTATACCAAAAAATTAACCTTCAGTCGATGTTTTTAACAGAAAGATCTGAAGATACTTTATAACAGAACGATCTTGAGTGCCTTCTTTTTTTCCACCTACTTTTGTTTTTCTTTTCATTAATTTTCCAATTTGTTTTTTCTTTAATTCTTCATTAATTATCTGCAGCACAAAACTCAGAACCCCTTTAATAGCAGCACAAAACTGCGAAGTATCACCAAACAACGAACGAAGCAAGCAAAAGCGGAACTATCAACGTCAAGCAAGCAAAGCGAGCGGTGTGTCGCAATTTGCAACTTGCGATACAGTGTTTTGTGATTCACACAGCGAGCGTGTTAGCGATGATGTTTGCGATGCAGGGTACGTGTGCATAGTTAATGATACACGAGGGCCTCTAAAATCTCAACATGCTCTCCAGTTTCGTTCATCCCACGACCCAATTCACATTTTACCACATAGATAAAATATAAATTAAATAAACTAAAGTAAAACTCTTCACATATTTATTTATTTATTATGATGTTTGCGATGCAGGGTACGTGTGCATAGTTAATGATACACGAGGGCCTCTAAAATCTCAACATGCTCTCCAGTTTCGTTCATCCCACGACCCAATTCACATTTTACCACATAGATAAAATATAAATTAAATAAACTAAAGTAAAACTCTTCACATATTTATTTATTTATTACTTCATTTTACCACATAGATAAAATATAAATAGTAAAATGCTTCACATATTTATTTATTTATTACTTCATTTATTTAGTTTTTTTCTCACCTGAGTAGAATCTTCATTTATTCTTGCGGAACTTGTTCTTTGGGGATCACGCGCTTGTATAGTTGCTCTATTATACCATCTCAAATGATGCAATTTTCATCATTTATCTGTCCTAAGTGAAAAAAAAAGTGAGATTCTATATTAGTTCTCAATATTTTTGAACTTCATTGAATAACGTTTAGTTTAACCATCAAGATATATTGGTCAAAAAGAAAAAGTTTGGCTAACCCAAGTGGAACAGTGTGTCAATCTTAATTTACTAACCTAAGAGAGATTTACAAAAAGGTATTTGCATAAAATATGCTGGATTATTAACAGATATTGGCCACATCATTGGAGTAAAACTCCACTATAAAGAGAACTCGAGCAGAGGATCGTTTTTTTATGCACAAATAAAATCTTGATAATCATGGTACGGTTTTCAAGACGATCTATGTGCATTACAAAATAAGACAAAACACGTAGAAGCAGACAGATTATTATTATTATCTTTTCTTTCAGGTTAGTTGCAAAGCAGCAAAACCAGACATTTCAAGGAACAAAATGGAGTTAAATATTGTATATATATAAATAATGAAGACAAAAAAGAATAATTATTCTAGTGTTTTAGTAATTATTAGTCGGCAAAATTAGTGATACTTAGATAAAATTGAACTTGTGTGATATTACAAAACTGGAAGGCATTCTTTTACCAGAAAGAAAATAGAACGAAAAATATACTTACGTGGAATCTGACAGCCCCATAAGCAGAACAATTCCCTTGTACGATCTGCAACACGAAACAACATTATTAAATAAAAAATGTAATTCAGCACAACAAGACAACTTAAAAAGAAAAAAAAAAGAATTCAATAATTTACCCTCCATGGCCTTCATTCAGCCTTGACAAAGCCAGGCTGAGTCTGGACTCTTGACTTTTGAAAGCCCCCGAGGTAAGCCACGTCAGCGGTAAGCCACGTCAGCGCTGATGTCAGAGCGCCACATCAGCGCTGATGTCAGCAGAGCCACAGCCTTGATCAGAGAGGGCCACGTCAGCGATGATGTCTGTTTGCTTTTCCTTTGGACCTGGAATTGCAGCAATAAAATAAATTAAAATAATGAAAATTAAATTTGAATTGAAATTGAAAATTTCCACCAATATTTTATTTTAGGTCGTATTTCTATAGAATTCATACTAAAAATGTTCTCTAAATTAATTAATTGACAAATCATCCACAATTGTTCTAGTAGGCTGCCAGCAACAGCTACTTTAAATAGCCCTTCGTGATTTAAAAATTGAGCTGAGCGCAAAGCGCGCGAGCGTTGATTTTAAATAACCCTTTGCGATTTACAAAGCAAGCGGTGATTTGCAAAAACGGTTTACAAAGCGTGCAGCGATACGCAAAGCTGTGTATCGAGAGCGCGTTTGTGATTCGCTAAGCGAACGGTGTTTTGCGATTTGCAACGCGAGCGGTGTTTTGTGATTCGCTAAGCGAGGTGCAGAGCGAGCGAGCGGCGATGCGACGAAAGCAAGCTCTTTTTTTGCACGAGCTGCCAAGCGAAGTGCAGCGTAACAATGTGTGTGTGGACATGTGTGTGTGGTAACTAATTCATCGATCCCATCATATATAGTTGTAATAATTAAGTAATATTTTAAGGGTTTAAACAGAAAGTACCATCACAAATTAAAAAAGAATTAAAAAACAAAAAACCTTCTTACTTGGCATTGCTGCTGGAGTGGTTGCCGACGGCCAACAGCAGGCCGATGCCGATGCGGCATCCGCTCCATTAAAACGAGATGGATTCCATGCATCAAGCAAAACTTCACCTGGACAATGGAGGAAAAAATAGTATATTATATTTTGAAAAATTAAGTAATATTGAGTAATATTTTTAAGCAAAACTTTCTCCATGTCACCCTAAATATTTTTAAGCAAAACTTTCTATGTCACACATAAATATTTTTAAGCAAAACTTTCTATATGTCATCAAAGAAAATTAGAGCTATCTTAAAATCAGATAATATAATTTCTACAAAAAAAATCAGAAATAAATCTATAATTTCTACAAAAAAATCTAACAATATATATAAAAACGAAACTCAAAACACTAGCAGAAACAATATGAGATAAATATTATTAAAGCAATGATATAACTTAAAAGAACAATATCCTCAGCATGAACCAACAATTAACTTAAAAGAAAAAAAAAATTCAATAATCTCCCTTGCAAGAAAATAGAAAGAAAAAAAATATGTACTTACATGGAATCTGACGGCCCTGTATCGTAACAGTTCCCTTGTATTATCCTTCAGCACGAAGGAATTATATTAAAATGAAAAAAAAAAGAAATTCAGTAATTTACCCTCCATAGCCTTCATTCAAACTCTGACTTTTGACAGCCTCCAAGGTAGATCAGATTGCCATGTCAGAGATGCAAATATCCCTTTGCAATTTAGAAAACGCGCGTGTTTGTGATTTGCAAAGCGAGCGTGTTTGCGAGCGGTGTTTGTGATTTGCAAAGCGAGCGTGTTTGCGAGCGGTGTTTGCGATTTGCAAAGCGAGCGTGTTTGCGAGCGGCGTTTGTCATTTGCAAAGCGAGCGTGCTTGCGATTTCCAAAGTGATCCGTGTTTGCGATTTGCAAAGCGAGAGCGTGTTAGCGATTTGCAAAGCGAGTGTGTTTGCGATTTGCGAAGCGAGTGTGTTTGCGATTTGCGAAGCGAGTGTGTTTGCGATTTGCGAAGCGAGAGCGTGTTAGCGATTTGCAAAGCGAGTGTGTTTGCGATTTGCGAAGCGAGAGCGTGTTAGCGATTTGCAATGTGAACGGTATTTGCGATTCGCAAAGCGAGCGGTGTTTTGCGATTAGTGCCATAGCATAACAGGAGGGTACTAATCCATCCATCATATATATACTTGTAATAATTAAGTAATATTTTAGGGTTTTAAACGGAAAGTGGATCACAAATTAAAAAAGAATTAAAAAACAAAAAAACCTTACTTGCATTGCTTGAGGCCTAAAATCTCAATGCGGCATCTCCAGTAAACGGAGATGAGATGGATTTGAGCCTTGCATCATGAAAGTATGCTGCCGCAAGCAAAACTTCACCTGGACAATGGAGGAAAAAACAGTATATTATATTTTGGAAAGTAGTATATTAAGCAATATTTTTAAAAGGACGTAAAATATATTAAATGTCCTTTGCAAGAAAATAGAAAGAAAAAACATGTACTTACATTGAATATGACGGCCCCATAGCGTAACAATTCCCTTGTACAGCCTGCAACAACACAAAACAAAATTACTAAATGAAAAAGAAGAAGGAATTAAACTTAAAATGAAAAAAGAATAAATTAAGTAATTTACCCTCCATAGCCGTCATTCAGACTTGACAAAGATGATCAGAGCGCCACGTCAGCGATGATGTCAGCGGAAGCAGAGCCATATCAGCAATAATGTCAGCAGAGACGGACCCCGCAAGGCAGCTGATTAGGTTTCAATTGTGGAGCTGGAATGGAAATGAAATTAAAAATAAGATATGAAATTTGAATTGAAATTGAAATTGAAAAAGAAATCTCCACCAATATTTTATATTTTTCTTGTTGTTTTAATAGAGAATTTACATTGAAAATTTCTCTAAGTGACCAAATTGAATATTTATTATTTAAGGTTTAAAATAGAGAATAAATTAAATAAAGGCAAAAGAGAGAAAAAACCTTGAATTGTGAAAATTCCACCAGATTAAAGAAAAATCCTCTTCAGCACAATCCAGCGAAGAAAAATCCCTTTGCGCTTTAAAAAATCTTGATCGGCGATTTACACCTTTTATGATTTACAAAGCAAGCAGTGATTGCCAAATACCCCCTTTGTGATTTACAAGGCAAGCAGTGATTGTGTCAAATACCCCTTTTGTGATTTACAAAGCGAGCAGTGATTGTGTCAAATATCCCTTTGTGATTGTGTCAAATACCCCTTGTGTGTGTGTGTGTGTGTGTGTGTCGATCCCATCATATATACATGTAATAAATTAAGTAATGTTTTAAGGGTTCAAACAGAAAGTGGGATCACAAATTAAAAAAAGAACAAAAAAAAAAACAAAAAAACCTTCTTACTTGGCATTGTTGATTGAGGCCTAAAATCTCAACAAGACTGGTTGTCGACGGCCTTGATATCGGCGATGAGAAAGAGCCTCAAGCAGAAAACATCACCTGGACAAAAAACAGTATATTATATTTGGAAAATAGTATATTAAGTTTTTAAACCAAAACTTTCTATATTGACTCAAAACATTAGAGCTAGCTTAAAATCAGACAAAGAAACTCAAAACATTAGCTTAAAATCAGAAACAAAAACCAATCAAACAAAAAGGAGCCGAAAAACAGCAAATGTAAATAATATTTAATCACCATGATAATGACGGACTAGAAAAATATTGTTTAAAGCAATATTGATTTATAACATGTAGAAATCAGAAGCTTATGAGTATTAACAACATATAAAGAGAAATTCAATAAATTCACTTGCAAGAAAATAGAAAGAAAAAAACATGTACTTACATGGAATCTGATGGCATTGTAGCGTAACAATTCCCTTGTACAACCTGCAACACAACACAAACACAACATTAGAAAATGAAAAATAATATCCTTCAGCACTAAGGAATTAACTTAAAATGAAAAAAAGAAATTCAGTAATTTACCCTTCATAGCCTTCCTTCATTCAGGACTTGACAGCTTCCAAGGTAGATCAGAGTGCCACATCAGCGATGACGTCAGCGGAAGCAGAGCCTGCAAGGTAGATCACAGTGCCACGTCAGCGATGATGTCAGCGGATGCGGCCCCAGCAAGGAAGATCAGAGTGCCATATCTGCTTGTTTTCCCTTTGGAGCTGGAAAGGAAATGAAATTAAAATAAGAATTGACCTTTGAATGGAAATTGAAATTGAAATTTCCACAAATATTTTATTTTTCTCGTTTTAATAGAGAATTTAATCAATTTATATTGAAAATTTCTCTAAGTGACCAAATTTGAATATTTATTATTTAAGGTTTAAATAGAGAATAAATTAAATAAAATAAGGCAAAGAGAGAAAAAAACCTTGAATTGTGAAAATTCCACCTGATTAAAGAAAAATCTTCTTCAGCACAATCCCCTTTGTGATTTACAAATCGTGATGAATGCTAAAAGAAGCTATTCACTTTCCGATTTACAAATCTACTAAAAGAACGAGCGATTTACACCTTTTTTTATTTACAAAGCAAGTAGGATTGTCAAATACCCCTTTGTGATTTACAGAGCAAGCAGTGATTGGCAAATACCCCTTTTGTGATTACCCCTTTGTGATTTACAAAGGAGCAGTGCTTGTGTCAAGTGTCCCTTTGTGATTTACAAAGGAGCAGTGTTTGTGTCAAGTATCCCTTTGTGATTTACAAAGGAGCAGTGCTTGTGTCAAGTGTCCCTTTGTGATTTACAAAGGAGCAGTGTTTGTGTCAAGTATCCCTTTGTGATTTACAAAGCGAGCGGCGACGTGCAAAGAGCGCTTTGCGTTTTGCAAAGCGAGCGAGTATACGCAAAGCAAGCGACGTTTGCGTTTTGCAAAGTGAGCAGCGTTCGTGTTTTGCAAAGCGAGCAGTGTTTCGCAACGTGATCAGTGTTTCAAAAAGTGAGCGGTGTTTTGCAACGCATGCGAGCGGTATTTGCGAGCGATTTGAACACGAGCGGTATTTGCGATTTGAACGTGAGCGGCGTGTTGCGATGCGAGCAGGGTTTAGGGATTAGGGTTTGCGATTTGTAAAGTGAGGTGCAGAGAGAGCTTGCGTTGAGCGAGGGGCGAGCAGCGACGCGGCGAAGAGCGGTTATCGAAGGCCAACAGCATCATCCCCTCCTCGATATCCGCGCAGAAAACCCTTGCATGATTGAAAAAACGGTTGTTATATTCTGGAAAACAGTATATTAACTAATATTTTTAAGAAAAAGTTTCTGTATACCTCCTAAATATTTACAATGTTTTGAAGTAATTACATCAACAGTACATTAAATAATATTGTTAAGCAAACAATTTTCTATTTATCTCCTAAATGTTCACAATAAGTATTTACATCAGAGAAAAATTAATGCTTAAATCTTTGTTGAAAAATAAACTATAACTATAATTTCTACTAAAATATCTAACAATATAATCAAAGAAACTGATCAAAACGCTAGCTTAAAATCATCAGAAGCAAACCAATCAAACAAAAAAAAGCTGAAAGAAGCATAAAAAAAAATCAAAGAAAAATCCATAAAAGGTCAAAGAAAAATCCATAAAATGTCAAAGAAAACCTACGCATCTCTGTTTCTCAATCTTTTGATGCCGAGTCGCCATTCATTTTTCCTCCTCTAGAGCTCGCGCAAAGAAATTTGAAACGATGGTTTCTATAGACTCTCAGTGGACAAAAACTAGTTTATCTCTCTCAAAGATTAAGCAACAATGAAAAACAAGGGTTTGTTTGTCTAAGGTAAAGAAGAATCAACTGGAAAGAAATCTAGGGTTTGGTTTGGTTTGGTTTGTCTAGCTAGGGTTTTCTGATTTGTGTTTGTGTGCTCCAAATGAAGGGGTAGGGGCTCCTATTTATAAGCCAAGGGTAGCGAGTAGGTAGGGGATTAAGCAACGGTCGAATTTCTCACAGCCGACTCCCCTCTCCAACGGTCGAATTTCTCACTGCTGTCTCCCGTCTCCAACGGTCGAAATTTTCAAACACAACGGTCGGAAAGGGGAATCGACGACTCAGATGATCTTGATGGACGGCTCACGTTATCAGAGATATAGCCGTTGGGAGAAATTCCGACTGAGGATCGTGGTTGGCGATTAGGGTTTTTGAGACAAGGAAATTAGGGTTTCGGACAGAGAAGAAAGAGAAGGGATCTGTCGGCGGTTTAAGGCTTTCCTTTCGAGAATTTGATTTCCCGGTTTTATATTCAACTGGGTTTTGTTTTCCGGGTTTTTCTTGGTTTCTTTTTTCCCAATTTTTCAGAAAGGCCTACAAAATTGAAAGCCCAAATCTGTACTATATATATTGTGTTAAGTTATAGCCCAGTTAGGAGGATAAAAGTATTTTAGATTCGGCCACTTCCCTAGGCCCTAATTTTATTGATATAAAATATAATAAAATAAAGTAGAAAAAATATTTGTGCTGTTAAGGAAAAATGTCTTCCTGCATGCACAGATTTAATATTTCATTTTATATTGATATTCATTTGTTTTTATTCTTTATTTTCAAGTAATTTTAAATTTGGGCGTTTTAGAATGTAACTGAATGTAGCAAATAATAATTGTAAATTCAATTAAAAGATATAATTGAAAAATAAATGCAGAGGGGAGAATCATTCAGTAACTCAAAAATCTATTACATAACTAGTCAAAAAAACCCGTGGAATATTGAAAAAGATGAATTTTAAAAAAAATGTGAAATCACGACAAAATTTGTATATATTATTTTTCCGCTTTTCAATATACTATTTTTTTTTCTATATAGTGTTTTCAATGTGTTTATACATGTTTTATTTTTTGTGCCTTACTCTTTAGTATTTTGATATATTATTTTTCAGCTTTTTAATATACTATTTCTTTTCTATATATTGTTTTCACTATTTACGTATATATTGTTTATAAAATAAATGAATTATATGTACTATTTCCCCAATTTTGTATATTATCTATTAGCTATAGATACTATCGTCGTGCTGCACAATGAAAAATTTATATCGTGATATATCAGATCCCTAAAAAAATTAAAGAACTAGCAAATCTAACGGTTCATCATGTATCAATGACTTCTTTTACTTCTTTTTTCTAGAGAATTGAACGTTTATAATATCTGCCCAAATAACTCTAAGCTAAGGATCTTTCTGCAGTCGAGATTCACATTAATAAATGACTTACAACACATTTAAAATGAAATTATTTTATTTTAAAAAAAAAGCTCTTCTAAGTCTATTGATTTGTTTCAATGTGAATTGGACTTTGGTCGGTAATGTGAAAAAATTTTAGTTGTTTTACACTCGTTGCTTCTTTCCTGTTGTTTGTACTTTTTTTAAAAATTCTTGCCTAATTATACTCATCAGTTTTTCTTTCTTGATCTGTTTTTGAGAGGGAAAAAAATACAAAAAGAAAAGTTAGATAAGATACGTTCAGGACGAGAGATCTATAACTTGTGTAGTTTATGTTCAATAAAAATTATGTTTTGCTAATCCATTCCATAGTCAAATGCATGTAAATCAAGATGTTTGGCGTTCAAATTTTATTAACATCAAAACAGTACAAGTACGACTTAATACAAAATCAAAACACTTAGATAACAATATTACAACAAACAGACCCTTCTTAATGCTCAACGATCAGCCAAATTAACCAACAAAGCCAGAAAAATAAGACAATATTTCAGAATTAATCTCATCGGCCTTCTCTTGCTGAATGAAATGATGACCTTCAACTATCGCAAATTCAAGATTTGGAACTAATTCTTTCAAACCTCCGTTTTTCACATGATTTCCGGTCCCAAATGATTTAAATCCAATGTCCTTATCGCCAACAATAAATTTGGTCGGAACTTGAATTTTCGCTCCTTGCCATGGTGCCATTAGACTCCAGTTTCTGATTTAAAAAGAATAAAAATAAAACGTAGTTAAATAAACAGAAATAACAGAAAAATAGTACACATGAATTAGAAGTGTCAAAATTTCTGGTATTTTTAAAGAAAACGCAGGGCTCTTAATTAAAATACTGCAAAATAAATAAATAATTGACAAAATATATTAAAATATTATTTATTTATTAATCACTATTTATATCTTATTGAATGTTATTTAAGTTTTTTTTCTAAATAGAAGTTAAAGTTAAGGGTCTTTTGAGAACTAAAAAAGTTCCGGGTTTCTGAAAAATGGAAAATTAGAAGTTTTTTTAATACTCCAAAATTCATTATTTTACTATTTTTCTTATAAATTTGAGATGATTCAAAATAAGGAGCATTTAAAAAAAAACCTAAACAAATAATAAATTCAAAAAGGAGATTTATTTACGTGTCGAAATTTCTATAATAGTTAAGCGGCGCAGTGAAACCCTTCTTTTCAAACTTCTCAACGTAATACTTGAATTCATTCTCTGAAATCCAGTCCGGGGGAGAAGAAGGGCACTCGAGGAAATCCATGATTTCAGTTCCAGCTGGCGCGCAAAGACTGTCCATTTTGATTGAGAACATTTTTTTGAAAATCGAAGCGACATCATATTTAGAAATTGATCTTTCAGCTCTCCCAGGTTCCTGAATAAAATGATAAATTGGTGATGAAATGAATAACTTGGTCATTTGTTTTGGTATAGAGAACGAAAAAAATGGAGAAAGATGGGAATTTGGTTAGTTATTACTTGAAATTGAGTGATGTAAAAGCCTTCGCCAAGAGCCTTAAACCTCTCAGTGGGTTTAACAATCGGATCGCGAGGCATATACGGCACACTCATATTCACAAGCGCTCTAATTCTATCAGGCCTAAACAGACACAAATGCCACGCGATATTCGCTCCCCAATCATGACCAACCACAAACACCTTCATAAACAAACCACAAAAACCTCAATTCTCAATTAATTCACCAAAATTCAAAAACCAATCAACAAAAATAATCAAATCAAGTCAACATACTCTTGGCAGTTCGAGCTGATCAAGAAGCCCAATCAGATCCCCCACGATATGAAACACAGTATACGCAGCCGGGTCTTCCGGCGCGTCGGAGTCGCCGTACCCGCGGAGGTCCGGCGCGATGGCGCGGAACCCGGCGTCGGAGAGCGCCGTGATTTGCTTCCGCCACGAGATCCAGAGCTCGGGGAAGCCGTGGATGAGCAAGACGGGCGGGGAATCCAGCTCGCCGCGCTCGACGACGTGCATGGAGATGCCGTTGGTTTGCACTGTGCGGTGCCGAACTTCATCTGGTTGGCTCGCCATTGAATTAAATTAGGGAGTGAGGGTTTTGTGGTGGGTGGGGAAATAAATGATATTCGGAGAGGATATTTCTTGTTTCAGAAAAGCCCCCCGTCGACTATATACTTTTGTGCCTCAACTTTTTATGGATAAAATTTTAGTTACTTAATTATTTAAGTATATTTTTTTGTCCTTTATCCATTAAGTGCTTGCGTATCAATTTTTATCAGTTCAATTTTAGTCCCTTAACTATTTAATAAGTATATTTTTTCTCCTTTCATCCGTTAAGTACTTACATGTCAGTTAAACTTGACACATAAGTAATGATATGACATATATTCTTGACACATAAATAATAACATATTTTTTAAATAAACATACACCACAAATATATACAATAAAATAATATTTTAAGAAAAAAGAAAAATTAAGAAATTTTTTTTTTTTTCAAATATTTATTATGTCACAATTATCACGTTGGAATATGTATCAAGAATATATGTCACGTATTGCTTACGTGTCAAATTTAAACGACACGTGAGAACTTAATGGAGGAATGACTAAAAATAGACTTATTAAATAGTTGAGAGAATAAAATTGAACTAATAAAAAAATTAAGGAATCAAAACTGAGAGCAGGAATAGATAAGGATAGTGTTTGGTTCGTACCTGCAGCTCTGAGAATAAGAAATAAGCTCTCGGAATATCGTCTCCCTATGGCGACTTTTTGAGGTCAGTCACGTGTACTTGGAACACGTGAATCTCGTTTTGGTCTAGTTCCGGGAATTCAAATCACGGATTGAGAAAATCCGGGAATTGAAATCCGACTTTGTGAGATACGGAATTAGAGGAATTCAACGTGTGGAAACTTAAAATATCTTGTGATGTATGGAGCTCTGATTTGTAGAGCATCATATAAATTATCAAGGCATCACAAACAGGAAAAAAGATGAATATACAAGACTACAATTACTCAAAAATACACAAAAAAAGAGCCAAGAGAATAATATCTTTAAAAAAAGTTGAAACTGGAATTAGATTCACACAATTTGAAGGACCAATGTGTCAAACCAAACAGACAACACTCATTATAACTTATATACCGACATTATTATTATCCATTATTATTGTCATTGTTTTTTTCCTTATGAAAATATTATGAGGCGGCATTCCTTTACACGCACAGCAGCAGTACACAACACGTCTAAAGTCCAAACATAACTTGAAACTTATAAACCTAATTAATGGCAAACAGAAACACGATACTATAACTTTGCCAACATAATGAAGGGCCGCTAGTTAATCCGATTTTTTTTTATAAAATCACCCTTTAAAATAATAATCATTTGATTAAATTAATCAAACTTTGTCGTCATGAAACCACCATCTAGTTTCCTTTGGAGACCTTCCGTTACGGCAGTTTCTCACATAGCGGTCATTATCAGCTGGACGTTGCTGTAAAATTTTAATAAAATATTAATTTTGATAAATATAAATATGTATATATATGAAATATTTTGTTTGAATAAAGTTGGTAAGTAAATAAACCTTGGCCGGAGAGCTTGAAAGCATGGATAAAATGCTTATGCAGACTGAACTGACAGTCATGGCTGGCGACCACGAATCGTATAAAATATCTGAGTAAAATAATACATATTTTTTATTGAAAGAATGCATGAAATTAGATTAAAGGACCGAAATTCACAAGTCAATGGCAGGTCAAGTATAGTCAACTGAGTTTAATAGTTAGGTCTAAATCAATTAATAAAGAGTGGATTTTTGGATCATATTGTTTGTTGTAAAATTGGAAATATTTTGGCGTTATGAACTGGGTAATGAATGCAGTCAAAAAAATATTAAATAATTAATAAATTAGATATGCTTCTTCTTTTCGGTTTTTGTCTAATTAATAAATTAGGAATATATCAACTATTTGACCAAATTTAGATTTTATCAAACAAATGAAGGATTCAGAATTTAGGAAACTTTCACCTTTGTAAAAATAAATAAAGTAATCAAATAAATAGTATTATTTTGAGAAAAATATATAAGAAAAATACTGAGCTTTGCAAGAAAGAAACACAAAGACTAAACAGCATAGAAAAAGATACCATACTAATTGAATTAAACTAATTTAAGGATAACTTATCAATGCATAAAAGCATATTATCTTTCCAAGCAAACACATCAATTAAGGGGATTTTGCATCCAACACCATAACTTAAATCTTAACTACCTATATAAATCATTATTGAAGTAAAACTCAATATAAAATTTATCATAAACTATAACTTTACCATGAAATTAAGTAAGCAAAATGAATTACCTAAACAGATGTGGCCATTGCTATATATATGCGGATGTAGCGGAGCCGGGTGCAGAAATATAACCTAACAATTTCAAAACCAAAACGAAACCCAAAATCAGATTTCAAAATTTAGGCAAGTAAATCAAATCAAAATCCAAAATTCCAAATTCAAATCACCTGCGGAGCTTCCATAGGGTAATGTTCAGGAAAATCGACCTGAAGCTGGTATATCTCGCCAGCATACAGCGTACCAGGCGCACCAGTCACATCAATTATCCACCTTCAAAAAAAGAAATTACCTTTTAGTTTTTAAACATCAATCCAACAGACCAAGATCCAATTAACTTAAAATTAACTCAAAGAACGATTCAAAAAGTCAAAGCTCAGACCTCTGAAGGCTATCGGTGGTTTTGCACTTGAATCCAGACGGAGGGTTGGACTGCCATTCAGTGACCTCCTTCATAAGCCGATTCGTGGCGATCTTGCTCAAAACCTGGCTCCAATCAAAACAAATCGAACCAAAATCAGCAATTCAGAGGCTCAATTAGAGAGAAGAAGAAACCAACCTTGCGAGATGGGGCAGATGAACTAGTCATGGCTGTGAAGAAGCGTCGACTTGAGAGCTCTTTCTTTTCTTTCTTTCTTTCTTTTTTTCCCAGAACGCAGTATTATTTATTGATGCGCTCTTTTTTTCTCTGGGCAGAAAGAGAGCGAGGGGATATTTAATGGACAGTATTGCCCCTGATTAAGATTGTAATTATATTTAAAATTAAAATTTGATTAAGCAAAGTATAATAGTCGGTAGAGGAAAGAGCGTTTTACGAAATGACAATTTTGCCCTTGTGTATACCCTCGTATTCCAAATTCTCCGTAACAAACAAACGTATTCAAGTATGGAACGGGTCACTAGAAAGTATTTTTATTCACTCGCTACACATAAAGTAAGACTGTTGAATAAGAGAAGATATACTATTTGATTTGTACCTATTTTAGACAGTGGGGCCCGAATGTCAGTGACTCAGAACTGGACCTTGATTTGCTTCCGGTCCGGTCCGGTCCGTATTTCTTTCCAATCGATTCATCGCGTCGTTTTCTCTCTTCTTCTCCAATTTGCGCGATCTTCTGCTTTCTCTGTTGGGCAAAACAAGGGACGAAATAATGGTGATATCCTTCAATGGAGACGGCAAAATCAGTTGTGAGCTAACAATAGTTTGTGGCGTTTGATGTTGTGTGTTAGAGTTCTGCTGGTTGAATTGAATTAAGTTTGGTGATTTAATTAAGAGATGGCGCAACCTACTGTGATTCTTGCGACTGCGAGTTACGATCACACAATCAGATTTTGGGAGGCGAAAAGCGGGCGTTGTTATCGCACCATCCAATACCCTGATTCTGTAATTAATTTTCGCAATTTTTTCACTGTATTCTTTGTTTTGGGTTTATGTTTGATTAATCGTGATTTTATTTCAGCAAGTTAATCGATTGGAAATTACGCCTGATAAGAGATTCTTAGCTGCAGCTGGAAATCCTCATATCCGACTTTTTGACGTCAATTCAAACAGCCCTCAACCTGTATGTCTCAGTTTATTCTAATTAAATTCAAAGTTTCAAACTTTATTGAAAAAATAATGATAATAAATAAATTGGGGATGAAAATGAAAAATTGATAGGTGATAAGCTATGATTCTCACACGAGTAATGTGATGGCTGTTGGATTTCAATGTGACGGAAATTGGATGTATTCAGGCTCTGAAGACGGAACTGTCCGAATTTGGGATTTGAGGTATGTAATTAATTAATTTTATTTTCTTAAATAAATTTTAAAATTTTAATCTTTTTTATGTAATTTTTATTTATAATCACAGAACTGGTACTTGTCAGAGAGAGTACGAAAGCCGTGCTGCTGTCAATACAGTTGTTCTTCATCCTAATCAGGTAAATTTTAAACTCCTTATTATTTTCTTAAAAATAACAATAATCAATTTTTAACCTTTTTATTATTTTTTTGTAATTACAGAAGGAATTGATATCAGGTGATCAGAACGGTAACATACGAGTCTGGGACTTAGCTGCAAACTCATGCAGCTGTGAGCTGGTGAGTATATTATCACGTCAAAAAAATATACAATATAAACAATAAATTAAACATTATTTAATGATGATTATATTTATTTTATAATAAAATTAGGTTCCAGAAGTGGATACAGCTGTGAGATCTCTGACGGTGATGTGGGACGGTACGATGGTCGTGGCAGCCAATAATAACGGTACCTGTTATGTCTGGCGACTGCTCAAAGGCACTCAAGTAATTCATTATTCAATCAAATTATTGAATTGAATTATTATTATTATTATTATTATTATTAGGGAAATTTGCAAAAAAAGCCCCCATATTATTGCCAAAATTAAAGGTTCGGGCTGACAACAATGCAGGAGCTTTTTTGCAATTTCCAATACTGCCAGTTTCTTTTTTTTGTTTTTTGCACGGGCTTTTCTTGCAAATTTTCGTTGTTATTATTATGATTATTTATTTTTTGATAATTTTGAAGATTATTTAAGGCTGGTTGGAAATTAACTGTATGTTTCTTTAGATAATGATGCAATTAAACACAAATTGTTATGATTTATTATTTTTACTTTTTAGGATTAATTAATTAATTAAGGTTGGAAATTTTTTTTATTTTTTAGACAATGACATATTTTGAGCCGCTGCATAAATTACAAGCGCACGATACATATATACTAAAATGCCTTCTCTCTCCTGAATATTGCGACCCTCAAAGGTACAATATCATACTCTAAATATGCAATTTAGTTATGAAATTTCCTTTTTTTCAATTTTGGTACATATTTTTCTATGATTTATGGTATGTTTGGTAAAATATTTACTTTTAGGTATCTTGCAACAGCATCAGCTGATCATACTGTAAAAATTTGGAACGTTGACGGTTTTAAATTGGAACGAACATTAGTCGGTAATATAATATTATATTCTTTTCTTTTCTTTTTATTTAATCCACTAAAAAATGGTGCCAAAATTTAATTTAATTGTTTTTTTTTTAGGGCATCAAAGGTGGGTCTGGGATTGTGTTTTCTCAGTAGACGGTGCTTATCTTATCACAGGTAATCAAATTTTCAAAATTCATAACTAATTCAGGGTCTTTTTTGCAGTTTCCAACAATCACAGCCCTTCTTTATAATTTAACCATAACATGGAGTTTGTTTTGCGAATTTATCAAAATTAATTAATAATTTATTTTATTTTTTGTGAAGCTTCATCTGACACAACAGCAAGGCTTTGGGCAATGAGCACAGGAGAAGCGATAAGAACTTACCAAGGCCATCACAAAGCCACGGTTTGTTGTGCATTAAATGACGGTACTGACAATGCTCCCTCTTCATAAATAAATAAATAAATAAATTAATTAATTAATTGATTAATTAATAAATTATTTATTATGTGTGATTTTAATCGCTGTGTATTATTATGGGAGTTGTTATTTATTTGGTTTTAGTCTGTTTGCGCTAGTTAGATTTGTATGATGTGATGATTGTTTGAAGTCGTGTAGTTTGGTTGTGTTAAGTTTTTTTCTTTTTCTTTTTCGTTTAGTTTTAGTTTTTATTGTTTATGAATGCAATTGTTTGAAAACGGTGGGTTGGAAATTATGTAATGAATAATGATTTGTCGGTTAATAAATTTGTTTAACTCACTAACCCTGTATTTTTATGTTTATGTTTAGCTTCCAAATAATGCCTCTTGTAGTTCTATATTGAAAAAAACAATATTTTTATTGTTGGAAAATGCATAACAAAGTTTAAAAAACATATTTCAAATTATGTATGTTTTTTTTTATTGTCTAGTATTATGAAAATTATAATTTATTCGTCTATTTTGAGCTAGTTAGATTTGTATTCTGTTTGATGCAATTTTAATTGCTTTGTTTTGGTTGAATTAGTTTTTTTTCTAGTTTTTGTTATTTATGAATGTAGTTGTTTATTTTTGACAATTGTTGGTTGAAAATTCTGCAATGACTTTAGCTGTTAATACCTTAACTCAATAACCCCTGTATTTTATTATTTTATATTTAGCCCTCAAATAATGCCTCTCTTAATTCTTTATTAAAATACGAGATTTATATTTTTTAATGATGCATCATCAAACTCAAATTTCAAACAACTCATCATCATTATTCAAAGCATAAATATTTAACTCAAACATCAAACCACAACACAAGAAATCCAGTCACACTCACAACACAAACCATTAAACAATCCATCCATGCATCACACTTTATTATTCTCAAATCGCAAATATAAAACACATCCATTCAAGCACAGGCCGCCCCGCCCGCCGCCAGGCTGGTGATCTTGGTCTCCAAGCCGGTCTTGTCAGCTCCGACGAGCCTGTCCACCTCAGCGCCGTCTTTCAGAAACACAAAGCTCGGCATAGCCTCCACTGTGTACTCCTTCGCCACATCCTGTTTTCAAAAAAAAAAAAAAAAAAAAATTAGTAATCCCATCTCTTTTGAAATTAGACGATAAAATTGATTGGATTTAAATAAAAAGTATTTAATTGACTTACAGCTCATCTCTTTTGAAATTAGACGATAAAATTGATTGGATTTAAATAGAAAGTATTTAATTGACTTACAGCTCGGTCGTCGACGTCGACTTTGAGGAAAACGACGTTGGTGAACTTCTCCGAAAGCTGGTCGAAAATGGGGCCGATGAAGCGGCACGGCCCGCACCAGGTGGCCGTGAAGTCAATCACCACCTGATTCAATCAGATTTACAAGTCAATAACAAACTAACAACCTTCCAATTTCATAGTTGATCCAAAGTTTCCACTCAATTAAACGGGCAGAGTCGACCAAAACAAACAACATCAAACCAGATCGAAACAAAACAAAACAAAACCCTAGAAAGAAAAGAAAGGAAACAAGCCGAACTCACGCCCTTGTTGGAGGCCTTGGCTTCGTTGAGGTGTTGCTTGAAGTGGTCGAAGCTGGTAACGACGACGACATTGCCATGAGCAGCAGCAGCAGCCATCGATGAATGACGATTTCTTCTTAAATTTCGTCGAAACGGAGAAAATGACGATAATTGATTTGGGCGCAGTGAACTAGGAAAGGGTTCTTTCTTTTATAGTCAGAAATCGTCGGGAGAATGTATTATTGTGTGGTTCGTGTAGCGAGTTTGATTTTAGTTTTGAGTGACCCGCTGGAAGGGTCGTATGGTTCAGTGAGGTAGAGAGGGCGAAAATGGAATCGAATTTAATGGTGCAATGAATGGGGGCGCACTTTTTTTTGCATTGAGCGCAGAAAGAGCAAATTTACTTCATGTTACCGAATTTACCCCTGAAAAGTTACAAGACTTCTATTTATATTGACATTAATTTCTCTAACCCAAATTAATATTAGGAAACTCACCAATATATATATATATATATATATATATATATATTTTTTTTTTTTTTTTTTTTTGCAATAAGGCCGTAGGCATTTTATTAATATCCGGAAATAGCACCCGACATCACAGTACAATGAAAAATACAAGAAAATATTTTTGAGTAAAATTCTAATACAAAATTAATTGGTATGAACATATCTCTAAATTAAAATGAACATCAAAAAAAACCTATTCAAAGAGGAAAGAAAATATTTAATTAAGATTAATTTAAGTGGGTCCCACCATTACAACTCTTCCCTTCTTTCTTCTCATCTCTCTGATGTTGTGGAACACCTCACTCTCTGAATCCTTTCTATTCTCTCTTTTTATTTTTTTTTATTCTCTATGTTGATAATGTGATGTTAAAACCTTCTGCCCTAGAGCACACAAGTTACTTTATCACAATGAAAATCTCCATTATCTCTTCATTGATTTTTTAACTCTCAAGAAAACAAAAATAATATGTAAAGAAAAATTTTAAACGTTTTGTTGAGCACACCCACTAAGGACTAGAATAACAGCTTATTATGTTTCTTATTGTCTCAATTTGTAGTAACCACTGACTTTTTAAGTTAAAAAATCTCTTGTTTGTTGGAAAAAACAGGCTCCTCTTTAAGCCTACTTTTCATGGGAAGAGAGAAAGAGAGAGAGAGAGACATAATACCTACCATCGAATTTGCAAATACCCTACTACCGATCTCATTCAATCCTAGCCAAAATTAAAATTCATTGATTTATTTGTTTTCTAAACAAAAAAAAAGGAGAAAGAAGGCAAGAGGAGAGCTGAGAAATGAATGAACGGTCGGAGTAAAAACAATAAATGACGGAAATTGGTATTAGGGGCAAAATGGAAAAAAATAAAAGAGAAATGTGCAAACACTGTAGCACGACGTAATACAGATATACTGTTATTTTTCATTTTATATACTGTTTTCTCATTTTATATACTATTTTGCTATTTAATATTTCTTTGTGTATTTCTTATTTTTTACTTTTATATACTGTTTTCTCATTTTATATATCGTTTTCTCATTTTTATATACTGTTTTCACTTTTTATATATATACTGTTATTAGAAAATAAATTATATATACTGTTATTGGATCCCGTCGTGAACTGTCGTGCTACAGTGCGTCGTGCTGCAGCAATCCCAAAATAAAAATATTAATTCCAGATGCTCTCAATGCTTAAAGCATACCCTAAAAATAGCAGCTCCCATTGTAAATTGATTGATTGAATTGGTAATCAAAAATCTTGTATAGAAATGCAAATCGATAATGATGGCTGGGATAAATAAGTTCCAACTCCGAAAACAAAATAACATAAATTATAGTATAGAGTTGGTTTGAAAATTTGGGATGATTTTCCTTCATACCCTTTCAAGAAATCAAAATTATACTAAAACTTGTTAGACAATTTATTGATAGTGGGTTTGGTTTATAAAAAAAGTTAAAATTAATAAATTTACCCCCTGTATACTCACAAATAACAAATTTTTGCTTTTTAAATGTCAAAATGTTGCCGCTTGAGACCCACGATATCCAAATTCGAATTACGTCGAACGTATTTAGCTCAATATTTAGCAAATCTATTAATTGTCTCAAAAAAAGTGTCAAAATATCACATTTATTTGGCCTCTAACGTTCTCATTTTTTTTTCTTTTAATTTCAACTGTTCTGTTTTGATATAAAAACAGAATTTTTTTGAAGTGAAATAAAAACATAATTAAATGAACAAAGTGTTAAAGTTAACTCTGCGTGAGGATAAAAAGAATATTCGGAAGTCAACTTTTGGGAAAGAAGAAATGACACTTAATTGAGATTGTTTTTCTTTTCTTTTTATTTTATTTTATTTTCTTTCCTTATTTTCTTTTTTTATCTTTTGTTCTTCTTATCGTCACTTGTAGGATTCTTTGTTTGTACTAAGGGTGGTAATACTCATCCCAATTATGTCACTGTAAATAGAGTTGGTTCTAGTTTTCTCAAGTGGTGATCATTTTGATAAAACTTTATTTTTCTAATTTAATCATTGACTGGGGGTTTTATAAACCCTCCTCAATTCATTAAAAAAAAAGAATATTCAATATACTTTGCAAGATGTTTTTAAAAAAATTGTAAGAAATAGGAGACTTTTGAAAAAGAGACATGCAAAGAATCTATTCTCTCAAATTGATGTAACATTATTTACCTTTTCTTTTTGGGGGAATAATGTTCAATTGTTGATGCAGAAACGTGATAAACAAAGCCTTGAAGCTATTAAAATAAGAAAGAAATTGTTGCGACTTGATATAACAGAAATATGATTTATATTGCAACTAAGCAATTTTTTAACATCGTATATATTTAGTTGAAAATTATTTTGTATAGAAAAGTAATTAATATCCAGTTGCCAGTAATATTGGGCTGGAATAGGACTTATATATTGTTGCTTGATATTTATATATTGTTTTATTTATAGTATATATTATAAGGCTGTTAAATGGCCCGGGCATGTTCCGCCAAGATCTTTGACGAAATTTTTTTTTGTTCCGCCAAAAAGGCTGGTAAAAATGCTAGTTGCTGAATTATTTTCAAACCAATGCTATTTGATGAATTATTTTCCAAAATAGTGTTATTTGAAAGAAAAAAAAATCATATTCGGAGAAGTCACTTTTTCCTTTTGTTTTCAGTCTAGTGATTTTTCAGGTGGCTACTAATTTAATGGAAACGACTTGACTTACTGTTACAGAAATATAAACTCAAAATATAATAAATAAAATTTTGACAAAAAAGAGGCGAGGTTGGTTTTCAAAAAAAAAAGGTGAGGTTGAAAAATAACCTACAACTTAATGGATCATTAATTGTCATTAATTTTTTTTATGATTGTTATTTCTTTTACTATTTTTGTATCATTTACACATACTGTTTTATATTTTTATATATAATGTTATGTTATTTATATATTGAATAAAATCATCGTTCAGCAGAACATTTCGTATAAGAAGACTTTGCTCAAGGGGCAAAATGAGGGTTATGTGCCCTATATATTATTTGTTTCATTTATAAACTGAGTTGGAAAATCTGAACTTAATAAGATTGGTCGTTCTTATATGGTTCTAGTAATAATTAACTCCTGGTCCTGGTCTAATTAACCTCAAGCTCAAGAAAGAAAATCACTAGGCATATGTTTCCATTTTTCTGGACATATTACCCAATTTACATTCTTACACAATTTGCCTAAGGCTTTGAAGCAAAAAAAAAAAAAAAAAAAAAGAAAAAAGAAAGAAAGAGAGAAAAAAAAGCTTGAGAGATGTGATAATTAGTTCATCAGGTTATATAGTCATGGGCCTCCGGCGCTTGCTTTTGGGCCTAGTGTTTGGGCATTAGTTCATAAAGCTTAATTAAAGAAAATACACTCAGAAAGTAATATAATTAAAATTATATTTTATCCAGAATAAAAAGGTTTATTTACAAGGTAGAAATGCATAATTATTCTATAAGATATATATATTATATAGGGTTAAAGATATATCATAAATGATGAAATACATATTCTTCAAGACAAATAGTAAAAAATCTCAAACATACATGAACTTCAAACAGTAAAAAGTTGACAAATACATACAAAGCAGTCGAATACAAATTTAAATGTAAAATTTAAAAGGAGGCAATTTGGGAGGCTAGCTCTTCAACCATGGTCCGCATCCTTTTTGAGTTAGCGTTGGCCTGTCTGTCGAACTGGACCCCGTCTTTCAGAGAGATGAAGGTCAGGACTACATTAATTTGGTACTCCCTAGAATACTGTCCGTATGCAGATACAATTTAGATATATCAATAAATGCGCTAATAACTATCTTATTTTAAGAATCTGTAACATACCACCCTAATATCATCGGTGTCCACCTGCAGGACAACAATTTTGTCAACGTGATCGTCGGAGAGCTTGGTGAAAATCGTTGGACCAATGAATCGGCAGGGCCCGTGCCAGTCTGTTGTGAACATGATGATGACCTAATTCAAAATCATATATTTAACAGACTTCACAAAGAAGAGGTTTTCTTTTAGTGCAACAGATAAATTGTTTGCTGCACATTCTTAATTAAACAAGAAAAAAGTGGAAATTAAATTTGAATATATCTCTTTGACTCATAAATCATATGTAATTCACTCAGTATTAGATTATGAACCGTTTACACGAAGAAAATTTTGTTCAAACAAAAAGGAAGGGAAAAAAGAGAGGAACTTACGCCCTTCTTGGAGCTGTACGCATTTTGGAGCACTTGTTTGGGCTGATCGGTGCTGGTGATGACCACCACTTGACTTCTTAATTTCTTGATCAAAGGCAGAGCCTTAGCATCAAGACCTAACTGAGTTGACCGAAGCTCCTCAACAAAAGTGGCAATTTGATTGAAAACATGAAAGTTGGCGACTTTTTCAGCTTCACTTTGCGAGGTTTTCAATCATGGCCTCCATCTTTCTTGGGTCAATTCCTGTCACTTTTTCGACCTGGACCCCATCTTTTCAGGAGACGAAGGATGGCACGCTGCGAATGGCATACTCAAGGGCAATATACTGTTAGTACACACATGAGCAATTTAGGTATGGATACCGACGTACTAATATGTAAGTTAGAACATCAATGAACCAACACATGTACATGGGTATAGGGAAGAGAATCCTTTTTCTTCTCCTTTTTTTTTTTCTTATTTTTAGGAAAAATATAACATACCGGAAGATCATCAATATCCAGCTGCAGGTAAATAATTTTGTCAGGGTACTTGTAGGCGGTGGAATTGGCGAAAACTGGCGCAACGGATTTGCAAGGCCCGCGCCATGTTGCTGTGAACATAATCAAATTGAACCACGTCTGTTAGTAAGAAAAAGGAAAAAAAGAACCACGTTTTTTTTTTAATTCAAACCCATCATTGTTGGGTTGAAAGACTTGCCAAATAATACTAAATACGTTTATTGAGATTTAAAGTTAGGACTTCTCCTCAAAATTTATGGGAGTCTAACCGCTTGAGTTAGTAAGTTTTTGTGAATAATGTTTTCATATGCATGCATACTTTATTTATTTAGACATTGGAGTTTGGAGTGTGACGTGTATCATTATTTAGTAATTTCACTTAGATCTTAATCTAAGTCAAAATTATCACAATGTATACTGTCTCTCTACGCAATTTCTTCCCTAGAGTAGAATTTAATTGCGGGAAAAAGGGTAATTTCAAGAAAATGTGTTCATATAGCTCGAAGAGTTCGAGAAAAAATGTTGAAAACTCGTATAGTCCCTTAGAAAAAGAACGTGTGGAATTTCCTTTGTTTAACATTCCCATTGTATTATTACAAAGCTAATGTACTTATAAATACAATTTATACTTATTTATGTTATAATAACAGATATAATTATATAAATGTCATCTATGCATATTTTCAAAGAGGATATGATTGAGGTAGGGTTTTATTTAATTTAGCTCATCTCTGAAGATTAAAGAAGTTGCATGTGATTCGTGTAGTTTGAAGGGCATTTAACTACTTCCATTAATTTGTTTATCAATTGCATGCTCATAAGATTCTAATAGAACAAAATAAAACTTTACAAAAGTCAATAACTACACACCAGAAATGACGGGCCAACTTAAGACGTGATTAATGATACTGACGTCGGCCGTCGTGATTAAGAATACTCTAAGCCGCCGCGATATATCATATCCCAAAAAATAGATATCTAACTACTTCCATTGGTCCCCTACCTATAATTAATTAATCCATTTATGATATTATCAGCTTTATGTGGTTATAAAATGAACCATGCATGCCTCATAATTTCGAAGAGAAATTTAAGTTCTCCCATATAACCTATAATATAACATATGTTGTATGGATATAAATATGGATATCGTATGGATACGGCAATACGCTAAATCACCAAAAATCTAGAATATAGATACGGCTATATATATTTATTTATTTTATTATGTTTATTTAGTATAATAATAAATAATTAAGTAATAAACAATCAAAATTTTAAATTCAATGTCGCAGCATGTGAACAAAATATTATTGATTGACAATGTTGGTAAAATACAAAATTAAATGTAAGAAAAAGGTGGTTAAAAGATATATTGAAACAAAATATATAATGAGATGTGTATCTAATAAAGTATTCTAGAAATATTCTACCCGTGTTTTGGAAATATTTCAGTTTTATTCTAAAAGTACCATGGAAGTATTCTGACGTATTCATAAATATTTAATATTAAAATAATTAAATATATCAAATATCTATTTGAGCTATATTTATTTATATCGGTTATCCGTATCCTCCGGACACAACAGTTTTTTAAGCGTCAGCATAACATATAACCGAGTAACATAGAATAGAGTGGATGAATTAGTGTAACTGCAAATAGAAACAGCACTACATGTTCAAGATCTAGTTGTGGATAAATTTTCATAAAGGAAAATTATACCACGTGGTTCAGTTCACACTCAAATTCTCCGACAGACATGTCATCAGCCAATCCACAAGTCAATACTTCCTTCCTTCTCCCTGCACACGGTCTTCATACACCCAACCTCACTGCCCGCAGACCCCACTGACAAAGCATCGACCAATGACACTTCAACTCTTGTACAAAACCAAATCAATGATCTTTCCAGTCCAATCCATGGCGACTCAAACCAAGCTCGTCTCTTTTCTCCTCTTCTTCCTCCTCTCCCCTCTCGCCTCCTCCTCCTCCTCCTTCTCCCCCCTCTTCGAGTCGTGGTGTTCGAAGTACAACAAGACTTACGCCTCCGAGGAGGAGAAACTCGCGAGGTTCCGCGTGTTCGAGCAGAACGCCGCATTTGTGGAGGCGCACAACTCGGCGGCCGATAAGGGATATTCCGTCGAGCTTAACGGGTTCGCGGATCTGACTGCAAATGAGTTCCGCTCCGCCCGATTAGGCCTCGCTGCTCAATCCATTGCTCAGCCGAGTGGCCGTACGGTTTTTAACGGGTTCGGGGCGGAGTTTAAGATACCCGATTCGCTAGATTGGAGGGATCAAGGCGCTGTTACTAAAGTAAAAGATCAAGGCAGCTGTGGTGAGTGTTAATTATATCCAATTTGAATAATTGTTGTTAGAAATTGGCTAATTTGATTTTGATTTTGATTTTTGGTTTAGGTGCGTGTTGGAGTTTTTCGGCGACGGGAGCAATAGAAGGGATAAATAAAATAGTGACTGGATCGCTGGTTAGTGTTTCGGAGCAGGAATTGATAGATTGTGATAGAAGTTACAATATGGGATGTAATGGCGGTTTGATGGATTATGCATATAAATGGGTGATTAAGAATGACGGAATTGATTCTGAGTCTGATTATCCTTACAAAGCCAAAGACGGAAGTTGTAACAACAACAAAGTAATTTATATTATTATTATTATTATTATTATTATTATTATTATTATTATTTTAATTAATGTTATGTAGCATGATAGAAAGGTATGTGTCAGTATGATAAGGTCTACAATGCAAGTATTATTTTTTAATTAGCTAAATTCAGTTGTAATATTTGTATTATAGACTCTATTATACTGTCAATATGCTTTTTGGTCATGCTTTCTAGCATTTTTTATATTATTACATTATTACTCGCTTTTTTAAGGTAACAAATTAATTTCTTATTTATTTATTATACAGGTGAAAAATAGGGTTGTGACAATAGATGGATATACGGACATACTTCCAAACAGAGAGGATTTATTGCTTCAGGCCGTGGCGACTCAACCAATCAGCGTTGGAATTTGCGGTAGCGCATCGGGATTCCAACTTTACTCCAAGGTTTCTACTTTCTTTCACTAATATGTGCCTTTGTTTATACATATTTTTATTCTTTTCTTTTTAACTTCAAATACTTATTTTTTTTTTCAATTTTCTCGAAAACCCAATAAATGGTGGGTAATACACGCAGAAATACTCATTTTGTATGATTTTGCAAGATCCTATCAATTGAAGGGTTATACCCGCAAAATACTTTCTTTTGTCAAAACCTCACAAATTGAAAGCTAATACATAAAAAGAACCAAACAAGTTATGATTAGCCTTCAATTTATGATGTTTTGAGAAAATCGAAAAAACCAAGTATTCCTCAAGTATCAGCCTTCAAATTATGGAATCTTAATCAAATCTTGAAGAAAACAAGTATGTTTCATGTATTATTCTCTAATTTATGAAATTTTGAGAAAACAAAAAAAAAAAAACAATTTCCAAATATCAGCCTTCAATTTTCCGTTCCTTCTTCATAAACCACAAAAAACCTCTCTCTCAGGGCATATTCACGGGGCCCTGCTCGACATCCCTGGACCACGCGGTGCTCATCGTGGGCTACGGCTCGTCCGACGACCAAGACTACTGGATCGTCAAGAACTCCTGGGGCTCCTCATGGGGCATGGACGGCTACATCCTCATGCAACGCAACGCCAACAACAGCAACGGACTCTGCGGGATCAACATGATGCCGTCTTATCCGATCAAGACGGGCCCCAACCCGCCGCCCGGCCCGGGCCCCACGAAGTGCGGGATCATAACGTACTGCGAGGGCGGGGGCACTTGCTGCTGTAGGTGGAAGCTGTTTGGGGTGTGTTTGAGCTGGGGGTGCTGTGGATTGGAGAGCGCGGTGTGTTGTGAGGGGGGCAAGTATTGCTGTCCGAGCTCGTATCCTGTTTGTGATGTCAGCGATAAACAATGTTTGAAGGTAATAATAATAATAATAATAATAATAATAATAATAATAATAATAATAATAATAATAATAATAATACGGGAAAGTTGCAAAAAAAAAACTCTATTATGCCAAAATTGCAAAAAGGCGCCTACATTATTGGAAATTGCAAAAAAGCCCCTGCATTATTGATAAAATTGCAAAAAAGCCCCTGTATTATTGGAAATTGCAAAAAACCCCTACACTACATTATTGCCAAAATTGCATCATTGGATTTTTTGAGCACGTGTTGTAAGGGGAGTGAGTATTGTTGTTTGAGCGAGTATCCTGTTTGTGATGTTAGCGATAAACAATGCTTGAAGGTGATCAATATTTGATTTAAATTGTTGGAAATTGCAAACTTAAAACCCTGCATTGTTGACGAAATTGCAAAACAGGCCCGATAGTGCGATTTTGGCATTAATGTAGGGGTTTTCTTGCGATTCCAATGACATAGGGGCTTTTTGCAATTTTCACTAATAATAATATCATATATTATAATGGTTTTCAAGAAATTATGTTTCTGATCCTTTTTTTAGAGACTGAAGTAGGTTCTGGAACCTGTATTCAGACTTCAGTTGTATATATTATTAAGTGGTAAATATGTTATATAATTGATTAAAATAGTTGATGGTATAAATTATTTGTGTAATGTTGTTACAGGGAAATGGAAATATGACTGGTGTGGGAGCTATTGAGAGGAAAGGTTCTTTTGTCAAGGCTGGATGGTGGAATGATTTGTTACAAATTTAGAGGAATATATGATTAGTTTAAAAAATAATAATTTAAGGTACGATTTATATGTTTTTTGAATTTTGTTTTTCTTTTTTACTATGATTTTTCTGGTTGTTATGGACTCACTGTTGTGTTTTTCTTTTCAGGATTATGTATAATTCCACGCTTAGAAGTGATTATACAAGATATCTGCTTGTAGTTTTGGTATTATTGTATTTGTGAGTTAGCAGGATTTCTGTATTATTTTGTAAACTCGTTGTTGTATTTGTATATGATAGTTTTGATTTAATATGAAATATTAGATTGTGAAATACGTAGAAAACATTTTGTGGAGCCCCAATTGATTCTACTTGCAAGGTTGCTTATCATATGGCTCAAAAGTAGTTAAATTTGTTAGTCGGGCACACAGATTCAGAAGCCAAAACAACGAGCTCCGATTATACAAGTGATAATAATAAAATAGATAAAGATCTATGGCTTAAGATGTCTGAAGTTTGTGAGTGAGTCAACTTGGTCAAGGCCAATAGTGAGGTTTCTTAACTTTGAAAGTATGAAGTGAATTTTGAGATAGCTTTCTTTCAAAAATCAAATAATTTAGAGAAATGAATGAATCAGCGCCATATAATTCCCACCATGGATATTCAATTTCCATCACGGTTATATACAATAATACAAACAATATATATATATATATATATATTTTTTTTCACTAGCTTAGATCTTACACACTAGCAACATGACTTACATTACAAAATTAGAAGCACTCAATTTTAACATAAAATACTTCCTTTTTCATTTAATTATTATACTTCGATCTTTAGGCTACAAGCTCGCGTTCAACTGCCAGCTTGAGAAAGCTACCTTCTTCCAGCACCATCTGCAGTGGCAGAAACCCTAATCCGTTAGCTATTGCGAGCATCAAATCACGGATCTCCGATTTATATTCCTCCAAATCCACACTTCCATTTCCGTCATGATCGAACCGAGAAAACAATTCTGTGTATATCCTCGCTAGCTCATCATCACTCTGTTTTTCTTCATCCACACCAAAATGGGTCTCAAAAACCCTAAGTTTCTTCAACTCAGTTGCCATTTCAGCGTAGGAGAGAAGCCCATCGTGATTTGAATCAATGGCGGAGAATCGTTCTTCAACAGACTTGTTGAAGAACTCCGAGTCATTCAGGAAGTTTTGGATTGTCGATGCGTCTAGAATTTCTACACTCATTTTTAGTTGGTTTCTTGAGAGAGTAATGAGAGAGTTGGTTTTATAGAGAGTTTGTTTTGTGAAGAAGAGACAAGAGAAGTCTGTTTATATATAGAGTCAGATATAATGGAATATTCCGAATTTCTGCGTTGGTATGCCGTTCAAATACTAGTATCTTCTTCCAGTGGGATTTGCCTTGGTTTGACTTTACAGTGGTATTTCAAGTGTGGAGTGGAAATTGGGTTTTGACTTGAATGTGATGGAATATGGAATTAAACACACACGCATATAGACTCACTTCCTTTTGGAATTCACGGGGGCTAAGTCGTGAGTAATTTTTGACTATCGGATAAAGAATATGTGTTTTCACGTCAGCGGTTAATTTTCTTGAAAATATTGATCTTCGGTGAATTAGGTGTGGAGTGGAAATTGGCTTTGAATTGAATTTGATGGAATGAAATATTTATGGTACCTAGACAATAGATGAGGGGATAGGATAACTCCAAAATATTATTACAAGAATGGGTAGAAGATGACTTTATCTTGATATCGAATTACTTAGGATAGTACCATCATGATTTTAGAAAAAGTAAGTAGAGAGCATCTTGGTCACCTTAAATTTTTTTTTTCCCCGAAGGCCCAATTACCATAGGCTTGACTACATATAAAATTTAATCTATATGGACTATTTATTCTTCTTTTGGGCTGTTTGGTCAAGCAAGTAGGATAAATTAACTAATTGGATGAAAAATGGACCTGGTGCAAAGATAATTATTAATACCAAAATAATATTACAAGAGCTTCAATTTGATCCCTTTACAATCAGATAGAAAAACCCATGTATAAAGTAACCTTAAACATAAGAAATTCCAAGCATATAATAGTTCTGCCATTTGCTCAATTTCACACCTAGGAATAAAGTTGAATATTTTTGTGTACTTGCAATAACTTGAGTATGTTCATGACAATCCTCCTTGATCACCACGGAATTTCTGCTAAGATTTGATCTTTAGAAGCAACCCTTGCTCAGATGGTTCTAGATGGAGAGATTGTTAGGATGAGTCAAATCACCATAAACTCCCAATAAAAACCAGGGTTGCGTTGGTGGATAGTTTTGTACAATAGCTGTTATGTAAAAGGGGGAAGATTCATCAAACCACCTTAAAATTTAACTTTATCAGGATAACTTGTTTTAGGAGTAAATCATATTTAGTTATACTTGATATTTTTCAACTTTTTGATTGGTAAATTTGACATTTTTCAAATTTTTAAGAGGGCAAATATGATATTTGTAATTATAAGTGTAAATTCGATATTTTGATTTTCTGAAGAGTAAGACTATGCCGAAGTACCGAAAGTAACCGTGAAATCCTAAATACGAAAAAAAAATTTCATATTCATCTTGAGACTTGATACTACACCACGACAAAAAAAAAAGTATATATAAACAATAAATAGTACATAAAACTAAGTAAACAATATATATGATTTATTTTTTAAAGACAATAAATATTACATACATACAATAATCAAAATAATATATAAAAAAAACAAATATATTGAAAAGCAAAAAAAAAAATATACGGTTACGAGCATGCGCAAGCCCGTGGTGTTCTTAGATTTCCTCTCTTCTTTATTATTTATTTTCTTATTTGGATTTCTTATTCTTTATGGTTCTTGCTTTGTTACTGTATATGAAATTGAGGCTCTTCTTCTGAATCGAACTTCACTATTCAGCAGCCGAAAAGCAGCCATGGCTTCTTCCTCCTCCTCCCTTCCAACCTCCATCCGCTCCCTCCTCTCTCAGACCCCAATCCAGCCTCAATCTTCCTTCCCGGCCGGCCGCAAACTCGGCAGCCTGAAAATCCCATGGAAGAAGGACCCCGCTCTCGACGCCGCAATCGAGCGCGACAAGCCGTACTCCCTCTGCTCCCGCGTGGTCCGGTCCGTTCTCCTCGAACCCGGCCGGTGTATATCGCTCAAGTACTTGGAGAACCGCCGGTCCCGGCTCCGGTTGCCGGTCGGAGTTAAAACCTTCCTAAACCGCCACCCGAACCTTCTGGAAGTTTACCGGGATAGAGTTAAGCCGAACGGACCGATGGTTCCTTTTCTGAGGCCTTCCAAATGTTTGCTATTGTTTTTGGAAGCTGAGTCGGAGATTCGATTGAGGAATGAGGGTTTCGTGATGGGTAAGCTTGTTAAGTTGTTGATGATGGCGAGGGACCGAGCTTTGCCGGTGGAGAAGGTTCTGAATGTGAAACGGCTTTTTGGGTTTCCTGACGATTTGGTTACTGATCTTGTGGAGAGAAATCGGGATTTGGTACAGGTAGAAAAGGGGCATATTCGATTGGTTAAGTGGGACGATTGTTATGCTAAATCGGCGGTCGAGTTGAAAGCTGAGGAAGAATCTGAGCTCACCCAGATCGCGATTCGGCCGAATTTTAATGTTAAGTTGCCGAAAGGTTTTTCTCTGAAGAAAGAGATGAAAGAATGGGTGAGAGACTGGTTAGAACTCCCCTATTTCTCACCGTACAAAGATTCTTCCAATTTAAATACGGCCTCAATTCAAATGGAGAAACGAAACATAGCGGTTCTGCATGAATTTCTCTCTCTCACGATACAAAAAAGGGCTCCAGTAGCTTCGATCGGTAAATTTTGCAATGAATTTCGACTTTCAAATGCGTTTACAAATGCTTTTACAAGGCATCCTGGTATTTTTTACCTTTCTTTGAAAGGCGGGATTGAAACGGCCATGCTTAGAGAGGCTTATAGTGAAGATGGGGTTTTACTAGAGAGGGATCCATTAATGGAGATAATGGAGAGGTTTAAGGAAATGATGGATGAAGGGTTTAAGGAATATTTGGAGGCCGTAAAGAGGAAAAAAGAGGAATTGCAAAACGAAATGGCTTTGGTGGCTAAAAAGAACGCTGAAATGGAGATGAAAGAGGAAATTTGATTGATTTTTGGCCAGTTTTGTTAGGGAAAAGAAGATGTGAGTTCATAAATGGCAATATTAGGTCAAATCATGAACTTAGTTTGTTTGAGTTTGTTGGTTTAAGGGGTGCAATGATATGGATATGCCTTGACTTTGTTAATTTATCAAGAAATAAACTATCCATGGAGCTTGACTTGATGAAGTGTCTTTTTTTGTGAGGCAGTTAGAAAATGTATATTTTATACTTTCTTGCCCGAGTAATAGGAGAGTTAGAAAGTGATATAATGGCATTTCTTGTAGTCCTTTATGTTATATACGAGTAATATTCTTGAGCAAAAAAAATATACGAGTAATATTCCAAGCCATTATTTAACTATCAAAGGTCAACTTTCCAAGTCTCAACTCAACTTCTCATGTTGCTTCCCTAATTGCATTTTCTCATTTAACAAAACTCAATTTATTTCCTGTGCTAGCATCTTTCATGGATATTCCCCTTGTTTCCCATTAGCTTCCTCTTATTTAACTTACCCCAACTTAATCAATTGTTCAAGTCAATCTATTTCTCTCTCATCTACTCATATCAAACTAAAAACTAGAAGAGAGATGTGGGGAAACCAAAGATATGGAGTGTTGTTTAGTCTTGTTTTTGTAATAGGGTTTGTTGTGAGATGTAATGGAGGGATTACTAGTGCTTACAGGCGCCAGCTGGCCGCGTCGGTCGATATGCCACTTGATGCTGACGTGTTCCAACCGCCGTCTGGTCCCAATGCACCTCAACAGGTCCAAAACAAATCCAAACTACAACAAAACCATCATTCATCGATTCGATCACTTGCAAAACTTGAAAAAAATAAATAATTGAAAATGTGCAAAAATGGGTTTACAATTTACATAACTTACACGTTCCTTGTGGTAATCTTTGTATATTTTGTCAAAAGGTGCATATTACGCAAGGCAACCAAAACGGGTCGGCCATGATCGTGTCGTGGGTCACCCCGGACGCGCCGGGATCGAACAAAGTTCAGTACGGGAAATCAAAAGACGATCTTAAAATGTTCGTTATGGCAAATATTACGCAATACACGTACTATAACTACACATCCGGTTACATCCATCACGCATTACTCAACGGTCTCGAGGTAATTAATTTGAATCTACTATTACATGGTACTTTAAAGTGATTTGCAAAAAAAAAAAATGCATTATTGGAAATCGCAAAAAAGCGTCTCTATTCTTTAAAAATTAAAAAAATAGAACCTACCGTACTGTTAAATCTTCACTAACGATGTTACATTAACTTGTCCAATCTCAAAAATTAATTTATTTAATCTCATATTATTCCATAAAATAATAATAAAAAGAACTGAAAAAGTTCTATTTAATCTCATATTATTATTTTTAAAAATTTTGAAGAATGGAGGGGCTTTCTTTCAATTTCCAATAATTTAGGGTCTTTTTTCAATTTAGGCATAATGTAAGGGTTTTTTTGGGAATTCCCTTTAAAATTTTAAATCCTAAAAAAATTGACTTCAATTCGTTCCTCCCATGAAGTTCGATACCATGTACTACTACGTGGTTGGAGAGGGCCAAACATTACGAACATTCTCATTCAAACCATAAAGAGAAATTGAATTAATTTCACTTTCTTCTTATCATGAAGTTCGACACTCTGTACTACTACGCGGTCGGAGAGGGCCAAGCATTACGAACATTCTCATTCAGAACTCCCCCGCAAGTCGGCCCGGACGTTCCGTACACTTTCGGCCTCATCGGCGACCTGGGTCAGACTTACGACTCGAACATCACGTTATCTCACTACGAATCTAGTTATGCTGATACCGTGCTTTTCGTTGGTGATTTCTCCTACGCGGATAACTACCCGAACCATGATAACACAAGATGGGACACGTGGGGGAGGTTTACCGAGAGAAGCGCTGCGTATCAACCTTGGATTTGGACCACCGGGAATCACGAGCTCGATTACGCTCCGGAAATCGTAAGCCGCGTTTAAATAAGATGATGTGAAGATGTAAATTGAGGTGATGATATTGTTTTGTGTGATTTTAGGGTGAGAGTATGCCTTACAAGCCGATGACTCACAGGTACCCGACTCCGTACCAGTCGTCTGGAAGCACTGAGCCGTTTTGGTACTCCATCAAGCGAGCCTCTGCTCATATCATCGTTTTGGCCTCTTACTCTGCATATGGTACACACAACTAATGAAATCTCTTGTTATTTAATTGAATTTTCTAACTTTATTTTGGTCTTCTTTAAAGGGAAGTATACGCCTCAGTATGTGTGGCTTCAGGCCGAGCTTGCGAAGGTGAACAGAACAGTGACACCATGGTTGATTGTGCTCGTGCACTCTCCGTGGTATAACAGTTATAACTACCATTACATGGAAGGCGAAACCATGAGGGTTCAATTCGAGGAGTGGATGGTTAAATACAAGGTCGATGTTGTTTTTGCTGGTCATGTCCATGCTTACGAACGCAGTGTAAGATTCGTCAATTGTTTTTTTATTTATATTGCGGACCGATTTATTGTGTGTTTATTTTTTTAAGTTCCTCAATTGAGAATATTTGCAAGAAAAAAAAAAGGGAAAATTGCTTATATTTCACTCATTATTGATGCATAGGGTTTTTGTAACCCAGAACCTTTTGTATTTTATCCGAGATACTCAAATCACTGAGTCATGCGACCATTTGCCTGATTGATTGTGTTCTTGATTTGATAAGATTGATAAATTGACGTAAAAAGCTTCGAAATTTCTGAATTAACCCATTTTTCAACTTTATTCTCTAACTCACTCAAATTTGAAAGTTTGTTATTCATTTTTTTTTTTTCAAAAACAAGTATTGGAGTTTGAAAGTCTGGTACTTTTTTTTAAAAAGAAAGAGCTGATTTTTTAGAATAAAAGTTTGGGAATTCAATGTTTTTAGGCCAGTTTGAGAATTATACCTTTGATATAGTTTCTCAAAGTCAAAAAAGAGTTATAATAGGTCACTAACCATATATAACAATAATGTAAAACTATGAATGCTTAGTAAATGACTTTGTACATAACATTATTCTTATGAATTGCAGCATAGGATTGCAAATATCGCATATAACATAACGAACGGGCTTTGCATGCCGACAGCCAATCAGAACGCTCCAGTCTACATCACCATTGGCGACGGAGGCAACATAGAAGGCCTCGCTTCCAAGTATACTTTCAAAACAAATCTTAATTTTTCTCATATCAAGCTCCTTTTTATCTATATTTAATTTATGTATTTTGGAAATTCAACAATGCAATGTAGCATGACGGAGCCGCAACCGAGTTACTCGGCTTTCAGAGAGGCTAGTTTTGGGCATGCGATTTTTGAGATTAAAAATAGGACTCATGCTTATTACACCTGGCACCGTAACCAGGATAGCAAAGCTGTGGCCGCTGATTCGATGTGGTTCAATAATAGATACTTCAATCCGACGAATGATTCTTAAGTTGGTTTTAATTTGTTAATTTGACGTTTATTTGTGAGTGATTGGACTGTCATTGCTTTCTCGTTGTTTATTCTTGAAGTGGTATTAATTGTGGTGTTAATATGATGTTTATTTGAAAGATTTGATTGGATTCTCTTTGTTTCTTTGTTGTTGATTTTAAGTGATTAGCTTCAGAATGTTTTTTCTTTGTACAGTTTGCTTATTGTTCATGGATTAAGATTACATACTGGAATTTGATAAACATCTGAGTGCCCTTGTTATTGTTGTCATAATTTCAAAAAGATAGAAATATAACTCTATGATTCAACTAGCATCACAATAAAAAGTACCATTGATCAATATATTTTTATCAATTTTCTGATTTTTTCCTTTTGAGATAACATGAGAGTACTTTACAGTTTGGGCCCATCGTTTTCTCTATTGGTCGTTGGTACCATAGTTTAATTTTCATTCCATCGCATTCAGGTCAAAGCCAATTTTCACTCCACACCTAAAATACCACTGCAAAGTCAAACCAAGACAAATCCCACTGGAACAATTGACAGTAGTATTTGAACAACATATCAACTCAGAATATTCCATTGACATACGCCTCTATATATACACAGACATCTCTAGCCTCTTCTTCACAAAACATACTCTCTCTAAAACCAACCAACTAAAATCTCTAATTACTCTCTTAAAATATCAACTAAAAATGAGTGTAGAAATTCTAGACGCATCGACAGTCCGCAACTTCCTGAACGACTCGGAGTTCTTCAACAAGTCTGTGGAAGAACGATTTTCCGCCATTGATTCAAACCACGATGGGATTCTTTCTTACGCTGAAATGGCAACCGAGTTGAAGAAACTTAGAGTTTTGGAGACCCATTTTGGTGTGGATGAAGAAAAAACAAGTGAAGGTGAGATGGTCCGGATATACACGGAATTATTTTCCCTGTTTGATCATGACAGAAATGGGAGTGTGGATTTGGAGGAATATAAATCGGAGATCCGTGATTTGATGCTTGCCATTGCTAGCGGACTAGGGTTTTTGCCTGTGCAGATGGTGCTGGAAGAAGGTAGCTTTCTAAAGCTGGCAGTCGATCGGGAACTCGTAGCTTAAATTGAAGAATAATAACAAGAATAATAATGAAATATTTTGTATTAATTTTATGCAAGTAATGTTGCTAGAGTGCAAGACATATTTAACTAGTGAAGTTGGATTTTGGAATGAAATAAAAATTAATAATATACTGTTTGTATTGTTGTGTATACCTGTGATGGGAAGTGAGCATATTTATGGCTGATGGAAATTATATGTTGATTCCTTCATTTATCTAAATTATTTGATTTTTCAAAGAAATTAAGATCTGTCTCAAAATTCACAGCATATTATTAAAGTCAAACAAAACCTTCTTATTGAACCTTGACCAGTTGACTCCCACTCATAGACTTGGTCTTCTTGGACCTTTATTTACTATATTTATTTTAGCAAATTAATGATCAGGACATTCTAGACAAATAATAAATAATATTTTTTTTGTGGAAATAAGACATTTTCAAGTATTTTGGTGGGAATCACTGTTCAATGGGCGTGAGAAAAAAAATACTTTCACGAGAATCTCGTATTCGTGACCCAAATGCACCCATAGGGGTACATGATATTTAACATTTTGAAGGGGTATACATTATATTTTGAGGGTTTGAAGAGGCATGACATGAAATCTATTTATATATTATAATTTTGAATGTACATATCACTATTTCTCAAAGCCTCCAAGTGCTAGTATTTAAGCTGGAACAAGGCCAATAAAAGGCATGAAATATGTCCAAAAAAGTACACCCCATTACAAATAGAAGTAGAACATTCTACAAACTAGACAGAGCGAGCATGATAGCATAAAACATAAAACATTTCAATAAAAACTATTTGCATGAAACAAAGCAATTACCAAGTAAAAATGTAACAAAAGCAACACAGCAATAAAAATTGGAACGACTTGTATTTATCAAAAGTTACATCACCATCTCAGAGATCCCTCATGAACCAAAAAATCAATCACATCGACCCGCCCTCGCAAATCACTAATCCACACATCTCCCAACCACAAAACTTAAGAAAAAAAATAAAAAAAATCTTACCCAAAAATTAAAAAAAAAAATAAACACATCCCACCCGCACCACATGGTCGTGCGCGCGCGTATCCACAAAATAATAACAATAACACGCATCCTCCCAATATTACAACACTTAAATTAAATTAATAATAACAATAACAACATTATCCTTCCCTCCTTACCACATCAAAACACCAAAAATAACCAAAAAAAAAACAAAATAAACAACCAACCATCTCATCTACTAATTAACTAACCACCATATCATCATCATCCCCACCATTATTATCACTCATCTTATCATTGACCAATTGCTCTAATTGTTTCCACGCGAGCTGGCGCCTCTCCTCCATTTCCTTGTCCGTCATCTGGGTCTCAATATACTGTTTTTGGCACTCTTCGAAGAGGTCGCCGTCCATGTCGAGGAACATCTTGCGCACGTTGGCGGTGAGCCCGTGCACGGCCTGGTTCCAGTGCGACTGCACGTTGCGTTCCAAGGCCGCGAAGATGATCGGGAAGATGGTCGACCGGTTCTGCGCGATCAGAGACACGATGTGGTCGTTGTTCCACAGGAACAGCGCTCGTTCCGCCACCTGGCCGAGTGACAGATTTTGAATTTAGAAGATTAGGGTTGGTTAGGGTTGAGAAATGGGGAATTTAGAAGATTAATTAGGGTTTAGGGTTTCGGGAATTAAGGTAGGGATTGCATGGTGACTGGATTGGGGTTCTGATTGGCTTAGAAAATGAGAAATAAATGGATTAGGGTTTAATTAGGGTTTCATGAGTTTAGACAGTGATGACAAAATGGATCAGGGTTTTGTTGCGTTAAAAGTATGAAATAATGCACTTTTTGTGATGTGATGGATTTTGAATTTAGAGATGAATTAGGGGTTGAGTTGACATTTTTAGGGTTTTGTATTGGAGTATAAAGATTACGGATTGAAATAATGTGTGTTAAATGGATTAGGGTGTGGTTTGATGTTGGAATAATGTGTGTTAATAGATTATTAGGGTTTTATTAATATATTTGAGATTAGGGTTTTGTTTTGTTTTGTTTTGTTTGATTTAATGGGCGATGTGGGAAACAGTTGGGAGGATTTGGAGTGTATGTATTTAGTAAATAAGTACGAATTGAATGAATTGTCCTATTTAAAATTTATACGTATAAAGTAATAAGTACGAATTAGATGAATTGTTTGTATTTATAGTTTCTAACTTTATTGTATTGATGATATGAAGTCAGCTAATAGACAAACAAAATTAGCTTACAAACAAAATTAACTTGATATGAAGTCAGCTAAACAAAATTAGCTGTATGCATGAAAAGTTAAGTTCTTAGTTTTGAGTGTTCAGTGAGAAAAAACAGGAAAATAAATCATGCAGAATAAAAGGTCTTTATGAATTTCGACAATAACAAAATGCAAAAAGAGTTGGGAAAAGTGTTTGAAATAAAGCTAAATTCTTACAAAGATGATCTTTATATGCAAAAAGAATTGGAAATAATGATAAATGAGAACAATTTTGGAAGAAAATATAGTTAAAAATAGTTCAATTTTTTCTGTAAGTAGGAAAGCATGTAACAAAAAACACTTCCTAAACTGGAAGTTTTAAAACACTGTTTCAATCAAATTTAAAATGCATCTAATCACCTATAATATAAAAATGGAAGTATAAATGATTTTTATGAAAAATGGAAGAAAAGAAGATTAAACTGAAACTAAATAAGTAATTCCATCATGACTAGATCCTAAAATAATCGTAATGGGCCCACATTTCAAAAAGGAATTTGATTCAAACAACCAATAAAATAGTGTTATTGTCCATTTTTGTGCATTATAACTTAAATTAGATAGGGTTTTTTTATTGTGATTAATCAAAATCTATTTAGCTTTAGAAAACTACCAAAGTAGGAAATTTCTCTACAAGCAAAAACATAAAAAATGGTAAATAAAAACCGCATTCTTTTCAATTGATCGAAAATACCAAACCGACAAAATAAAACTTTTTATAACAAACCAAAATCTATACCTATTAACGCATCTCTCACTTTCCAAGAAAACGTCAAAAGGACATAAAAAGGCGCATTTTTTCCAACAAATCAAATTCCAAAACCGACAAAATCAAATTTATTTACTCACAAACACGAAAACGAGAGCTATTAAGACATCTCTCAATTTCCAAAATAGCCCATAAAAGAAAGTAAAAAAAAAACAGCATTTTTGTTCAAAACCGACAAAATCAAACTTAATTTTAATTGACCAACCGGGAAACGAGAGCTATTAAGACATCTCACATTTCGCGAAACGGCCAAAAAAGTTATAAAAAAAAAAAACACCAAAATCAAACTTTTATAACAACCCTCGAAACGAGACCTATTAAAACATCTCACAATTCGCAAAACGTCCAAAAATTAAAAAAAATCAAAATTCAACTTTTTTTTCACCAACCTGGAAATGAGAGCTATTAAGACATCTGGCCATCTGCTTGAAAAGCGGGACCATACACCTCTGAAACTCGGCCGTCTGAGTCGCCTCCAAAACCTCCTCTAATTCTCCAATAAACAGCACCTCTTTTTGGCAGTTTGTGACCGGCCAGTACTTCAACAAACCTCTTATAACCGTATCCGCCAATTTATAATCCTTCTCAACAAACTGTGTGATACAGTACGCCAATTGCTGGTGATAAATCCCCACCGATTTCGGCTTATGTAAAGGAATTAACGCGCGAACCAAGAACAATTTATGTTCTTCTTTCATTGGCAGAGCGAAACCGTTGATTATGCTTCCTAGTATTTCTAACAGCTCTCCTATTCCGTTGTGCCGTTCCGTTTCGAAGATGAATCGGTAGAAAATGTTGTTGATCGCCTTTCGGATGAACGGACGGTGCACCATGAACTTCCCATAAATTCTGTGCAGAATCGTCTTCAAATACTCTCTCTCGCGCGGATCTTCTGATTCAAACAAATCCAACATCCGCAAAACAAACGAGTGATCCACGTACCGTTTCGCGACTTTCGTATCCGTATCCTGCGAAACAACATACCGCAACAGCAACTCATAAACCAACTGAAGGTGCGGCCAGGCCGGATCCAAATACGGCTCTTCCTCCTCAGGATCGGCCGACGGATCCACCGTGCCCGTATTCTCATGCGCGGCCGGCGGCAAGCACCGGAAAATATTCGCCGAAACCGTCCTTACCAGTTCCTCCTGCACCGGGTCCGGCAACCTCCCGCACGACCCCGACTGCACAAAATCCACAAGCTCTAAAAGAGTCTGTCTTTTCGCTTCCTTCTCCCTCGGCGAGCTGAGCGAATCCGAGAAATCAAAGATGAGCGAGCAGATGCGGAGCTTTCTCAAGAAGAGCGTGGGGCGGTCGGGCGCGGGCACGTCCCGGAAGAGCGGCAGGGATTCGAACTGGACGGGCGGAGGCGGCGAGGGAGAGGGCGAAGTGAGGGGCGAGGGAGGCGCGGCGGCGGCGGAGCGGGAGGCGTGGTTGACGGTGACGGAGGAGGAGAGGCGGGACGCGGCGGCGTCGTGCGCGTCCGATCGGGGCACCTTTCTACTGCCCCGCTTCATTATCTTGTTTAACATCACGGAGGATGGACGGAAACCTAGCGGGAGGGGGAGGGGGGTTTTCTCCCCTTGATGGATGGATCTGAGGAGAAGGTTAATTTGGGGGCATGGAGGAGGCGGAGGGGAGAGTGAAGGGGAGGGAGGAGGGGAGGAGGGCTACACAATATTAATAAGAATGATGATATGATGATGATAATTAATATTAATATTAATATACATAGATAATTAGATATGTATGATTTAAGAATGGAATGGAATGGAACTGGGTTTTGAAAAGGATGGGAGTAAATCGAATCTGGAAGGAAGGGGAGAAATGGAGGAGAAAAGATGATGGGATGGAGATTTTATTTTTGACTTAGAGAGGGAGATTAGAGATTTTTTTTTTTTTTTTGGGAGGGGGGGTGGGGAGGTGAAATTGGAGAAAAATGAATGGAGATTTCTAAAATTGGCAAAAGATTGTTGGGAAGCAATGAAGAAATTTATTTGGATTGTGGGAAGGGAAGACAACTATGTGACAGCCAACGCTGATACTTACTAAGTAAAACGAAGGTACAGAATACAAATGTTTTTTGTCAAAATATTTTCTTGTAAGAAAGAAAGGCAAAATATTTTCATTCCACTCATTTGGCGTTTTGTATCTTAATATACTCTATCTTAGGGACTCAATGATTTTTTATAAAAAAATTTAATATCCATTTTGACACTTAATTCATATGTAAGAAGTTTGAGTTAATTAAGGATACAGAAAAATAATTAGATTGCATCCTAAAAAGATAAAAGAAAAACTAAAGTAAAATAATAAAAATGATTACTTGGATCATTCCATTTTAATTTCTCTAATATATCAGTATGCATGTAAAAAAATATTAAATGTTTAATTTGATTATTTGCCTATGACCTAAGAAAATTTCACTAAATGGACATATCATATGATTCACATGTGTTCATTTTAGCCTAATCCAACGAGGCGGCAGTGGTTATGTAAGAATGCTCTTTAGAAAATTGTGAATTAAGGTTAAGGCGTATTTTTCCTTATGGGCTTTTTCTTGTTTATTTTCTTTTTTCTTTCGCAGGCTGAATATTATGCTAGATAGTTTGGGCCCTTATAGCTGGGCTCTAGGCTGATTCATTGGACCAATACCATATTTTTTATTTATTTTTATTTTTTTTATATAATGTTATATGTTTTTTAAGTTTCTTTTCTTTAAATAAAAAATTCTAAAGATGAATTAAAATTTTAAAATTTATTTTAAATCTGATCATCTTAATTCAAAAAAATAATCTAGAACAGTGAAATTTTAAAACGTGTAATGCATCTAAGTAATAATAGAAATTAAAATCTAGGTAAGTATTACAATGTGTACAACATTGAAAATCAAAACCCCATCTCCATTTTCATGCAATAACATTAATTGTCTGCTTAATGGTTGAGACACCTATAATTGTACAATTCTGCAAAACTACGTTTGAGTTCTCGGATATGAAATCAATGCTATCTGTAATGAGAACACTATAAGTCCCGAAGATTAAAAGAGCTATTGTGTGGACATTTTTCAGCCCGGCAATATGTTATACCGTAAAATTGAGATGATGGTGTTATGAGTCGGTTAACAATGTTCAATTGTCTTGATAATGTCGTATTTGTCCATATCGTTCACTAATGTTCATAAACCAGTTATGACCTAATAGCGTGGCAACCAATTTGGAACGACTGCCAGCTTGTTTGATTGCCCTTGATTTTTCTCCAATATCTAATTTATTTAAGGAAATTTTTGATTCTACGACTACCATTATAGCAACTCCAATTGGGAGAGAGAGAAGAAGAAAAATCAATGAAAATATAACAGTCGAACATTATAAGGAAAGTGGAGATTAAATAGCAATGAGAATGGCATGAGAGCACAAAAAATGCTTGAGCATTCTCATGAGAATGGCATGTGTATTTAAGAACCCTAACTGTATGAGGATTCTCATGAAAAATGACTGAGTAGAAAGGAATGCTTGAGAGTTGAGACTAATCAAAGATATATTAGCATTGAATAAGTCATCCTAACACTAAATTTTGTATACTGAATTACTCCTTAAAATGGCCCATATAATTGGTTTTAGGCTACTTCATGAACCAATACCATGTTATTTTTTTATATTTTTTATATAATGTTTATGTTTTTTATGTTAACTTTCTTTTCATTAAATAAAGAATTCTCAGATGAATTCAACGAACCACTTCCACCTGGTACTTAACTAAGTCAGTTCAAATTATAATAATACACATTCAAATGAATAAATTTTAGCTAAGGAAAAAATATAACCGCATGCACATTTACTTAAAATCAACAAGGGATAAATCAAAAAGAACTAAAAGAAATTATCATTGCTCAAATTGTTTAACAAAACAAAAAACGATACGCAACATTTCACTACAAAATTTCTTAATTTGTGTTACTTTTAATTCCTAATACTACACCTAATAGCTTCTAACAATCTGTTTCGTTCTAAAGGCTTTGGCATATGGAAATCCATGCCCGCCTGACTGGATTTTCGCTGCTCCTCTTCGCCAGTGTTCCCTGTTAAAGCGATTATTGGTACATGGACGTCGTAATGTTTTTCCTTCTTCCGGATTTCTCTCGTGGCTTCATATCCATCCATCAACGGCATCTGCATGAAAATAAATAAATAAATATGCTTGTATTAAAAAAGTTTTGAGAAGAAAAAGAAAAATTAAACAAATATACATAAAAAATGTCACAATCGTACCTGGCAATCCATGAGAATTACATTATAAGTGATAGAACAAGAGCCTCCTTCTTCTCTAATAATTCCTGTTTTCAGAGCTTGTTTTACTAAATCCAGAGCGATCAAACCATTTTCTGCCAATTCCACTGTTGCTCCGAGATCAACAAGTGTCCTCGTCCCGATTTTTCGTGCGATCCGGTCATCTTCAGCATATAAAATTGTCATCCCCCTTAACGGTTTCTCATCTTCAATTTTTATTTTTATTTCTGGTACGATTTCATTTTGTTTCACCGATCGATTTTCATCTTTATTTTCATCCAATGGTTGGTTCAACTCTGTCTTTAGATCTCCTTCTCCCATTCTTTCCAATTCTTTTATGAGTTCGAATAATGACTGTAATTTCGAACCGTGAACCGGTTTTTCCAAAACAAGGTCGCAATTGGGAAGGCTTTTGAATTTGTGTTTGGCTTGGGACGAAGTGGTTAAATCGGAAATACAAGCAACCTTGCATGAAATATAAGGGTTATTTGTGATGAAGTCCCTCAAACTCAACCATATTTCGGAGAGATTTCCTTTCGAAATATCAACAATTATCAATACTCTCAAGGGCAATCCTCCGTAAAACGCTTTTCTTTGTGCCAAATCAACCATCCTTTCACGACCCACGCTCAAAAAGCCCTCTTTTTCTTGACTCGAACTATTTCGTGAAAATGTCTTGCAAAATAGTATAGAATCTGACTTGCTCGATGAGTTTATATTGTGCTTTATTTTCTCAAGTGTAGGTGAAATTTGCTCAATTTCTTGAGCTATCCACACTTTTATTCCGAGACTTTCCATCCACCTTGTTAAAATATTTTTCGTTTCATAACCTCCAACGAAAAGAAGAGAGTGAACACCTTTTACCATATTAGGCTCGTTAAATACCGGAAATTCGCTAGTGAATTCACTTCTTTGATCTTTCATATCGTGAAACCCACTTGACCTGAGAAAAATGTTAAATTTGAAGCAAGTTCCTTTCTTTCCGGGTTCCTTGTCTTGAATGCTTATCTCACCGCCCATCAATCGTACCTTAAAAAAAATAAAATGAAGTAGTATGTTAGTAAATAAGCAAGAAGGGACAATAAACAAGGGTTAGGACTTTCTTGCCTTAAATTAAGTACCTAAAATAAAAGAAAAAAAACAAAGAAAATGAAGAATTTTGAAATCGATCGCGAGGCTTGCATAAAAAAATTAACTAAATGAGGAAACAAACATACAAAAGATTGAACAATTCCAAGTCCTAAACCAGTGCCTTGAGGCTTATCCACATTGTCTTTGTTCATGAAGAGAGATCCCTCTTTAACTTGAACATAATTCTCGAAAACTGATGCTCTTTTCTCCACCGGAATTCCGATTCCAGTATCATCCACCTCAAAAATTAACTCTACTGCAAATGGGTCGTTTTGCATCGAGTTAATCTTCTGTGGATTGATTTCATTTCGCGGTCTTGACAAACAACAAAACACACGTGAAAATGAGAATCCGTAATCAGACGAAATGCTCGAAAATTTCAAATTTGGTTTCTTCGCCCACGCACGAAGAATGATTTGACCCTCGTCTGTGTAATTCACCGCATTTCCCAACAAATTATCCAAAACTTGTTTGAATCTAATCTTGTCTCCTTGCACTTTTCCAAGTTTCACAACAGAGAAATCACACGGGTCCCATATTATCTCCAAGCCTTTGTCATGAGCCCTAACATTTGACAAATCAACCGATTCTTCAATCGTTTTTGAAATATCAAATTCGGAAACTTGTAGGTGCATCTTTCCAGATTCCACCTTACTGGTATCAAGTATGGACTTCAATATCCCTGTCAATAGACATAAAAGTAATGAAACATCTGATAACAAAAAACGAAACCTAAGAAAAAAGACAATAAATAATTAATTTAACTACCTTGGAGATTATCAGCACAAGATTCCATATCTTTTAAGTCTTTTGCCATATCAGACTCCGGTGCCACTTCAGTGAGACATTTATTAATCAAGCCAATAACATTTAGTAACTGATTTCTCACATCATGACTTGCTTGCGCGAAAGCCATGCTTTTGTTCATACTCTTTCTCTCGGCCTGTTGCACCGCCTCCTTTTGTTTTATCAAATCGGCTCTTAGAATCGTCTCTTGAATTTGTGATCTTTTGAGAAATTTCAGCATGATGAAAATTAGGGTTGCGAGGAAAATAATTGCGAGTGAAACTAAGGCGAGAAGGATGATTTTTATCGCTTGGAATATGGTTATGATTTGTTTGTACGGAAAAGCAATAGTGAAGACCTAAAAATTATAAGATAAATTAATCGAGTTAGTAATTGAGAATATGCCTGTAATTATCATGTCAATTATGTTAATTATACATTGAGTTTTTTTTAATTGAGCTTGAGAATTATGCATTGAAATTGCTCATGTTTTCATGAGTTTGTTCACATCGGTTGAATTTCGCAAATTTGTAGATTGACAATCAATGAACATGTATTTAGCGGGGTATTTTCTACGTATATTTGTAAACAAAATTAAATTATAGCCCAAAAATTGAGTTTCTCGAAAAAAATTTGAATTTGAAATTATTATACCAGTGTTCCTTCAAAAAAAAAAGAAATAATCATACCAGTGGAATCCCCCCTATATCAATATGTGTGCTTCTCCACTTATACATGATGCTCAAATGCTCATAACTCGAACCATTATCATTCAAAACACCACAATTTTGATCCAAGGGCACCAAAGTCTGATTCGGGGCCGACCCATTTATCGCGAAGAATAAACACCCTTGAACCAAATCAATATCCGAAACATACTTAAAAAAATCCTTTAAACCAACCCCAATTGAAACAGTTCCAAAATCCCCAACCGGAAATGTGAAAAATAGCATTTCACCATTTGAACTCTCATATCTAATCTTGCCATTAAATTCATCTAAGTACCTTTGTTTCGTCTCATTACAATTCAACGCGACTATATTACCGTTTCTTACGCCTGTTTGTTGATCGATTAGTTGACTGTAGAAAGAACACGGACTGGAATTATTGGAAAAAATAATATTTATTTGCCCATTTTCACGTTCGTATGAGAATACAAGACCATCTTTCGCAATATACGACACTTGTGTGGCCAATTGAGTGGTCAATAATGTGATGAACAACCTTGGTGCTGCCTGCATGAACATTTATTAACTTTTAGTTAAGTAATTTATTTAGTTAGTTATATTTGTACATTGGGGCTTTTGTTTCTTCATAGACATGGCTATATATATATATATATATATATATATATATATATATATATAGAATTATATGATAAATGAAGCAATTAATTATTCAACAATTAGATAAAACAATTAATTGGAAAGACAAAAATCTACCTTTTTCTCCAAATCGGAGAAAGAATTGATCTTCCTTGACTCAAGAGAATTTGAAACGGCAAAAGAAGATGCATTGACATGAAATAATACACTAGCTCGATCTTTGACATGATCAATCAATGAGTCCATGTTGCTTGTGAGAAATGACTCGGTTTTTTGTTCGGCATAACATGTAACAAAAAATGTGATGATACTTGCGCTTATTATGAACACCCCAATCACCTAGAGAGATTAATAGTTAAGTTTGTATTAGATCTTTAATTTGGAGTTTTTTTTTCTTTAAATGTTTATTGAATGTTATATCACAGGAACTAATTTATAGTAAAATAATAATTAGATTAAGCGAGTTTTCTTTCAGTGAATTCTAAGGCTTAATTAAACTTTGTGTGTCCTCAGGACCTCAATTAGGAAATAAATGCAAAGAAGTAAAAAATACGTTTAGGAAAAAGAGTGTTGTACAATTGGTACCTAAATATGTTTATGTAAAGTGACCTGGCTGATGTTTATATGTTGCACTGTTATCTGATTTTCATTTTCTTAATCTTGATTTCAGTTTCCTAAATACGTACATAAATAATCAAATTTAGAAAAAAATTTTTTGCTTACCAATGGAACAATGATCCATTTCAAAGTCATTTGATTATAGGGTTTTGAATTATAATCTACTTTGACCATCTTGATTTCTAAATTAGGAGGGAAAATTTGCTATCTGAAATAGTAAAAGGAAAATATGGTTGAAGTGTAAGAGTAAGATGATAATTCATATGAGAAATAAAAAAGGAGAAAATTTCTTAAGGCCAAGAATTCAATAGCTGATGGCATCTAGTACGAATTTGACAATTAATATAATGAAAATAAACTTTGAACCTTTTCCACCATGGAAAATTGTGTACAAAAAACACAAAGATTAGTATAATTAGTACGTATCAAATGGAAAATTGTGTACAAACAATACAATTTAAAGCCCTAAATCTCCAATCCAATAAATTCTATCTAAACAACAAAATTGAGAAATATTCCATCATTTCTCCGCACGAAACCAATCTTCATAAACTGCCAATGGCTTGCATACTAATTACTAACCTAGAGAGAAAGAGAGAGAGATTATACCTATACAGCTACAAAAACCTAGGGTTTAAGAGTAGAGACGAGCGTGGGCTTCATCTTGACTAAAATTCTATTTATAGAGGGAAGGATAGAGGCGAAGAATTCAATTCCAGAGAGAGGAGAGAGCCTTCAGCTTATTGGCTGGGTTCAAAATTATGCATGGGGGAATAGGGCAGCAAGTTGAATGCACAGACGCGAGTCTACATTTAATTTTTACACCAATTGGTATTCCAAGTGAGAATTTCAACTGAAAGCAACAACAGTTTACTAAAGACCGAATCTATGTAAATATTATTCACAAATAGTTGCCATAACTGCTTAGGATAAAAGGAGAAAGAAACCAATTAGCAATTGTAGTATTGCATTGCATCAGTCAAGAAATACATGGAATAAATAGTAATTAATCAGTAAAAGAGAATCTTAGATTTTATTTCCTGTTTAAAAGATATGAAGTGATATACTATTATATTAATTAATTGTGACTGGAAGAGGTTCCTTTGGTGAAATGAATGAAATAAAAATTATATTTGCAGATTTTAGAAAATGAAATTCATCTTAACAATTGAATATTTGTCTATTTATAGAAAGAAATTTAACATAAAAATATAATATGGCATTGGTCTATTACAAAGCAATGTAGAAGCCCAAAATATTTAGCCTAGTCTTCAGCCTGCTAAAGAAAAAAAAAGAAGAAGAAAAATAGAATAGAAATCCAACAGCCCACAAAGAAATAGTAGGCCTTAGCCTTAAATTACAGCTTCCTTGATTCATGTCATAACCACGCAATTTTTTTTTATATACCATTTTTTTGAAAAATAATTCAATACTTGCCACTGTTTTGAAAATAATGAGGTAACTACCATTTCCGTCACTATTAGTAGCGGAACAGACTTTGATCCGCTAATAGTAGTGGCGGAATATGTCTATTTTCAGTTTTTCAAAATCGGCCCATTTGGCGTGCTAAACAGGATTAATTAGTGTAAAAAATCTTGTTCCGCCACTACTAGTGGCGGAACATGTTAAATTAATTTTCTTGCCACACTAACAGTTAAACATGGCTCATGGATGAAAAATTAACCTAAAAATTGAAGAATTACGTGTTCCGCCACTACCTGTGGCGGAACAGGTGCAAATTTTCTCTTGTTCCGCCACTAATAGTGGCGGAACAGGCCAAAATATTTTTTGCTCTCTGACTGAAAAATCGCAAAAAAATATATCATGTTCCGCCACTTCTTGTGGCGGAACAAGAGAAATTTAGCTTGTTCCGCCACTAACAGCCTGATGGGTCTGCTAGTAGTATAAATACATCCCCCCCCCCCCCCCCCTCTCTCTCCCCCAATCTAACCTAAACGGCGCCCCCAATAATAGAAGACGATTTTGAGGCTATTTGAAGGTGATTTTGAGCCAAAAAAAAAAGGGGAAATAGAGGGAAATTAGGGGAAGAAATAACAAGTTAAAGAAAAGGAAGAAGGAAGTAGGTAATTTATTATAGAATTATTTTTAAAACTTCTTAATTAGTTCAATTTAGTATATATTTTTTTGAGCTGTTGAAATATTATTGTAATTAGGAAGAAGAAAAAATAGATATTTGAAAGAGGATGACACATAACTCAGCAATATTTCTATATTACGATGGTCGGATTGTTCAAAACCCCAACGACTGCAGTTACGATCCATCTGAGCCGGCTGTTCTACCAGAAAGCATAGCTACAAAAAGAAATTATGTCCAATTGTGTTATGAAATTTATGAAAATATCGGTTGGTCGTTTAATGATACTCTTTTAATTCGAGGTAAATATCCTTACCTTAGCGGCAATGAATAGCATTTTAGACCAATGAGAATTACGAATGACAGACAACCGGTTTAATTTGCTGAGTGCGTCAGAAGTGTTGGTCTAGAATTAATATATGTTGGAATCCCATATCGGAACTAGTAGTAGAACAACTGAAGTTGCAAATGCGGATGAGAATGAGAGATTAGCACCCGTAAATAATTAACAAAATAATGGAGATTATGTGGGTCAAATTCTGATATTTGATAGGAGTGTATTAGAAGATGAAGATGATGAAAATGAATTAGATGAGGAACCAGAAATGGGTCCAGAAGACGAAGAAGAAATATATGGAGATGACGAAGCAGTATTGTGCGCTGCAAGCTTAAACATGAAGCCGACAGATGTAATTGGAGGCTGCATGCTTCAATAAATAAATAAGAATTATGGCAGATTAAAACATTTATGCAACCACACATATGCAACCACCATACACTTATAAAAGACCACAAACAATTAACCAGTGCGCTTGTTGGGGGGTTAGTTCTAGATATCGTTAGAGCGGATTTAGTAATTAAACCCGTAACAATAATAGAAACCGTTAAAATGAAGTTTGAATATAGCATATCCTATTGGAAGGCTTGGCACGCGAAGCAACACGCGCTAAGATTCTTATTCGGGGGTTGAAAAGAGGCTTATAATTTGCTCCCTGAATATATGGCGGCAATAAAAGCAGCAAATGATGATACTCGTTACTCTTTTAAACTTGATGCTATAAATAATAATGGTGAGACTGAGTTTGAAGGACTGTTTTGGGCATTTGGCCCATCACTTCATGGTTTCAAGTTTTGCAAACCCATTTTAACAGTAGATGGAACATTTCTAACCGAAAAATACCTAGGAACCTTACTAACGGCAATCGCTAAAGACCCAAATGGTCAATTATTTCCTGTAGCTTTTGCTTTGGTTGAGAGGGAGAAAAATGAGACTTGGGAGTGATTTTTTGAGTGTTTGGATAACGTGCTCGGCAATCACAATGGTTTGTGTATTATTTTGAATAGGCACGCAGGAATAATAAATGCAATGAGGGGCGACAAATGGAATGAACCTTATGGATATCATCGTTATTGCTCGCGTCATTTGGAAGTAAATTTGAGTACCCACGTAAAAAACAAAGCAGTATCTCAGTTGCTAACACCATTAGCTCGAACACATAACATATATAAATTTCAAAAAATGTGACAAAAAAATTGAGAAGCTAAGTAAAAAAGAGGCGACGAAGTGGTTAGCGCCATTAGCGAAAAGCAAATGGGCACTTTCGTACGATGAGAAAGGTCGTCGGTGGGGAGAAATAACTAGTAATAATGCCGAAATAATGAATTTTGTTTTCAAAGGAATAAGAAAGCTGCCCGTTACGGCAATTGTGATGGCGACTTTTTACAAGCTCAATTCTTATCACGTGAAATATCTAGAGAACGCTACTAACATGCAAAATAGGTGGCCGGATGGTGATTTGATGAAAAAATTGGAGAAAAAAGCCAATAAAGCTGCTTTACATACAATCACTTGTTACAATTTTAACAGAGGAATCTATCAGGTACAGACAATCCCTCGGCGTACGATTAGTGGTATCGGAAGAGGAGGAAAGCTTTGGGAAGTGAATTTCAATGAAGGTAGTTGCGGGTGCCAGAAGCCTTAGATATATCATTATCCGTGTTCACACATCATAGCAGTTTGCATACACAAAAGGGTATCGCATGAGCCGTTCATTAATAAATATTATTCATTGGATAATCTGAGGCGTACATACAACATGAGTTTCTATCCTGTAAAGGACAAATCTCATTGGAGGCCACGCGCAGAAATTTGTGATATTACGTTGGTTCCTGGTGATAAACTTGTAAGGAAAGACTCGAACGGAAGAATGAAGCGCGGTAGAAGACAGGATAAACGATACCATAATAGTATGGACACCATGAACAAAGAGAGTCGTGGAAAGAATTACAGTGTTTGCAAATTACCCGGACACACGGCACCAAGGTGCACACAGAGGGGTGGAGGCCGATATAGAACGGAACCCTAAACTGGTGTTATGTTGTTTTATTTACGAATTTATGTTATGTTGTTTTATTTATGAACTTACAGCATGGTGTTTTTTTTTAAGAACTTGTGTTATGTTGTTTTTATTTAAGAACTTGTAATATGCTGTTATTTTTCTTTAATAATTTGTGTTATGTTGTTGTTTTTATTTTTGAACTTGTAGTTTGTAATATCTTATTTAAATGGCTTATTGAAAAACAGGATTATAAATAATTCTAGGATGTTTTTCGAGCTCACGTGTACGAATGGGGCTAAATGAGAGGCATGAAGCAGTTTCATTACTTATAAACATTAAGATTTGTGAGTTGAACGAGCTAATGCTAGTAGACCATGTGTTTGAATTTGACTCGTCGGAAAAGAAATATAACACAAAAAGTGTATACCACTGGACTGTTCCGCCACTACCAATGGCGGAGCAAGAGAAATATGCGCCTGTTCCGCCACTAGTAGTGACGGAACAAGCTAAATTTCTCTTGTTCCGCCACAAGAAGTGCGGAACAAGATATATTTTTTTGCGATTTTCCAGTCAGAGAGCAAAAAATATTTTGGCCTGTTCCGCCACTGAGAGAAATTCTTCAATTTTTAGGCTAATTTCTCATCCATGAGCTATGTTTAACTGTTAGTGTGTCAAGAAAATTAAATTAACATATTCCGTCACTCGCAGTGGCGGAACAAGGTTTTTTACATTAATTAATCATGTTTATCCCGCCAAATGGGCCGATTTTGACAAAACTGTAAATAGACATATTCCGCCACTACTAGTACCGGATCAAAGTCTGTTCCGCCACTAATAGTGGCGAAAATGGTAGTTACCCCATTATTTTTAAAATAGTGGCAAGTATTAAATTATTTTTCAAAAAAATGGTATATAAAAAAAAATCTAACCACACACACCTCATTTCTTTGGGCTACAATGTGTCAGTACTCATATGATATCCATTCCTTCTTTATATACAAAGTTTAACATGTCATAGAATTTTACATGTGTATTTTTTATGGATCTTCCTTAAATTTTCTTTATTGTATTTTATGAAACGAGTCATTTTAAATGGTTTTGCAACCCGTTAAAATTTTTTATAGTATTCTATGAATTTTGACATGTGTACTTTGTAAGGATCTTCTTTAAATTTTCTTTATAGTATTTTATGAAACGAGTCATTTAATAGTTTTCAACCTGTTACTTTTTTTATAGTATTTTATGAAACGAGTCATTTTCATAGTTTTACAACCCGTTACAAAATTTTTATAGTATTTTATGAATTTTGACATTTATTTGTAAGGATCTTCTATAAATTTTCTTTATAGTATTTTATGAAATGAGTCATTTTAATAGTTTACAACCCGTTACAATTTTTTTATAGTATTTTATGTTATAGTATTTTATGAAACGAGTCATTTTAATAGTTTACAACCCGTTACAATTTTTTATAGTATTTTATGTTATAGTATTTTATGAAACGAGTCAATAGTGTACAACCCGTTACAATTTTTTATAGTATTTTATGAATTTGACATGTGTACTTTGTAAAGGATCTTCTTTAATTTTTCTTTATAGTATTTTATGAAACGGAATAAATTTTTATCAAACTTTTTTGGATGTTTTTTTTGAAACCAAAATTATAATAAAGAAATAAAATTATACTAAACCCAAAATTATAATAAAAATTTATATTTTGAGACAAAAATCTACTAATATTTTACGACATTTAATGACATTATTTATGATGCATTATTTTATTTCATGTATTCATTGAATAAATATTATTTTAATATTAAATATTACTTTTGTGAAAAATAATATTTTCTTTTTTAATTACTTTTATGATCAACATGCAATATTTGTTCTCATGTGTACCAAGTAAAAAAAACGAGGCTTTGATCAAAGAGATTCCGGAGAAAGAGCGATTCTATAGTGGAGAGAAGGAGATGAATGAGAACGTGACATGATAATAATATCAGTAGGGAAAGAAAGTTGGTGTCAAGTGAAGAAGACGGGGAGAAAGAGGAGAGGGCAAACAAAGAACTCAGGGGGAAGGACGACACGATGGAACATGGTTTTGAAAATAACAATGAAACAGACGTGGTCATTGAGATTGTAGAGAAGATGACAGAGAAGGAGGAGGGGAATGAACAAGTAGAACGAGAAAATGAGGGCGGTATCGAGGACGGCGCGCAAAGTGCAGAAGCTAATGGAGAAGACGAGCTTCCACAACTGGGTAATGGCGGAAGTGACGCCATAAACATAGTCATGGCGGATGGAACATCTCTCAATTGGAAAGAATAATTTTGAACTAAATTATGGAGGGCGACATTATCTTAATCTCTACGGATGTGGCGATTGAGATCATTCAAAGAACCGATAATGAAAACCTCAGAACCTACCTAATGATGAAATTAGATGAGGAAGGGAGAAAGAAACTAAGAGAGCGGTGTAAACAACCGGGAGGAGAAAACAAAAACAAGAAAGATGATCCGGATGATGGAGAGGACAAAGGGAATGGCAGCAACAAAAAAGGAAACCAATTAAATGAAAATAACAAGGTCATCACTATCACAAGAACAAAGTGCAAAAAAGCTCAAAACCCTAGTAATGGCGGAAGGGCAAGTGAAAGAGATGAAAGCTGGAGGGCACGAATAACAACGAAAATTCAAATCTCTGGCTCGAACATCAAATTACGATGAATCAGGGGGACAAAAATGAGGTTGTTGGAGTGACACGGACGGTTATCGAGACAATGACAGTTTGTAAGGATTTGGGACAAGAAAAAGAAAAGCAGAGTGACAAGTTGGAGATATCAAGCAAGGGGGAAAAATGAAACGAAAAGGTCGAAACAGTACCATGCAAAGAACACCTAGGAGGTGTGAAAGACTTAAAGCCAAAAGAGAGAAAAATATGTCTCAATGGAAAAGGCAATAATTTTAAAATCAAAAATCAAGCTGGCACCAATAGAAAAGAAGAAAAGAAAATCCAAGGGATCTTCGATGATTCAGACGCCGCAGGAGGATGTGACTAATGAACCAGTTATACTAGAAAAGATAGATGGGATCCTTGAAGATTGTGGGATGTCCATGGAAAGCAAAGGTGACAAAGAAGTAAAGGATATTTTTGAAAAAAGACAGGGCGAGGGCGAATGCATGTGTCTGATGTGGAAGCTGGAGATGTACAAGAAGAGAAGCAAAGAGAAGACTAGCCTGCTAGAGAGTTTATTTTATTATCTTTTAATGTATTTTATTCTAGTTCTAGTTCTAGTTTATTTTGTAGTTTTTATTAGTGTTTGTTGTATATTGTGGGTCAAGGGAGGGAGTAGGAAAACTTATATTAATGCCTAATCATATAAAGATTTTATGTTGGAATGTAAGGGGGTTAGGTAATTTGAAAAAATGTAATATTGTAAAAGAATGCTTGAGGTCCTCTAGTTGTGATTTATTTGGATTGCAAGAGACTAAATGGAGTAGACCAAATGATTTTCTACTCAGACTAGTTGCTCCAAATAGTCTCTATAGAGGGGGTTTTAAAGAGGCACAAGGAACTAAAGGGGGATTAGTGATAGGTTGGAAGGACAACTACAGATTAATAGATCAAATTACAACCAATAAATGTATATTGGTGGTATTGCAAAACACGAGTGATGGCTCTAAAATGGTGGTTACAAATGCATATGGTCCTACAAACCATGCAGAGAAGAGGGATTTCCTAGAAGAGTTGATGTATGTGAAGAGTTGGACACAAGAGAAGTGGATTCTTATGGAAGATTTTAATCTAACACGTTCAAACGAGGACAAGTCTCAAGGTGATAGTCAATGGAGAATGATGGCCAACTTCAACGAAACGATAACCGATCTGGAAGTGACGGAAGTACAGCTTAGGGGGAGGAAATACACGTGGTCGAACAAGTGACCGGAACCACTATTGGTACGTCTAGATAGGGTTTTTCTTTCTCAAGATTGGTTTGGATTATTTTCGACCATTACATTTCAAACACAAACAACAACAACAACAACATCCGATCATATACCCCTAATACTAGAGATAAAAAAAAATGAGCGGAGAAAAAATATTAGAAGATTTGAGGTTAGTTGGTTAAAACATGAAGAAGCCAAAACAATTATTAGTAACACATGGAATGAACCTTATGAGTGTATTGACCAAGCTATATTGTTAAGGGAGAAGAATAGGAATATTATTAACATATTGCATGAATGGCACCAAAAAAGAATAAAGAACTATAAAAAGAAAAATGAGATGCTAAAAGAACACATACAAAAAATAGATGTAACTGAAAAAAGCCGAAATTTAAATGAGATCGAATTGAAACTTAGAATTGTATTAAAGGAAGAATTATATAATCGTATTCAAGAAGAAGAGTACAAATGGAAGTAGCGATCACATTGTAAGTGGCTAAAAGAGGGAGACAAAAATACAAATTTTTTCCAAACTTATGCTTCCAATAGAAGGAGAAAGAATGAGAAATATCATAATGGATAATGGGAACCTGACACAAGATAAGAGGATAATAAAAGAAAAAAATAGAGGAACATTTTAAAAAATCTTTTGCATCAAGAACAGGAAGATATTTTACATTAGCAAACCTATACGAGAATAATCTGGACCTATCAGATTTACAAAATGATTTCACAACTGATGAAATAGAAAAGGTGATAAATAGATTACCGAAATGGAAATCTCCGGGTCCAGACGGGTTGGCCAATGAATTTTGGAAGGAATGTTGGGAGACGGTGAAAGAAGATATAATTAAAACAATTATGAAGTTTCAAAGAAGCGAACTCAACATTGCGATGTTAAATAATGCTGACGTGGCACTTATACCAAAGAAGGAAGGCCCGGAGAAGCCGGAAGATTATCGGCCGATAAGCATGATTCAAACACCGGTGAAAATAATATCAAAGATACTGGCAAATAGACTACAATCCAAGATGCAAAAACTAATTAGCAATAAGCAATCGGCGTTATAACGGAATCATTTGTTACGGTGAGGGAGATAATTCATGCGCTAGCAAAAAATAAAACGCCCACAATAATATTCAAAGCAAATTTTGCAAAGGCATTCGATACATTAAGTTGGAAATTCATTATCAAGATTCTCAATGAAAGAGGTTTCCCGAAGAGATGGATAGGATGGATAAATACGATACTAAACTCAACCAAGTCTAACATAATAGTGAATGGAGAGAGAACAAAAATAATAAAGCATACAAGAGGGGTAAGACAAGGGGATGCATTATCACCCCTACTCTTTAACATTGTGGTAGATGTGTTGCAACGTTTGATGAACAAAGCCTTCAGAGTAAGAGGCAACAACGTCTTCTCTTCGGCGGTACGTACATATCAATACGCGGACGATACACTTTTTATTATTCGAGCTTCAGGAAATATTTTACAAAAATTCAAGATCATTTTGGATACATTCTGTCTCATCTCGGGCTTAAGCATAAATTGGGACAAGAGTGAATTCATACCATTAGAGGTAAAACAAGAGGATATAAATACAACAAGCGAGATTCTACCATGCAAAACAAGTACTTTTCCGATGATATACTTAGGGTTACCATTGGATATAAACCAACCAAACAAGGAAGATTTTTTATCCCTAATAAACAAATTTAACAAAAAATTGGCCGGATGGAAGGGTCGACTATTATCAATGGCTGGAAGAGTGACGCTGGTTAAATCGGTATTGGCTTCAACACCTATATATCATATGATGGCATTCAAATTACCGGCATGGTTAATTGAGGATATGGAACGAATACAAAGAAAATTTTTGTGGCGAGGGGAAAAGGAGTGCCATGGAGGTAATTGTTTAGCGAGTTGGAACATGTTATGCAAATGAAAGAAGAATGGCGGATGGGGAGTTAGATCGATAAAGGCGGCGAATGAGGCATGTTTACACAAATGGCTATGGAAGTATTGCTCAGAAAAAGAATCTGTATGGAAAGAGATAATCAGCCAAATCTATAGTGACCAAGTAGGTTGTCACAATTGGAAACAACATAGAGCTCAGTCCTTCTTTTGGAGAGATATTCATAGTTTCATAGAGTTTTTTTAAATCTTCAACAAAATACATAGTAGGAGATGGGGAAAGTATTAGTTTCTGGGATAGTAAGTGGCTAGGGGACAGATCAATAAGAAACAATTTTAAAACCCTAGCTACATTTGCAATTGATGATGATATGAAAGTGAGTCAAGTGATTACGAGTGAGGGGATAGTTAAGCCATGGGAAGGGGAATTATCAATACGGGCAGAGAGAGAATGGACACAACTGGCAGAGAAATTAATGGAATATAATCTGATCGGAACGAAGGATCAACTCGAATGGAGATGGACCAGAAATGGCGAATATACTTCCAAGTCGGCGTATGAAATGATAAATAATTCGGGCATAACCAGACCTCATGGTAAGGTAATATGGAAGATGAAGGTGCTAGAAAAAATTAGGGTTTTCGGTTGGTTGAGTTTAAACAATAAGATATTAACGCAAGATAATTTATTAAAGAGAGGATGGGCAAACAGAGGAAGTTGTGTATTATGTGGGCAAACAATAGAGACAGGAAATCATTTGTTTCTATATTGCATCGCGACTCATAATACATGGGGTACATTACTGCCACAAATACAAAATACTAATAACCAAGTAATATTCCAAGTTTGGTGGGATAATAGAATGAACAAAAGATTGAAAAAGGAAAAGATTCAATGGGACATTAACTGGTGGTCGTATAGTTGGGGGGTATGGCTTATGCGAAACGAAATTATATTCCAAGATGAAAAATTCAGTGAGGGAAAACTGGCAGAAAATATTATTTCGATGAGAAATGAATGGAAGCAATATTGCGGTTGACAAACTAAAGGGACTGCAGTAAGGGGAGAGAAGACAGAGAGGATTAAGGCAAACACGATAGGTAGACATACAAGTTTCCGTTAAACAATTTAATTTGTGTCGGATTGTAATTGTTGTATTTGTATGTAAACATGTTTATATCAATGAAATAAGGGGCCATTGGCCCCAATTTCCCTCAAAAAAAAAATAAGGTCACTTAGTCAAATTATTCTAGCAATAAGATGGTATATAACTAGATAAATGTTATGAACACAATGTCCATTGATATGTTAAAAAAAATACGCTGCATTTTTTTCTATTATTTTGAGTTTTTAAAAAATATAAATTCTTAGTTAGTGAATTTTAAAGTTCATACTTTTATGTATGAGCAAATATGATATTTAATTTTATTGAATAATGACAAATTTGATACATATACTTTAAGTTAAAAAAAAATCTGCTATTCTATAGGGCCATAGGGGTATAAATGATTTTTTATGATTTTGTATGGTATATTACAACTAATGATATCCCTTTCATTCCTTATGAAATTAACAAATATCATTTAAATTTCAACAAATTAACAGAACATATGCTACATAAAATATCTCTATAAAACACAAAAAAAATCAATTAATTTTTCCGAGGCGAAGCGGGGGTGTCTCTCGTTTTATCAAATTTTCTAGGTCATATTGAAATAATTAAATTAAATTTGTAGTTAAGATTTTTCTATTAACAAACTTGTTTTAAAAATATATGTTACCATCTATAAAGTTGTGCTCACGATTACAAAAAATGATAAAATAATAAGATATGTTGACACATGATAAAGGAAAATATTTCTATATCTTTTTTGTTAGTTAAAGAACCACAAGCAGTAGTCGAGCTTAATAGAGACTGAAAGAGGCCATGCCGCACTCAAGATTTTGGCAAAGTAATATATATCAGTAGTGTTTTAATGACGAAAATTTTGAAATACATGTATTTTTATGTATCCCCCCTCCCCCTCAAAAAAAATAATTATACAGTGTTAATTATTAGGGAGAAATTTTTTTGCCCCTTCTCCCCCGGAATTTTCAATCAAGCTCCGCCACTGCACGAGCATGCAACTGAAGTATTTTACTACCGGTAAAGATTTGTCCAATACGTCATAATCGGCTTTAGGGTTTAGCTATACAGCTATATGGTTATATTTCTGCCGACGAAATTTAGGGTTTTGTATACAAGATTCTTGGTTCTTCTATCAAATATTGACGGTCAGATTTGAATCTTAAAAAAATACATACGGTCAGATTTAGCCTGCTTTTGACGGCTGAAAATAATTGTTCGCTATAATTGTGTTGAAGTGTCAGTTACAAATAATATGCGATCTCGACCATATAAGATTATTTAGCATTAGCAACGGCTAGAATTAAAAGTTTTGTATATATTGTGCTCAAATCCTATTATGGATAATACATAAATCTCAACCATATATATCAAAAACCCGAAATCCTAACCGTTTACTGAATGATATGAGTATTAGATTCTCTTAAAACCCTAGCTCACACTCTCGCCGCCGCCATTATACTGATATTTTCTTCCTCCACCACCCATTATAAAACCATCCCCCCTTTCGAAGAAACTCACAAGTAATTATCCCCCCCCCCCCCCCCCCCCCCAAAAAAAAAAAACTCACAAGTAATTATTATCAAATTAAGTGACCTATGCTGAAATTTATCATTTTTAATCAACAAATTGAGCCATGTATCAGGCTATAATGTTGATCAAAGGAACCTGGTATAAAATATACATTGCACAAGGCAAAAAGGTACATTGAACATAATACAATAATATACTGGACATGATAAGAAATACGAATAAAATCTAAAAGCATGCATTAGACATAATGAAAATGTATTGGACATGATAAGATACATACAACGTAACATATGCATAAAATCTAAAAACATGCATTAGACATAATGGAAATGTATACTGATTGACTGAACATAATGAATAGATATGTCAATCATTATGTTAATTTTTTAGAAAACTTAATATTATTTTCATCGATTAACACATCTATGTATTGACTCCTAAACCAATGTCTAATGAAATAACATTTTCTTTCCCATAGTTGGTAATAACAATGCTCTTAGTTATTGGCCCAAAATATTTTTTCTGTACTATAGTTATAACATTACTTTTCAATTATTTTAAGCATGTCCCTCAACTCAATATTTATGGAAGTCTGTCTCAACTCCAATGGAAATTGAAATCCTCCAACCGTAGAAGGAAAAAGACAGTCAAAATCTGAGCATACATTATGGATAGAAAAGAAACGCCCATAGACTTGCATCACCATTCAAACATCATTCATTTCACATCATTTACCAACCCACTAGTTTCATACATCAATATTTTTTATTTAAAATGGAAAATTAACATATAAAATGACAAATTTATTCTCAATAAATATAATTTAAAAATATTATTATTTTTGTCAATATCAACTAAGCAGTTGGTCACTAGCAGTAGCAGGTAACCTGACAGCCTTAAAAACTAATTTCTCCCATGTTACTTTCGACTTAAATCAACTAAATTATATTTTTGACAGATAATTAGCAAACTAATTAATTAACCGAATTACCAAAATATATTAATTTATAATTTATACCTATAATTAAGATAAGACCTTGGCCGGTAAATAAACCTCATCTCCTTCTTCTCTTATCCTTTTTCTTTCTCCAACAATTTTACGCCATTTTTATCTCTTCTCCAACTATTTTACCTCACTCCTTAATTTCCTTAAACCCACTAACCCCCTTTTTGCCTCCATTTTTAAGGACCATCTTTAATCTCTCCACTCCCATCCCCATTCAGAACCTCCTTCAGATTCATACTCATCTCTCTCCTTTCAGTTGGAGATAGAGAGAAGAGCCAGCTGAGAGAGAGAGGTGGAAGTGGAACAGGGGAAAAATGGCATTTTCTGAAGGCCCAATGGGCGTAACGCTCTCGGTCCTCCATGGCCGTTGGTTCATGGCGTACGCTTGCTTCCTCATCATGTCGATGGCCGGCGCGACATACATCTTCGCCATTTACTCCAAAGACATCAAGTCTACTTTAGGTTACAACCAACAAACGCTAAACACGCTTGGATTCTTCAAGGATTTGGGGGCCAATGTGGGGATCCATGCCGGCCTGATCGCTGAGGTGGCGCCAACCTGGGTGATCATCGGAATCGGCTCCGCCATGAATTTTGTTGGTTATTTCATGATTTATCTCGCCATTACCGGAAAATCTCCTCGCCCCCATGTTTGGCAGATGTGTCTTTACATCTGTTTAGGCGCAAACTCTCAAGCTTTTGCTAACACAGGAGCTCTGGTTTCTTGTGTGAAGAATTTCCCTGAGAGTCGTGGAGTTGTTCTAGGGCTTTTGAAGGGTTTTGTGGGGTTGAGTGGAGCGATTTTCACTCAGCTTTATCTCGCGTTTTACGGCAATGACTCGAAGTCTCTCGTGTTGCTAATCGCGTGGCTTCCCGCCGCAATTTCTGCCATTTTTGTCGCAACTGTGAGGTTAATCAAGCCGGAGCACAACGAGAGGGAACTGAAGATCTTTTGTAAGATCACCTACGTCTCTCTCTCTCTAGCCGTTTATCTCATGCTCATAATCATCCTTCAAAAGAACCTCACTTTCAATAAAATTGAATATGCAATCAGTGCTGCAATTGTTCTGATCCTCCTCTTTCTCCCCCTAACCGTCGTTATAAACGAAGAAATCAAAATCTTCAAAACGAAATCTCAACTCCCCCAAACTGACCCTCCAGTTGTTAAAACCACTGAACATAGTCAATCAACAGAGGGCTCTGTCCGAATCAAAAGCCCTCCATTAACTATGGTGGAAAAGCTCTTGAAACGGCCGGAACACGGAGAGGACTTCACGATCCTTCAAGCCATTTTCAGCATCGACATGGCCCTCCTCTTCATCTCCACCATTTTCGCCCTAGGCGGAACCCTAACCGCCATTGACAACCTCGGTCAGATCGGCGAATCGCTCGGCTACTCCCACAAATCCATCGCCACCTTTGTCTCACTCGTAAGCATTTGGAATTATGCGGGCCGTATCGCGTCAGGCTTCGCGTCAGAATATCTTATAACTCACTACAAAACGCCTCGCCCTCTCTTATTCTCAATCGTGATCTTAGTTTCGTGTGTCGGCCATTTAGTCATTGCGTTTGGAGTCCCTGGTTCTTTATACATCGCATCAGTTGTCATTGGTTTTTGCTTCGGTGCCGCCATGCCGCTTCTTCTCGCGATAACCTCAGAAGTATTCGGTCTCAAGTATTACTCAACGTTATATAACATTTGCAACATGGCGAGTCCGATCGGTTCATATATTTTAAACGTGAGAGTTGCGGGAAAAATGTATGATAAGGAAGCGGTAAAACAGAGAGGCTTAATTCATGGAGCTGTTGCTGGAAAAGAGTTGATTTGTATTGGTGTGAATTGTTATAAAAACGCTTTTTTTATTATTACGGCGGTGACAGTCGGAGCGGCAATTGTGATGCTCGGCTTGGCTTGGAGGACCAGAGAGTTTTACGCGAGCGATATTTACGCGAGGTTTAGAGAGGGTTTGGATCAGGGCGAGAAAGAGAAACAGAGTGAGGCTTGTAATGGTTGTTGTGAAGGTGGAAAAGAAAAACTGGAAGGGAAAAATGGGGAGTAAATTAGATGATTTTTGTTTTGTTTATGAATTTGAAAGAGTGATGATATGTGTGTCCGTAGTTGTCTTTTTTTTTCAGAAAGAAGTGAAGCAAAAGATTTGACCAGATTTTTTCAAAAAAAAAAAAGAATTTAGAGAACAGAGAACTTAAGCAGAAAATGAATCATGTAGTTTTGATTCTTTTGACTGAGATAAGAAAATTGAAATTGAAAACTTTGTATTATTAGCATTGCTTATTTTAGTATAATTGAAATATATCATTTTTAACATAATTCAATCATAATTTAATCACAATTCATTCGGCAAACTAATCTATAGAAAAACAAGAGTAATTTATCTCATTCCACCAACTTGATTCCAAATATGTCAGGTGCATAAATGTATTTTTATCGTTATCTAATTATTATTGCAATTTGCAATCCTATCTTTATCTAATTGAAGGAAATATTTTTGGCCGTATCATATCGTATAAATGACATGTAATGAATATTCATGAATATGCCAAATCCAAACTAAAGTTGAGTCATCATGACTCAATAATTAATAAATAATGAGATAAATATTGAAAGAAATCTTCCTGTCTTCCAACTAAAAAATCAATTAACTACAAAAAGAAAGTTGACTGGCAACTGTTAATTCATAATTTAATCCATATTACCAAACAATAAAAGCTAACATCACGAAATTATCATAGTATATATTTGTGGGCCATAATGTTTAATCAAAGAATTTGATATACTCATCCTTCAATTTGCTCTCCATTTAATTTCGGCCCATGAGCCATATATGTTGGCTTAAAGGGAAAAAAAATTATCTGTGTTTTGAATGAATTCTCTCTTATATTTATTTTAATATTGATAAATTCAATTTCAAATGATAAATAATTGGATGAAATCGGTGTTGCATGGCCAACGAATGAAAACAATGGTGATATCATCGATCTTCTAAAAATTATAAAAAGTAGTTGCATAATAAGACATATAAAATTTATAAATATATATTAAAAATCAATGATTAATTATTGGTTTATGTTTTATGCAAAAAAAATCATGTCCCTTTATTTTTCGTTGATGTTTATGCAAAAAATTGTTTTGTTTGATTGTGACACTATGAAAATGCAACTAACATGATAGGGTTAATTCCTTTGCAAATCTCTCCACAAATAATATTTTCCAAAAGAGAAATTGTGCGTACTCCAAGTTCACCATCTTATTTGAGTATTATTATTCATTTTTTTAGTGATAAATGGTCATTACAATAAGTGATGTTATAAATTAATTAGTGATTGAAATTTTAATTATATGTGATTATTCTAAAATATTAGATGCTTAATAAAAATCAAATAAAATTAAAAAAAAATTCATATAAATGATCATATTATAAATTTTTAACATTTTGATCACTACCAAACTGGTGACGGTGAGTGATTTGGGGGGCTCCGTCCTTTCCAAAATTAGTTATCAATAAGGAAAAAGTTTGTATTTTGTTTCTCCTAACAACGGATAAACGGTTATAGTATTCTATTCCTACAAATTAAGATTAATTTTTACATTATTCAATAATAATATTTTAGTACCTTCCTTCAATCCCAACATAAACAAGTTCAATCAAATAATTTCAGCCAGAATTCTTTGCAATGGAGTAAGTTATAATTAGTCATTTTAATGGAGTAAGTTTTCAACTTTGTTTAATATATAAAATAATAAGATGTTTTCTTATTTTTCGCCAAGAACCCTCAAATTGTTGAGCCGGCCCTGTTTCTACTCTTTCTTCAAATTTGCTCTCCATTTAATTTCGGCCAACGGGCCTTCTAATAGATTGAAATTAACGGCTCAAATTAGATCAAGCCCATATGATTTTTTTTTAAAGTTTCAGTAAGCGATTGCCAGATACCATTAAGAAAGCCTATACTACTGAGATCCTTTACATTATATAGTATATTTTGGAATTATTTTTAATTATATAAAGCAAAAGATTTGAATGTATTATCTGTAATGATTTTCATGTTTATGTGTAATAGAAATAATTGTAAGAGGGGAAGTGCAATTGTGTAATAGTTAGTTAAGGATGTGCCACATGGCAATCAGGGGCGGACTTACATAGAAGCTTAGGGAGGCCATGGCTATAAAATCTGAAATGTGTTATTATACCCCTTTATAATTTTAATTAAAGTTCTTCTAGCATAATATTTGGCCCCCTTTATACATGAAAAAAAGAAATAATAAGATTATAGGGTTATCGATGTAAAATATAATAAATAAACAAGAGTTTGATGAAAAATTCTCTTCCATTGACCCTAAGTGATAAAGTTGACTGGTAAGTACAAGTTTGATTTATTGTTGTTGAAAAATAAAACTATAGTGTAGTTTCATGTCATTAACTACTTAAATAAATTGAACTTTCATATTTAACTATCTTTTAGATAAGTTTAAAATATTTAAATATATTTTTAAGTAAGTTAATATATTTAAATATGTTACAATTGCTTCTAATAGTAGTTATAATTTTAATATTTAATCATTATTACTTTATGGTTTTAAAAAATTTCAATCATAATTATTTAATCCTATTTAATACATTTTACGGTTGAATTAAATTATTATTATATAATTAAAATATGTTAAGATTACTTAAATCTTTCTTTCATTTATTTTACATAATAGAAATATTAGATTTGGTCAAATATAAAATGCATTTTTATTTATAATAATTACTTATATAAATGGAGTTATTTTTCAATTTTTTTTAATTCAACTGTATTTTATGGGTTGAGAGACTTGCTAAATACGTGATATATAATATTGCATTTGTCGGGTTTTATTGTGTGTGCTTAGTAAAAAAAATTTTGCTCGGTATTAGACGCTTATCCAGCCCGGCCCCCCCTAACATTGATTCCCGGTTCCGCCCCCGATGGCAATCATTGTATGGGGGAGAATATAGTAGCCGTTAAGTGAGACGGTCCATGGACCAAGTCTAGACAGTAGGAAAAGAACCCATTCAAAGAGAAAAACCTATAAATAGGCAGGAGAGGAGAGTAGAACTCCGATATTGAATATTGAAATTGTATATGTTCTTTTATTCAATCATATCTTCATCGTTCGTGATTTTCTTTCTATCAAATCCACCAAAAACATATCAATTCCAGTCACGGATTCAAGTGAATTTGTGACATTATCGTACTCTCGTTTTATACATAAATTTTGCCTCTCGCCAACAAGTGATGAATTTTGGCCAAATTATTTCAAAGGATTCACAATAATGAAAATTTGCCATAATTACCACCCCTATAGACTCAGTTCGGTTCGAACTCATTCCAACTCCGAGCAACCTCCGCCCGCCGTCCACCACCGGGGGAAACCCCGTTCCATTCTTCACCTCCGCCGCGATCGAGAGAGAAACGAAGAGAATGCGGGAGCCGCTGGTTTCGTCCGGGGAATTGGAGGAGAAGGCGACGGCAAGAGCCGCGGCGGACCCGGCGGCCAGTGAGAACAGAAGGAGAAGCCTAGCGATACGGACGACATGAGAGGAGTTGAGAGGTTTCACTCGGTCAGAGGTGAGGGGTCAATTTTCGAGATCACAAGGCACACACAAGAATTCTTACTAATAATTGATTTTTCCATTGAGAATTTATATTTCAATTTTGGGAAACTGAGTGAATCCGACTTGTATCCTCTCTTTCTGTCTCGTTTTGTAAGACAAAAAACAGGTTTCAATCACAAAAATTAATTTTTAATTCAGCCTAATTTGTATTTTTAGTCAAATATATTCTCAAGCAACCCAAGTCAAACAACAAATAACTAAATCGACTCTGAATAAATTCTCTCTTAGAAGACCATTTTATTGCATTAAAAGCCCAAATTGTGCCAATTCAATAATAGCTTCATTAGTCTTCAATTGCTCAGTTTAATGACGTCAATTTTTTGATTAAACACAACAGTGAAGCGAAAGTAGTTTCTGAGAAGCTTCTACTTGATGAACATGAGGAAATAAATGTAATGTTTTCTTTCACTTTTTTTCCATTATTCTTTTTATAACTTTTTACTTTTTGAAGTTTGTACACTGGATTCTGACATTATATATTATATAATATATCTTCATCCTGGCGGATCCTCCATCACCAGACTGATCCACGTCACCTCTCTAATCTCATCCGTAGGATCAAAAATCGGACGGCCACTGTTTTCTCTTTTTTTTTAGGCTTCTTTCTCTTTTGGAGTCTCCGCCTTCCGCCTTCCGCCTTCCGCCTTCCTCCTCACTCTCTCTCTCTCTCTCTCTCCCCGATACTAATTTCAAGCCATCCACACGCACACTCTCTCACACTGTAGAGAGATAGAGAGAGAGTGAGGTAGTCGCACCGAACGCCACGCCTCTCTCACTACAAACACTGTCTCAAGCGGCTTCTCAACTCACACGGTCTCTCTCTCATGGATTTGGAAATCGAAGTGGTGGAGCCTGAGATCAACAAAGCAAGTCCAGAAAAACCAGGGAGAAATTGTCGTGTTTGCCATTAGAGGATTCAGGGTTTGCCTTATCTGATAATGTGTAAGCCTCTTTTTTCAATTATTCAACAATTCTTCAGACTAATTCGTGTTTTTGTTGGTTAATGATAGACTTATAGTGTTTGATTGTGTATAGAAATTTTAATAGTTGAATTTGGGCATTAGTAAGTGTTAAAAGTGGTGGAAACATGGGGATTCTTTTATCAGGTTTTTTATTTAACCTATCACTTTCCAGTCGGTTTGTCACCTACTATGGAAAAGGACAATGGGAAGGGGTAGAAATCAATGGCAGGAGAAAGAGTGAGCTGAAGAAGATAGATGAAACGGAGCTTCTTCTGAATGGATAGGACTCGCCCTTCGCACAAAATTAGGTATGCTACATATGCATGTGTTTTCTCAGATCAATTATTAATTTAATTTGTAGAACTAGATTACTCTTCTTCGTATTGATTTCTCCTTCTTATGAGTAATTGATATTCCATCTCCTTATATCAGGGCTTAATCCTTTTTCTATTAATTTCTCCTCTATATTGTTGTAATTCTCCTTTCTAATGTCAAGACATAGATAGACGAGGTGCCACCAAGCTGAACTATACTACCCGTGGGGTGTACTTTGTAATGTCTCCAAATTGTTACTTTTGTATTACCCTTTTTTATCGAATTACCATTAAATATATATTGCAAGAGAAATAAACCGGTTCTTAATCCAAAAATAAGAAGAAAGAAGCAAGTTTGGAAATGTTCTTCTAACAACAAGTAAGGAAATGGATATCTTCCTTCATTTTTTCCATACTCTGCCTTCTTACCTCCTTTCTGTTTTCATATAGGTTTGTTCACTTTAGTCATGAATCGTATTTGTAACTTTGTTGCAGCCGCTTAATTAGTGCATAAGAACAAAAGTGACACTGTCATTGTTAACTTTCTTCTATTTATGGGTAAAAAGTAATTTCTTTTTTAATTTTTTTCTCCTTTTCTCCTATTTCAGGGTCTATGCAATTCTCAGTAGGTTCAAATTATTATTTTCTTCCTATCAAAAATCATTTCGGATAGGAAGAAAATTCAAAGCGAAAACCGCTGTCTAGTATTATTTATTAGTATTCTGACCAAGTACAAGCCATGAATAAGTAATTGAAACTGGGGCATCATTGAATTGTAAGTTTTGCATGAATCATCACATGGAGATCATCTGGTAAATAGTTCTCTCCCACCTATTAAATAATAAAAATAATAATAATAATTATTATTATTATAATTATAATAATGATAATTATAATAATTATTATAAAAATACTGATAATAATATCAATAGTAATAATAACAACAACTATAATAATAACAACAGTAGTATTAATAGTAATAATATTAATAATAATAACATAGTAATCTTGTAATTATGAAAAAACTTATTTTGTATTTTATTATTTATTTTATGGTCAGGTTTTGAGATATGGACGAATTTTTAGCATATATGTGTGGGTGTTTTGCTTCAAACACAACCAAGTAAAACTACATGATTTGGAATTATTACAAGTATGCGTGTTACTAACATGCATGTTGAAGAAAAGGTAAATTTTCAAATAGATATAGTATTATTCTTCTTTTGATGCATTGGTGTTAATATATGGACCAATTGGATTGTTGTGAGTTGCGGTACTTTTGCTGAGAAACCCTTGAAAAGGATGGAATTGCGCATTGGAAACCGGTTCGCCAATTTGATGGACTCATGTCAGTTCTCCAATTTTCTTCTCATGAATTTTTTTTCTGTATACGCCCCTGAAAAAAGTTTGAATTTCATCTAATGCCCTATGAAATTACTGATTTACATGAATATTAAGAAAGTTTCAATATTTAATCCCCAAAAAGATTCACTCTTTATACTTTCTTTGGAACAAAATGCCAAGCTATTTAGTATTGCAAATAAACTAAAAATTGAAAACGAAATTAAATAATAAAAATGAACCACAACATTAAATATGGTTCATTGCTTCAACAATTGAATGTGGTTGAAACAGAATATTTCCTTTTTTTTTGGGATGTATGTGCATTTTTAAAGATTTTAAGGGGTAGAAGAATTTTTTTTGTAAATATACTTTATTTATAGATATTTAATAGATCAGCTACAAAAGGTCCAGGTTGTTACAGGAGCCAACAAGGTATTTTTCTGCAATTTTAATATTTTTTTAATAATTTTCTTTTTAATATATATTTTTTATTTTTTTTATACATGATTTTGTGATAGAAGCACTAAGGTCAATTTCCCTTCTTTCTTTGAGTGTCAAAAACAGGAAAAAAGTTCTCAATATGCCTCTAGCTGATTTTCTCTCTGATATTGGAATTATGAAATGTTACATAAAAGCCCTCAAAAGGACATTCCTGCAGTTTTTCGTATATATTAGAGGCATGATGGAAATTTTTCATTTTACATGGGCATTTGCTGACAAAAACAAGGTGGCCTCAGCTGATTAGTCGTAAACTCTTGTCATTTTCTTTGAGAAAAATGATCTAACAAATTTATATATATCTCAAACTAGCTATTTGTAAATTTTATTTATGTACTCATATATATATATATATATATATATATATATATATATATATATATATATATATGTAAATAGAAGCAAGTTGTGGACTCTATTACCTAATTGTTGGGAGATTTGTCGTTGCTATATCGTGAACCAATTTTAATATTATATTGTTTTACATAATTGTACATTATACTGATTATACAAAAATGGATAACGAAATTAAAAATGTATATTATATTGTTAAAAAATTAAGAGAACCACTGGCTTCTTAGTTTCTATTAAGATCAGCTCGTGCTCAGTACAAGTGTGAATATTATGTGAATGGGCAAGTTTCTCACCCCTCGTTTTAAATTTGGCATCAAATCACAAAGAATGATAGTGAATCTCGTTGACTCGTTTAATTTTGCCAACATAGTCTTGGTCAGAAAGGTGCACTTTAGACAAATATCAGAAAACACGGATCCAAAGTAGAATATTTCAGTTTATGGAAACTTCTTAATATTTGATTTTTTATCTTTGTGAAACTATGAAAGGGCATCAAAAATATTCTTGAAACGACAATGGAGAAAGTTAAAAAACGAAGTAGTTGCCCTAGTTTGGTTTCTTGATGTGATGTGTGTCTAGAAGGCTTACTATGACTAGTCTAAGATAATTGGTCTTGATTTTTATTGATATATAGATTCTTTTATGCACAAATTGTGGATCTATTATTTAAATTGAATAATTGAGTCAAAAATAGTTTGGAGTTGGAGTTCGATATGAATTAATTAAGTTCCTATTGAATACTGATAGAAACGTTCAATGGTTTCGTAGTTTAATTTCCCTAAACTTCATATTTTGATTGCCCTAAAACCACTCCTGTCCTACTCACCCAGTATGGACACAAGTGTTTTTCAATTTGACTGAAAGTCTTTTTTTTTGAATAAACTGATTGGAAACTTGCTTTGTCATCAGTTTTATCTCCGTCCTTTACGTTAAGTTAGAAATCATTTTAAGAAAATAAAATTTGCAATTAATTCTATCCTCTAAATATGATGTATCAAAATTCTATTTAAAAAATCTTGAGGACTATATGGCGTTATTACCTATCATGTTATGAACTGTGATGAAATAATTTGGTTTTCACTCGCCTCCAAGATTTTGCTGACCATGTAAATACAGTGTTTTTCTGGCCAGACATAAATTACGCATTCTTGTTTTATACATGCATCAAATTTGTTTTTGTACAAATGTAGCGGTGCAAATTTCATCAATCATCATCAACAGTTTCAAATACCTTTTTTAAGATTGTTTCGTGATCAATTAATTGAGCCCAACGATATTTTTTTTTGACGCAGGACATAAACAACTAGTAACCATATATAACTTCTTTTATTATTATTTCTTTGAATAGACACTACATATTACCTGGACATGCTGCCAAATTTAAATATGTTGCATGAATTTCAACCAATATAAATCCATTTGGAACCTTTTTTTTTTGACAATAATTATACATAATATATGATCCTATTAATTTGTTCACAATCCCCACGCAATCAAAGAACAATAATTCAATCAGTCAACCATCCAAGTCATAACAGTGCCTCAAAGTCAAAAAATATCTCTTTCGAAATTGTCTCCCTTCCATTCTCAGAAATCTATTTTCAAACTAGTTAATGCACACTAATATTCAAAATTCTATCTTACTTTAATCACTGTTCTTAAATAACCCACACAACTCACTCACTCTTTCACCCCAAAAGAAGAAACAAAAAAGAGAAAAGAAAACCCAAAAATCTCTCTCAAATAAAAAAAACCCTAAAAATCCAATCATGGTAGTCTTGCGTGCCGACGGATCATCATTATCCCCTCTTAGTTTTGTGTTGCATGTTTTACGAGGAAGATGGTTCATGCTTTTCGCTGCGATACTTGTCATGGCCGGAGCGGGCGGAACATACGTCTTTGGAATTTACTCCAAAGATCTAAAAACAAACCTAGGCTATGACCAACAAACCCTAAACACAATAAGTTTCTTCAAGGACCTAGGTGCAAATGTAGGAATTTTACCGGGCTTAATCAATGAAGTTACCTCTCCATGGGTGGTTCTTCTATGTGGGGCCGGCATGAATCTTGTTGGATATTTGATGATATATCTAGCTCTTGTTGGAAAAACAGCACCTCCTCGTGTTTGGCTTATGTGTATTTATATTGCAATAGGGGCCAATTCACAATCTTTTGCGAATACCGGTGCTCTTGTCACGGCGGTGAAGAACTTTCCGGAGAGTCGAGGGGTTGTTCTTGGTCTTCTTAAAGGTTTTGTTGGTCTTAGTGGTGCAATTTTCACTCAACTCTACTTAGCCATATATGGAAATGACTCCGAGTCTCTAGTTTTACTCATGGCCTGGTTACCGGCTGTTATTTCGATAATTTTCGTTTACACTATACGAATAATACCGTATAGTCGGGTAGGTGGTGAAACAAAAGCCTTCTTTCGGTTCCTCTACATCTCGATAGTCCTAGCAGTGTTTCTCATGATAATTATTATCGTAGAGCAACAAGTTCATTTCTCTCATGCTGCATATAGTATCGCCTCGACGATAGTAGTAATACTCATCTTCCTCCCCCTCTCTATAGTCGGGCGAGAAGAGCTCAAAGCTCTTAGACAAAGTTCATCTGAACCCAAACCCCAACCCGAACCCGAAAAACACATAACCATTGTAACCGTTTCGAACACGAGCTCACAGCCTGAACCAGTCCTGACTACAAACTCAAACCCAGACTCCGACTCAACACTAGGGTGCCTTAGTCTCAAAAATGCATTTAATCCGCCGGCGAGAGGAGAAGATTACTCAATCATGCAGGCGTTATTTAGTATCGACATGATAATCCTTTTCCTCGCTACGATATGTGGTATAGGTGGCACGTTAACCGCTATTGATAACATGGGCCAGATTGGACAATCTTTAGGCTACCCTAGCAAAAGCATCAACACGTTTGTATCTCTCTATAGTATTTGGAATTATGCAGGTCGTGTTGTCGCTGGTTTCACCTCTGAGTATTTCCTCTCAAGGTATATCATCTTCGTTTTAAATACTATTTTCCATCTGAAATGATTCATAACTCTTTAACTATAAATTACTTAGTTATCTAAGACAGTTCTCGTACCTGTTCGTGTACATTTTTATGATTATTAACTTCTAGTTTGTTTACAATCATATATTTATTAGGTTCAAAATCCCCCGACCATTGATGCTAACTTTCATCATGCTCCTCTCGTGTGTCGGTCACATGCTAATCGCGTTCGGTGTTAACCAAGGTCTCTACGCAGCGTCAGTCATCATCGGCTTTTGTTTCGGAGCCCAATGGCCACTACTCTTCGCGATAATCTCCGAAATATTCGGTCTCAAATATTACTCCACGTTATACAATTTCGGTGCTGTTGCCAGTCCTGTTGGATCGTACATACTCAACGTGAGAATAACTGGCCATAACTACGACACAGAAGCAGCTAAACAACATGTAAATTCCACTACGAGGAGAGGCGACCTGACATGTCTAGGCGTACAGTGTTTCAAAAAGTCATTTTTAATAATCACAATTGTTACATTCGTCGGAGCGATTGTATCTTTAATATTAGTTTGGCGGACGAGGAACTTTTATAAGGGAGATATTTATGCAAGATATAGAGATGGAGCTTCGGTGAAAGGAAATGGGGCGGCAGAAATGGTGAGCTCTAGTTCAGACAATAGTAAAATAGAGAAAGAGAAGGAAAATAATGGTGTTGTAAGTGGGAACAAAGTCTAGCTAAATTAAATTGATGGATGTATTTTGTCTGTCGCACGTGTGGAAATTTCAGACTTTGTAGCAATAAATTTTAATTTTTTGGATGAAATTTGGTAGGGTTTGTTCGAATCTCTGTGGAAAATACTAGATGATATTATCATAGTTTGAAGTCAAATTGCTTGCATCTTATGTTTTTCCTTATTATAAACACAATATTTGACTGAATCCTAGAAGTCTGGAAGAAGGTTTCGAAGAGCATCTGAATCAAATTTCGAAAAAAGCATGAAGCCCACTGGAAGTCAGGACAATTAATTGGGCCTTACTTCCATTTTTGTTTTAGTGTGGGTTAATAGCTGGAAATTACAGCTGAGAAGGCTATCTTACCTAGAGGTGGCAAAATCTGACCCGACCCATCCGAACCCAAATCCGACCGATCCGAATCCAAACGACCGAGACCCGAAATACCCGTAACCCGAATGACCCGAAACCAGAAATACCCAAGACCCGAATGACCCGAAACCCGAATGACCCGAGACCCGAACGACCCGAGATCCGAACGAACCGAAACCCGAATGACCCAAGACCCGAATGACCCGAACCTAAATAACCTGAACTTGCATATAATTAATGAATGGTCATACACCTGTTGATTTCACTGTTATGCTAGTATTATTTATTATTTTATAATATCTTATTTTATTTTTTATAATGTCAACATATTTTTTTAGAAAATAATATATTAATTATATTGATTTCTAAGACATAAAATTTTATTTGAGACTTTTGAGCTTATCGGCATCTTTTTACAGTTTGCACAAAATTGAAAATAGATAGATATTTATTTAATGAAAGATTTTTCACACAAGTTAAATACGGTGCGTAACTAGAGCTGGCAAAATCTAACCTAACCCGAAATCCGACCCAAAAATGTTGACAAGTCAACGACCGGAAACCCGACATGAACCCAAACAACCCGAGACCCGAAATACCCGGAACACGAGACCCGAACGATCCGAAATATCCGAGACCCGAACGACCCGAGACCCGAATGACCCGAGACCCCAACGACCCGAAACCTGAATGACCTTACCCGACCCACCCATTTGCTACCTCTAATCTTATCCAGCCTTCTGTCCGTATTAAAATCATGCATGTTAATAACAATTTCCATGGCATTTCTATAGGGACCGAATACAATTTCTCAGATACTGAATCCAATTTCCAGCATTTTTCTATAGAGGAATATACTTTCAGATACTGAATACAATTTCCAGGGCATTTCTGTTAAGACAATGTAATTTCTGAGACATGTATCAGTTTTGAGTCATACACATGTAAGCTGACTTGTCACTTGACAATTTAGAATTTATTTTTTTTGAATACTTGCTTGTTGACAGTTTAGAATTAATATGGCGACTGATGAGAATCACCAGCCTAACAACCATCAGTTTATCATAATTTGGAAGTTTACTTCCACACTCATTTTGTTAAGTCTCTGATTTAATTGGCATTTCCTCATGACCAACCCTTGACTTCTCGTCAACTAAAGTTGATAAAAAATCCCTTTCATTGTTGCTAGGAATGAATGATACTCTAATTTCCTAGTACTACCAATATACATTAGTTAGTCACTAACATATACAGCCACCCTTGTTCTTACACTAAATACCCACTCCTAAAACCAAATAACAATTAATGGCAATGGTGTTAGATGCATTTCTCACCAACTTTTCTCAAGAGCTGATTAAGATGGTACGGAGCGAGTTCGTCATGTTTTTTGGTACCACAAACGAAATAGAAAAACTCGCCAACTTGGTACAAAACATTCAAAGTGTTTTAATCCATGCCGAGATGAAACGAACGAAAACTCCAGCAATCTCGACCTGGCTAATGAATCTGAAAGATATAATGTACGATGGCGATGATATTCTTGATCTTTGCCGAATCAATTCTCAAGAAATTCCCTCTCATTCTACCTCTTCTAATCCCTTACTTTGCTCGCAAATCTCTATGAATCCTATATTGTGTTACAAAATAAGCAAGAAAATCAAGTCTCTCAACCAAAGGTTAGAGGGCTTAGTTCAAAGCATGTCCATGTTAGGTTTGATTGAACAAAGTTTAGGAGTGGTGACCTCTCACGTCCATCAAGTAGACTCTGGCTTTAGTCGTCGAACGGATCCTGTTGTAGTTCATTCTGATTTAGTTGGTGAAAAGATTGAAAAAGATACCAATAAATTAGTCGATGTTCTCACCAAAGATCAAGAAATTCATATAGAGAAATTTTCTACTGTTGTGGCAATTATAGGAGTAGGGGGCGTCGGTAAGACCACACTCGCCAAAAAGGTGTATAATCACCAAAGGTTCGACGATGAGTTCCAAATGAAAATTTGGATATGTGTTTCTAAAGAACCGAGAGAGATTGATATATTGAAGAGTTTTATCAGACAAGCGGGGGGCGACTGTGAGGAAGCGCAAGAGATATCTGAGCTCGTCCCAAAGGTCGAGAACATCGTAAGGAGGAAGAAATTTTTTCTTGTTTTGGATGATGTTTGGCGTGAGAGTCAGAAGGTTTGGGATGATTTGTTGAGAAATCCATTAATGAGCGGCTCTTTGGGAAGCAAGGTTTTAGTCACAACACGAGATGAAGGAGTCGTGAAGAAAACAAAAGCGGTCTTTTCGCATCGGGTGGAGATGCTGGATGATGAAGACGGCTGGTCCTTGCTTGTCAAGCAGGTATGCTCTCTTCATTTTGCTTAATTTTCACACACAACTTGTCTTGTATTTGAAAATAGATGTAACTTATTAAAACTCATGTTCATTTTAAATAGGTGCTTTCAGATGGAAAAGAAGATGAAATTGATGACCTTAAAGATATTGGACTGAAAATCGTACGAAAATGTGATGGTTTACCTCTTGCGATCAAAACCATAAGTGGCGTTCTGTGCACTAAGCTCAAGGTAAGAAGTGCTTGGGAAGGGGTAGTAAATAATACCTCTTGGTCTATGACTGGTTTACCCGAAGAAATTCACAAAGCTTTTTATCTTAGCTATGTAGATTTACCGCCCCATCTTAAGCAGTGTTTTATTTACTGTTCGATATATCCTGAAGATTGGATATTCTATTATATAGAATTGGTTCATCTTTGGATTGCAGAAGGGTTTTTGCAAATGGAGGGTGATGCGTCCCACCTAACTGAGTTTGGAGATGAGTGTTACAGAGAGCTAATAATGCGAAATCTTTTCGAGGTAGACAATGACTATTATGGTCAAGATTTATGCAAATTGCATGATCTTTTACGATCATTTGGTCAATATCTAGCGAAAGAAGAGAGTTTTGTTATTGGTGAAGGGAAAAGGTTAAGTACCAGAACCTCTGTAACAAAGCTCCGTAGACTGTCCGTGTTTGATGAAGAGGTTGAGATAAATCATTTAAAAAAACAGCGATTTTTAAGGACCTTAATTTGGTTTAATTGTCCCAAAATTGAGTTTGATGGTGTATTGAACCGTCTTTCTTACCTTCGCATATTAGATCTCACCGATTCCAAAATTATAACCTTCCCTAATTCTTTCTGTAAACTCGTACACTTGAGATATCTCGAACTTTGCAAGTCCATAATATCAATTCTTCCTGAATCTTTAGGCGATCTAACAAATCTAGGATATTTAGGTCTATCACTATGCACAAATTTGAAAACACTCCCCAAAACCATTATTAATCTACATAAATTGCGCACTTTGAGTTTAATTCAGACGCCGGTCGAAGGCATCCCAACAGGGTTGAGACAACTAACAAATCTTGTTGAATTGGTAGGATTTCAATCAAACACAAATAGCGAGAGAAAACTAAGCAGTTTGGAAGAACTTGGACCTCTCTCGCAACTCGGTCTCCTCAATTTGAAGTGTCTAGATAAGACAACTTACAGCATACTGGCGAGGAACGCTGAATTGCATAAAAAATCGCATCTTAGAAAAATGAGATTTGAATGGACGGTATGTGAAGAAGATTGCGAAAACGAAGCCCAAAAGGAAAGAGTAGAAGAGGTTTTTAATGAGCTTTACCCTCCACCTTGTTTAGAATGTTTCACGATTTACGGATTCTCAGGAAGATTCTTACCGACTTGGATGAATATAAGTTCTTCTCTTCAAAATTTGATATATTTAAAAATAGAAATGTGTACATTTCTGGAGACACTACCGCCGCTCGGACAATTTTCCAATTTGGAGTATTTGCATCTTAAGGGCACAAATTCAATTGCACGCATCGGGTTTGAATTCCTTGGAAATAACATAATGGAAACCGGAATTGCATTTCCAAAACTGGAGAAATTAGTATTTCAAAGAATGTACAATTGGAGAGAGTGGAAATGGGAAAAAGAACTGAAAGCAATGCCAAATTTGAAAAAATTGGATATTTTGAATTGCCCCAAATTGAAATCCCTTCCTGATGGTCTTCTTCACCAAGCAATTTCTTTACAATCAATGGTGATTGCAGATGCAGAAACCCTAGTTGAAATAAACAATCTTCCTTCACTTGAAAAGCTACAAATTATACAGAACCGAAATCTCAAATCAGTTTCAAACCTACCGAGTCTCCGATATATCGGAATAAGAGGCTGCCCCGAATTGGAAAATTTGCAGTTTACGAATTTTGTACAAAATATGGAATTATTTGATTCTGAAACAGAAATTATTTCGAATTTTTTAATTGGTGTGAAATTAGAGAATCTGACGATGTGGTGTAATGAAAAATTATTGAGGCGATTGTGTGGAAAAGAATTCGGATCCGAATGGAATAAAATTAAGCATATTCATGAGGTGAAGATCTATTCAGAAGATAGGTCTCAGCATGTGTTTTATACCAAGATACCATTTTGTTTGACAACAAACACAAAAGCTGGTACTGACTTATGTAATTAATTAATTCACTTTTGTGTATTTTCTTTTTGTTTAATTTTCTTGTTTTTCTGAACTGTACAGATCTGGTTACAATAAAACTGACTAATTTTCGACTAGTCAGTAGTAATTGGGTCTAGCTAGTTCCTTTCCTGAAAAACAGGAAATTAATTCCTATTAATCCCCAATACTACCCATTTAATTCCAGTTTTATTCCAGCAACAGATCATGTTTTTTTGTTGAATTAATTAATTGTTTTTATTTCTTTATTTGCAATGGTAGGTTGAAGAAACTGCACAATCAGATGAAGATATATTTCTGATGGAAGATGCAACAAAAATGATTTTTTCTGGTCCTTATGATCTGTAAAATTCGGAAAAAATTAAATTTCTTATCTAATTCAAACAAAAGTATTTTCCTTCAATGCATAGTTGTAAAAGAGAAATATTCCGACTCTTGTGTGATGCTTCTGCCTTCTAATATCCGAACAATTATGTAGTTTAGCTTAATTAATTATAGTTATTTGCTAATATTAGTTTTGATTGAATATCAACCAGATACTAAAAAAATGAATATCAACCAAGAAATCAATCTTCAATAATTGATCAAAATGTACTTGTCAAACAAATTTGAAATGAATTCTGATTTTGTAGACATTACAAAAATTCTACATGTTAACTTGAAATAAATTATAATTAATTTCTTTTTTAACTAGCTCACCTACTAATTTTGCCATATTTCACAATTCAATATAAAAACTGCGAATCAAATTTAATCCAATCCCCTACAATTCAAACCGAACCAATTCTTTTTCATCCATCATTTTTCAATTTTTTCATCCAATTTCTCATCTTTCTTCTCTGTCTCCTCCAAAGCATCACTTTCTCCCTCTCTCTCCTCTCGAAATTTTGCGTAAATATCGCCTCTATAAAAATCCTTCGTCCTCCAAATGAGCACTAACATAACTGCGGCAGAAGCGAATGTCACTGCCGTAATAATTAAAAACACTTTTTTATAACACTCCACTCCAATACAAGTCAACACCTTTTCTGATGAGCCGACAAGCTTTCTTCCCCCATTTTGTCTCTTTGCCTCTTGATCGTATAAATACCCTGCAATCCGAACATTTAATACATACGACCCAACCGGACTCGCGAGTCCCCCAAAATTATATAAAGTAGAGAAGTATTTGAGTCCAAACAACTCGGAAATGATGGAAAACAGCAACGGCATGAAAGCACCAAAACAGAAGCCTAGAACGACTGAAGCGACATAAAGAGAACCGGGGACTCCAAACGCGATTAACAAATGGCTCACGCAAGACAACAGAAGGACGAAAGTGAAGAGTAAAGGACGCGGTACTTTGTATTTGGAAAGCAGGAACTCTGAGGAGAAGCCGATCGCGACTTGGCCTCCGTAATTCCAAATGCTGATGAGAGAAACGAAAGTCGCGATGCTTCTTTGAGGGTAGCCTAAAGACTTGCCTATTTGTCCCATGTTGTCAATGGCGGTTAGGGTTCCACCTACTCCAAAAACCGTGGATATGAAGATGATTATCATGTCGGGACTCACTAGGGCTTGTAAGATTGTGTAATCTTCACCGAGTTTTGGCGATTTGAATAATTTCACTACTTTCGATTGATTATTTGTAGTTTCACCTGGAATAGTTTTTATTAGGTTCAAAATCCCCCGACCATTGATGCTAACTTTCATCATGCTCCTCTCGTGTGTCTGTCACATGCTAATCGCGTTCGGTGTTAACCAAGGTCTCTACGTAGTGTCAGTCATAATCGGCTTTTGTTTCGGAGCCCAATGGCAACTACTCTTCGCGATAATCTCCGAAATATTCGGTCTCAAATATTACTCCACGTTATACAATTTCAGTGTGGTTGCCAGTCCTGTTGGATCGTACATAGTCAACGTGAGAATAACTGCCCATAACTACGACACAGAAGCAGCTAAACAACATGTAAATTCCACTATGAGGAGAGGTGACCTGACGTGTCTGGGCGTTCAGTGTTTCAAAAAGTCCTTTTTAATAATCACAATTGTTACATTCGTCGGAGCGATTGTATCTCTAATATTAGTTTGGCGGACGAGGAACTTTTATAAGGGAGATATTTATGCAAGATATAGAGATGGAGTTTCAGTGAAAGGAAACAGCACGGAAATGGTGAGCTCAAGCTCAGACAATGGTGGAAGAAAATAAGAGGAGAGAACTAATGGTGTTACAAGTGGGAACAAGGCTAGCTAAATTAGTCAGATTTATTGGTCTTTGTTGCGCGTGTATGGAAATTTATGGCTGGACGCTGGAAATAAATTTCTATTTTTTCAGATGAAATTTGGTAGGGTTTGTTGAGTCTTTGTAGAAAATATCAGATGATATTGTCATAGTTTGAAGTCAAACTACAGTTACTTTGCAGCTTATATTTTTTCTTATTATAACACATATTTGACTAAATCATAGCAGTTTGGAAGAATTAATGTTTTGAAATCATTGTCATTTGAATCAAATTTCTGAGCTTCACAAATAAAATAATGCATTTGAATCAAAGAAGCCTATTTTATTGGACCTTACTTCCATTTTTTATTTTAGTGTAGGTTAATAGCTGGCAATAACAGGCTTTAGCCCAAGAGGCTTTTTTATCCAGCATTCTGTACGTATAAAAATCAGGCCTGTTAATAGCAAGTTCCTTAGACTGGATGTTATTTCTCAAAGACTGAATTTCACATAGGATAGAGTGAATATATTCTTTTCACATAGTTAGACTGAATATATTCTCAGATTTTTCTAGAGGGAGTACAATATGCAGATACTGAAAATAATTTCCAGGATAGACTGAATATATTCTCCGATTTTTTTTTTTTTGAAAGAAAATTTGGAGAGGGCTTGTTCATCCCCCTTCCAAACAAGGCCGATCATGTGGTTTTGGAGACCTTAGAAGGACTATCTTTCAAGCCCTTAGAATTTTTAAAATAATATTATTTAAAAGTACCTAATTAATTTGAATCTAATGAAATTAAGTATAAAATTAATGAAAAATTAGATTGAAAATAGAAGGAATTAAGGAACATTTAATATGATAGGAGAGAAGTTTATTGAATTTAAAAGGAAGTCTGAGACCTAAATGAATTGAGAATTTTCCTTATTTATCATTTATTGGAATTCATTCTTTCTTTCTTTTTTTTTCTTTTTTTTCATTCTATTTTTTCTTAGCTTTCATTTTTATCTTTTTTTCTTTCATTTACTTTCCATGCCGTGCAAATTGCAATAATGTAATGACAGATGAGACGTTTCTTTCTCTGGCATTAAATGAGTCTGTCATGTTTTAAATGCAAAACAATTCTTTAATAGAGTTTTATTATTTCTTTTTACAAAACTAATGTGAATCCAATAATATTGTTCCACATCAGTAAAAGTAAGAAGTTGTAGAATTAATGTATCAGAATAAAATAAGTGCTAAACTCTTCTTTTCTTCCCTAAACCGATATTTTCCTTACTTCCACTTTCATGACTTTTTTTTTGAAGTGGCCAAAAAAAAAAAATTAATTAAGAGAATGGCCTAGTTTTGAAAATATTTGCAGAAGTAGCCATTTCGCCCAGTCGCTGGGCGAAACACGAGTAGTTTTGCCCAGCCACTGGGCGAAACACAGCGAAAATGGATTACCGCCCAGCTAATCAAGCCTTCTTTCTGTTTCGCCCGTTCGCTGGGCGAAAGAGATTTAGTATCGGTTCTTAACAAATAACCGATATAAAATACAAAGGTCCGCAACGGTTATTTAGAGATAACCGTTACAGAACAATTTAGTAGCGGTTATTTAGTAATAACCGTTACAGAATCATTTAGTATCGGTTATGTTTTAAAACCCGTTACAAAACACATTTAGTATCGGTTCTTTATAAATAACCGATACTAAAGGATTCTGTAACGGTTCTTCATATATAACCGCTACTAATTTTATCTGTAACGGTTCTCTAAAAATAACCGTTGCGGAATTTTGTATGTTATATCGGTTATTTGTAAGAACCGATACTAAAGGCGGCGAAAAGACCCTAATAATTGTCTCTGTTTCGACTGATTTTTTGAAAATTTTCGAAACCGTCGAAACAGAGGCGAAAATATTTATAAAGAACCGATACTAAATGTGTTTTGTAACGGTTTTTTAAACAGAACCGATACTAAATGATTCTGTAACGGTTATTACTAAATAACCGCTACTAAATTGTTCTGTAACGGTTATCTCTAAATAACCGTTGCGGACCTTTGTATTTTATATTGGTTATTTGTTAAGAACCGATACTAAATCTCTTTCGCCCAGCGAACGGGCAAAACAGAAAGAAGGCTTGATTAGCTGGGCGGTAATCCATTTTCGCTGTGTTTCGCCCAGTGGCTGGGCGAAACTACTCGTGTTTCGCCCAGCGACTGGGCGAAATGGCTACTTCTGCAAATATTTTCAAAACTAGGTCATTCTCTTAATTAATTTTTTTTTTTGGCCACTTCAAAAAAAAAAGTCCACTTTCATGGCCGCAGAAATGAAATATGAACCTAGAAAATAAATTTGGGGCACTTCCTTTTGAGAGGCCTCAGGCGGTTGCCTCTCCGGCCAAAGCTCAAGGCCGGCCCTGCTTCCAAATGTATTCTATTGCTAAAAAGATTATATACAATCTAGTCCTAATATTTACATCAGAAAAAAAAAAAAAAGTACCTATCTATACATCCTCATTAGTCTCCGTTGCTAAGTTTTACATATTTTCAAAAATGCTCAGCCCATTATTTATCTCTTCACCTAACTCTCACTTTCTGTTAGTCTCTCTCCCGCCGCCTCCGATTAACATTCTCTCTCTAAATCTCTGAGCCGCCTCCAATTCCATCTCCTCCAAGTTGATCTCTTCTTCAATCTCCTCGAGCAACACCACTCCATCTCTTCTCTCATCTGAGAATACGCGTCTACATCTCTCACGCCAGATGACGAAGTGAAATAGGGCTGTGATTTTGCGATGAATCTTGTCTGTTCCAACTTCGAAAAAGTCGACCATCCTTGTTAAAGGACGGCCTAGTTTAGATCGACCCTGTTGCTCTCGATTCAGCTTCTCCACAAGTCGATCCCAGTGTTGGAGGGTGTATTCACACCCTGAGAAGATGTGTTCAGTTGTTTCGATGCTATTTCGGCACAAATAACACCGGTTTGCAAGTTGGAAGCCTCTTTTACAGAGATTTTCCTGGGTGAGTATTTTATTTTGTGCTTTATTCCAGTGAAATATTTTAATTCGCAAGGAGATTTTTAATTGCCATATATATTGAAGATTGCTGTGGGTTAATACCCCTAACACCAGCGATTCATACGCTGACTTTGTAGTGAATATTCCCTTTTTGTTTAATTTCCACTTTATTCGATCTTCTTCTTCTATTAGTTGGATTTTGTTTGTGATAGTTATGAATTTTCTGTATTCTTCTTCTGCTTTTTCAGTTAAAATTCCGCGAAAAAGGTCCCTTTTGTCTGGCATCGCCAGTATCTGAGCCACCGTTCCGCTCGTAGATTCTGCATGTGAATACAGAGCTGGGAATTGATGACAGAGGATCCCCTCGCCCCAATCACTTTCCCAAAAGTTGGTGGATTTGCCATTACCTAGTTCGAAGCTGGATTTCTGTCGAAAGAACTCTAACTGTTTAGTGGTGTCTCTCCAAAAATATTCTCAGATTTTTTCCAGAGGGATTACATTTTGCAGATACTGAACATAATTTCCAGCTTTATTTATATCTAGAACCACCCTTGTTACACTATTTTTTTTAAGGAAGCACACTTGTTACACTAAACAACAACTTCTAATCCTAAAACCATAAATAACAAGTCATGGCAATGGTTTTAGATGCATTTCTTACCGACCTCTCTCAAGAGTTGATCAAGATGGTACGGAACGAGTTCGCGATGTTCTTCGGCACCACACACGAAATTGAGAAACTCACCGACTTGGTACAAAACATACGAAGTGTTTTAATGCATACCAACATGGAACGAGTGAATACTCCAGCAATCTCCACCTGGCTGATGAATCTGAAGGATATAATGTATGACGGCGATGATATTCTCGATCTTTGTCGAATCAAGTCTCAAGAAACCCCCCCTCCTTCTAATTCTTCTAATACCTTACGATGCCCGCGAATCTCTATGAATCCTATACTGTGTTACAAAATAAGCAAGAAAATCAAGTCTCTAAACAACAGGTTAGAAGGTTTAGTTCAAAGCATGTCGATGTTGGGTTTGATTGAACAAAGTTTAGGAGTGGTGACCTCTCGTGTAGATCAATTAGTAGACTCCGGCATCAGTCGTCAAACCGATCCTGTTGTGGTTCATTCTGAAGTAGTTGGTGAAAAGATTGAAAAAGATGCCAATATATTAGTCGATATTCTCACCAAAGATCAAGAAATGCATATAGAGAGAAATCTCGATGTTGTGGCAGTTATAGGAGTAGGGGGCATCGGTAAGACCACACTTGCCAAAAAGGTGTATAATCACCAAAGATTCGACGATGAGTTCCAGATGAAAATATGGATTTGTGTGTCGAAAGGACTGAGAGAGATTGATATACTAAAGAGTTTTATTAGACAAGCAGGAGGCGACTGTGAGAAAGCACAAGAGAAATCTGAGCTGGTCCCGAAGGTTGCGAGTATTGTAAGGAGGAAGAAGTTCTTTCTTGTTTTAGACGATGTTTGGCGTGAAAGTCAGAAGGTTTGGGATGAATTGCTGAGAAACCCTCTAAAGAGTGGCGCTTTGGGAAGTAAGGTGTTAGTCACCACACGAGATGAAGGAGTTGCGAGGAAAATGAAAGCGATCTCTTTGCACCGTGTGGAGATGTTGGGTGATGAAGACGGCTGGTCCCTGCTGGTAAAGCAGGTCTGTTCCCTTAATTTTACGAATTTTTCGCACTTAATTTGATTTGGCTTAAAAAAAAGATTAATCATTTTCAAAGTTTTGTTCAATAAATAGGTGGTTTCGGATGGAAAAGAGGGTGAACTTGATGGGCTTAAGGATATTGGACTGAAAATCGTTCGAAAATGCGACGGTTTACCTCTTGCGATAAAAACCATTGGTGGTGTTCTATGCACTAAGCTTAAGGTAAGAAGTGCTTGGGAGGGAGTAATAAATAACTCTTCTTGGTCTATGACTGGTTTACCCGAAGAAATTCACAAAGCTTTTTACCTTAGCTACGCAGATTTACCACCCCATCTTAAGCAGTGTTTTATTTACTGTTCGATATATCCTGAAGATTGGATATTCTATTATGTAGAATTGGTTCATCTTTGGATTGCAGAAGGGTTTTTGCAAATGGAGGGTGATGCGTCCCACCTAACTGAGTTTGGAGATGAGTGTTACAGAGAGCTAATAATGCGAAATCTTTTCGAGGTAGACAATGACTATTATGGTCAAGATTTATGCAAATTGCATGATCTTTTACGATCATTTGGTCAATATCTAGCGAAAGAAGAGAGTTTTGTTATTGATGAAGGGAAAAGGTTAAGTACCAGAACCTCTGTAACAAAGCTCCGTAGACTGTCCGTGTTTGATGAAGAGGTTGAGATAAATCATTTAAAAATACAGCGATTTTTAAGGACCTTAATTTGGTTTAATTGTCCCAAAATTGAGTTTGTTGGTGTATTGAACAGTCTATCTTACCTTCGCGTATTAGATCTCACCGATTCCAAAATTACAACCTTCCCCAATTCTTTCTGTAAACTCGTACACTTGAGATATCTCGAACTTTGCAAGTCCATAATATCAATCCTTCCTGAATCTTTAGGCGATCTAACAAATCTAGGGTATTTAGGTCTATCACTATGCACAAATTTGAAAACACTCCCCAAAACCATTATTAAACTACATAAATTGCGCACTTTGAGTTTAATTCAGACGCCGGTCGAAGGCATCCCAACAGGGTTGAGACAACTAACAAATCTTGTTGAATTGGTAGGATTTCAATCAAACACAAATAGCGAGAGAAAACTAAGTAGTTTGGAAGAACTTGGACCTCTCTCGCAACTCGGTCTCCTCAATTTGAAGTGTCTAGATAAGACGACTAATAGCATAGTGGCGAGGAATGCTGAATTGCATAAAAAATCGCATCTTAGAAAAATGAGATTTGAATGGACGGTACGTGAAGAAGATTGCGAAAACGAAGCCCAAAAGGAAAGAGTAGAAGAGGTTTTTAATGAGCTTTACCCTCCACCTTGTTTAGAATGTTTCGTGATTTATGGTTTTTCAGGAACATTCTTACCGATTTGGATGAACATAAGTTCCTCTCTTCAAAATTTGACATATTTAAAAATAGAAATGTGTACATTTCTGGAGACACTACCGCCGCTCGGACAATTTCCCAATTTGGAGTATTTGCATCTCAAGGGTGCAAATTCAATTGCACGCATCGGGTTTGAATTCCTTGGAAATAACATAATGGAAACCGGAATTGCATTTCCAAAACTGGAGAAATTAGTGTTTCAAAGAATGTATAATTGGAGAGAGTGGAAATGGGAAAAAGAACTGAAAGCAATGCCAAATTTGAAAAAATTGGATATTTTGAATTGCCCCAAATTGAAATCCCTTCCTGATGGTCTTCTTCACCAAGCAATTTCTTTACAATCAATGGTGATTGCAGATGCAGAAACCCTAGTTGAAATAAACAATCTTCCTTCACTTGAAAAGCTACAAATTATACAGAACCGAAATCTCAAATCAGTTTCAAACCTACCGAGTCTCCGATATATCGGAATAAGAGGCTGCCCCGAATTGGAAAATTTGCAGTTTACGAATTTTGTACAAAATATGGAATTATTTGATTCTGAAACAGAAATTATTTCGAATTTTTTAATTGGTGTGAAATTAGAGAATCTGACGATGTGGTGTAATGAAAAATTATTGAGGCGATTGTGTGGAAAAGAATTCGGATCCGAATGGAATAAAATTAAGCATATTCATGAGGTGAAGATCTATTCAGAAGATAGGTCTCAGCATGTGTTTTATACCAAGATACCATTTTGTTTGACAACAAACACAAAAGCTGGTACTGACTTATGTAATTAATTAATTCACTTTTGTGTATTTTCTTTTTGTTTAATTTTCTTGTTTTTCTGAACTGTACAGATCTGGTTACAATAAAACTGACTAATTTTCGACTAGTCAGTAGTAATTGGGTCTAGCTAGTTCCTTTCCTGAAAAACAGGAAATTAATTCCTATTAATCCCCAATACTACCCATTTAATTCCAGTTTTATTCCAGCAACAGATCATGTTTTTTTGTTGAATTAATTAATTGTTTTTATTTCTTTATTTGCAATGGTAGGTTGAAGAAACTGCACAATCAGATGAAGATATATTTCTGATGGAAGATGCAACAAAAATGATTTTTTCTGGTCCTTATGATCTGTAAAATTCGGAAAAAATTAAATTTCTTATCTAATTCAAACAAAAGTATTTTCCTTCAATGCATAGTTGTAAAAGAGAAATATTCCGACTCTTGTGTGATGCTTCTGCCTTCTAATATCCGAACAATTATGTAGTTTCGCTTAATTAATTATAGTTATTTGCTAATATTAGTTTTGATTGAATATCAACCAGATACTAAAAAAATGAATATCAACCAAGAAATCAATCTTCCATAATTGATCAAAATGTACTTGTCAAACAAATTTGAAATGAATTCTGATTTTGTAGACATTACAAAAATTCTACATGTTAACTTGAAATAAATTATAATTAATTTCTTTTTTAACTAGCTCACCTACTAATTTTGCCATATTTCACAATTCAATATAAAAACTGCGAATCAAATTTAATCCAATCCCCTACAATTCAAACCGAACCAATTCTTTTTCATCCATCATTTTTCAATTTTTTCATCCAATTTCTCATCTTTCTTCTCTGTCTCCTCCAAAGCATCACTTTCTCCCTCTCTCTCCTCTCGAAATTTTGCGTAAATATCGCCTCTATAAAAATCCTTCGTCCTCCAAACGAGCACTAACATAACTGCAGCAGAAGCAACTGTCACTGCCGTAATAATTAAAAACGCTTTTTTATAACACTCAACTCCAATACAAGTCAACGCCTTTTCTGATGAGCCGAGCTTTCTTCCCCCATTCTGTCTCTTTGCCTCTTGATCGTATAAATACCCCGCAATCCGAACATTTAATACATACGACCCAACCGGACTCGCGAGTCCCCCAAAATTATATAAAGTAGAGAAGTATTTGAGTCCAAACAACTCCGAAATGATGGAAAATAGCAAGGGCATGAAAGCACCGAAACAGAAGCCCAGAACAACTGATGAGACATAAAGAGAACCGGGGACTCCAAACGCGATTAACAAATGGCTTATGCAAGACAACAAAAGAACGAAAGTGAAGAGTAAAGGGCGTGGTACTTTGTACTTGGCGAGCAGGAATTCTGAGGAGAAGCCGATCGCCACTCGGCCCCCGTAATTCCAAATGCTGATGAGAGAAACGAAAGTCGCGATGCTTCTTTGAGGGTAGCCTAAAGACTCGCCTATTTGGCCCATGTTGTCAATGGCGGTTAGGGTTCCACCTACTCCAAAAACCGTGGATATGAAGATGATTATCATGTCGAGACTCACTAGGGCTTGTAAGATTGTGTAATCTTCACCGAGTTTTGGCGATTTGAATAATTTCACTACTTTCGATTGATTGTTTGTAGTTTTTATAGGATTTATAGGAGGCGTTAGTTCGATTGGATTGATTTGTGGTGGTTGGCTGTTTTGCGGTAATTGTGTTTTCTTTTTGTAAATCGAGATTTCTTCTCTTGCAACAATGGCGAGTGGGAGGAAGAGGAGGAACAAAACTAGGGCAGAGCTGGCACTGTATTCTGCTCGAGTGAAAGAGAAACTCTTTTGCAAGATAATCGCTATCATTAAATAAACCGCAAGCGCTAGTGAAATATACAAAATTGAACAAAATATCTTCATCTCATTATCTGATCGAGTCGGTTTCATGAGCCGGATTGTTCGAACAAAAAACACCGAAATTGCGGCTGGCAACCAAGCAATTAACAACACGAGAGATTTGGAATCGTTCCCATAAAACGCAAGATACAATTGCGTGAAAATCGCTCCACTCAAACCAACAAACCCTTTTAGCAAACCAAGCACAACCCCTCGACTCTCCGGAAAGTTCTTCACACACGTAACAAGAGCCCCTACACAAATTCACCAAACAGTTCAACAATTAAATCACAACAATCACCCAACAAATTAACACTTCAAAAAGAAAATTCAGTCCAATCAAATCACCTGTATTAGCAAAAGCTTGAGAGTTCGCGCCGATCGCAATATAGATACACATCTGCCAAAGCTTCACCTCGGTTAATTTCCCCGTAATGGCCAAATAAACCATGAAATACCCAAAGAAATTCATGGCAGATCCAATTGCAAGTACGAACCAGGTCGGCGTGACCTCAGCGATGAGGCCGGCGTGGATTCCGACATTGGCGCCAAGATCCTTGAAGAATCCAAGCGTGTTTAGGGTTTGTTGGTCATAATTAAGGGTCAATTTGATGTCTTTGGAGTAAATCGCAAAAATGTATGTGGCTCCGGCCGCCGACATTATGAGGAAGCATGCGTAGACCATGAACCAACGGCCTTGCAGGATTGAGAGAGTTAGGCTTGTGGGGTTTTCAGAGAAGAATGCCATTTGTTATGTTCTCTCTATCTATGAAGTAGAAATAACAGCAAAAAGGGATTTGTTATGTTTTTCTCTCTCTCTATGAAGTAGAAATAACAGCACAAAGGGATTTGTTATCTTTCTCTCTCTCTCTCTCTTCTCTCTCTCTCTCTCTCTCTCTCTCTCTCTATGAAGTAGATATAACAGCACAAAGGGATTTATTATGTTCCTCTCTCTATGAAGTAGAAATAACAGCTCAAAGGGAGTATAAATTGTACAAGTGGAAGCAGGAAGTACTAATGGGGAGAAGAAAGGTGTGAACAAAAGATATTTGTTTCTTTCTTGATCTTTAATTCTAGACTAGATCAAGAGATTCACAACGGCGAATCACTGATTGGAGAGGTGTTTAGTTTTATGTGGCAGTATTGAATGTATATTCCACGTGAGTCTAACAATTTTATTTAGAGATCAGTCATTGTTTAATTAAAGTTGGCATGTTGTTTCCAGTCCTTTTGTGCTTTGCTGTATGGTTGCAAGCATTTGGGAGGTGATTTTCACACCGCGCTCACTGTTCAATAATTGATCAGACTTCGAAGAGAAATAATACTACTGCTAAAGATATTTTTCCATATAATAAAATGATATTTTCTTGATTAATTTTGCAAGATAGAACATGTGCTTTTTGTTACCTTGTGGGAATTGTAATCCCGTGACTGACGGACACCCGTGATTTAAGATTCGAATTGTTTTTCAGTTCATTAAGTGTGGTCAACATAGGATTTGGACTCTGTAATAATAATAATAATAATAACCAATCAGAACTTAATAATAATAATAATAATAATAATAATAATAATAATAATAATAATAATAATAAACATCACTAAGTTCCAACTTGAACATCATATAAAATAACAGCAAAATATACCACATACCATCAGTTTCATAACCTTTACCATCATATTCACTTTACCCCAAAAGAAAAAGACCTTAATTACTACAATATAACTAAACTTTTACCAAAATAAACGATACCATAACCTACCATATACCAAAAACCTTTACCACCAAAATATTCACTCACCCCAAACGTAAAAACCTTTACTACCATACTAAACCTTTACCACACAATACATTCACTCAAAAAACACAAAAAGAAACCTTGACTCTTTAACAGTAGAACATAACATCTTTAACATTTTCCTTCACTTTGGGCAGCACGCGAATCTCCACTGGCCTGTCTCCTGCTGAGCTGGAAGCCTCCTGTTGGTCCGCTTCCATGTAATACCTCGCTCTAAAAGCCGCCAGGTGTGCGTAATATGCAGGTGGCACTGCCAATAAAAGTGTACCAAATATTAATGTAAAAAAAATTAATAATTGACTAGCTAAAGATTGACCAAAATGTGTAATAAAGAAATTTATTCACTGTAGAGAAATACTTAATTAACTAATGAATATAGATAAGTAGATAGAATTACCGATTGAGACAGAGCGTGTGCACCTTGCATAACTACAGTTCAGAAAATAAAATATATAAAAAAAAAATCCAAGTCAAGCATGGCAAAAGAAATTATAAATTTGAATGTTTAGAAAGGGGGAAAAATAAAATATTTACGTGTAGCAAAGATTGTTTGTGAGAGTTTGAAGCCCATCAGCAGTGAAATTGTTTTCATCATACAGAACGTGATAGTGAGTCGGCCTGCTAGTCCCCTAATATAATAAAGTTAAGAATTATAAGTTAAAACTTTATATAGATGCATGAAAAAGAGAAATAAAATAATAAATTCAAACTCACCTGAATGCCAGCATGGCTACATAGATAGAAATCGAACTCAGTTGGATGGCAGATCTTCCTATCCACAACCGTACCTAACAATAAATAAATATTATTTATTTACCACATTTTGTATTTCTTTAAATAAAAGAAGCCAACTTTTTTAAAATATTCCCTTCAACTTTAAATACCTGGAAGTATATTTCCACTTCTGTCAGTCATATTACCACGGCCATGAACCTCAGGAAAAAGACGGGTGTGGTGCCGTTTTTGGACCACTACAAACGTGATACGTGGCTGGTAGTCTTCTTGTATAGATGCGCATGCCTAAATATAAAAAATTATAATAATGATAAGAATATAGTTCTATAACTATTAATATAGTTACCAGCAATTAATTAAGGAAATACCTTTCTGATTTGGTCCACTTCATATAACAGCACTTGGCTGAATTGCCCTTCACTCACTCCATCCCTGCAATTTCATATAAAAAAATAATATTAAATAACTAAATAAATAAGTAAAAATAAATAATAAAAATCACAAAAATAAATTAGAAACCTGTAAAAGATAATTCTAGATGGTTTGTGCCTAGTGGACTTGTAGAACGAAACCAGAAGCTCTCTACACAAAAAACATAAAATATAATTTTAACTAGAATTTAGCACATGAATGAAAGGCTAAAACCAAAGAAACTTAGTTTAACAAAATTATATTAATTCAATTAAATAACCTGATCATTCCGCCAGGTGTCTTTCCCTTTTTCGGATCATCAACAGTGGTGAACAAATCACTAATCATTTCTTCTCTGTGAGTTTGTGCTGAAATCAACCCTTTGTATTTCGTCACTTCAGGCCAGTCCATAGATGCTACCACCTTTTCAAAATTTCGAAAAATCATAAAATATTCAAAAAGAAAAATAAGTTAATATTTTTAAATATATTTAATTATTTATTTACCGCAGCGATAGAAGAAGCAGAATCCTCTCCAGGTGGTGGATGGGTGACATCAGCACCGAAAATGATTGTGGGCACATCTGTGAGATACGGGATTCTTCTGTTCACATTGTATACATCATTTAAAACCGTGTTTCGGCCTCCAGCCTATCTCAAAGCGCCACATCAGCACTCACATTAGTTAACTAATTAACTACTACATTCAATACATTGGACAAGTATATAAACTGTGTAATAAATAAACTAACCTTAACATTGATTTTAAGCGCGACGTTTTCCTGATACTGTTCGCCGCTTCCTTTTGACAGCTTGTTGAACTGCAAGCACTGAGACACGATTCCAAGCTCAGTCTCACAGATCTTCTTTATCTTCCCTGCAATATTCCAGAATTGCAAACCCGTACAGTTATGTACAAATAAAAATGAAGAAACAATAAACAATAATGGAATTGTACTCTACCGTAGGAGCCAGTCATGTCAGGCAGGATGATGATGAGCAACTGAAGGCGTCCATCCAGCACAGTTTTCGTTGCGACTTGATGGATGTTTCTGAGAGCGGATTCAATGTTGGCAGGATTGGTGACTTGCGGGGCAATGCAAGGTCTCACATTAATACTCTTTTCAAAAAATAAGTTAAATAACAGTAATTAAGAATAATTCAATTGGTTAGATATCAATATCATAATTAGATAACTAATTAGCATTGAAAAATAATGAAAAAGTACCATTCCAATTGAGTTACACATTGAGACCAGATCGTTGCAAAATCTCACAAGTCCTTCTTGAGGCATCATTCTAGAAAAACTTATAGCAGTCCAATGTTTAACGCTCGCTCCATTGACCATTTTCTAAATATAACAAGAAATAGTATTAGATATATTGATTGTATTATATATTAACAAATATAATGGAAAAGTTAAACAATGCTATGTTTCTTCACTCACTTTTCCTATCATGTTCCATTGACCCACTTGAGGATTGCATGTTTTATCCTTTCCAGATTCATGATACTTCAACTGAACAAGAAAACAAAAAGAAAATATAATTCATTCTAAAACATAAAAAAATATATTAAAAATTAAAATATTGAATAAAAAATAAGTTGGAATTTACAGTAGGGGGCGGAAGCACTCTCGCTTCAACAGCAACCATTTGGCTGGAAACTCTCAGTCCAAATTCCCTCGCGTAAATATCATTGTTATAATCATTCCTTCTCACCATCTACAATTTTTTTTTAAATGTAACATTAATAACATACATTTAAAATACAACATAAAATAAATAATATATATACCTCTGAAATGCTTCTTTCGCGCTGCTCTGGCCGTTTGCAAGTCGCTCTGAGTATAGCAGTGACTTGTTTTTCATTTAATTTTCCACTATATCTTTGTCCAGGCACAATTTTACAGAACTGAAAAATAAATAAACAAATAAGTTATATTAATTTATATAACCAAAAAATCACTTGTACAAACTTAATTCAAGAAGTTAATGATAAAAATAAACCTCAATAGGAAGAAATTTGACCCTCATATCGTTTCCAGCTTGAAGGCAAGGTAATTTCGGATATTTCAAAATCAAATTATATCTCTCTGCAAAATACTGGACGACATACATTCTATTTCCTTCCTGATCTACAGGAAACCTAAATAGGTATTGATGATATAAATACAAATATTAGTAAATTATCTCTTCAAACTTTAATGTGAAAAACATGAAGAGAAATAAAACATACGTTAAATCTTTAACATGGAGTTTCGTTATATCAGTAATTTTGAATCGATTGGGAGAATAAGTCGTTTCCACTCTAACACCTCTCAGAGCTTTCCTCAACTACAAGAAAAATATTACTTCATTTAAATTCATATCATATGCAATTAATTAAACATCTAAATAAAATTAGATCATTTCAAAACCCTAGAAATGTACCTTCATTCTGTCTCTATCACTTAAAGGTTTGGAAAAATCTCTAACATTCAAATACTCTGTTATAAAATCCATCACATGCACCCCCTTGTAAAACGAAGTCGCCGCAATATCTACATAGAAATAACAGAAATAACATCACACAATTAAAAATATACACAAAATTAAAAATATATAAAAAAATAATATAAAATTAGTTAATACCTATATTCAACGACAATCCCATTTGGGTGGGGCGAAGGCTCTGATAAAACCCTTTCCAACACTCAAGTCCTTCTCCAAGAGGAACACCATTTTCAAACTGCAGGGAAAAGAAAGACCGCCCTACAATCGTGTGACTGCAATTTTTTAGAATAGTCAACGCAAAAGTCAACATTAGTTTTATTATTATATTATCACAAGGATTGATTGAAGAATGAAAGAAGAAAATAAGTTGAGTTTAATTACCGGGAGGAAGGAGTTTGTCTCAAAACAACATCCAGAGCTTGAATCGTATCTTGTGGTGTGTCAAACTGCCTTCCTCTTAAAAATTCTAGTAAATTATGCACTTCAGCCCTTCCCACGAGTTTAATCGCAACTTTATACACCTTATCACGCCTTAATCATACAAAAAAAAATGAATTAGTTGCAAATATGATGTAAATATGTAATATATTTGAACTTGTTATGTGTAAATATACTTTGGTTTGCTTGTTCCAGCCGCTTGATTTGTTTCTGGCAGTTTAATCACAAAATCTTTTGATGTGAAAGGAAGCTCGCCAGCCGTGTAGAGATTTTTGCGGCCATCATATGCTGGAATTCTTCCTCCTAAGAAGGTTTGCTGGTGAAGTTTCACAAGTTCAGAGATGAGCAATCGGTTTACGCCTCTTGACGCTTCAGGCGAAATTGCAACCTATAATAAACGAAAATTCAAAAGAAAAATTAAGAAAAAATGAATGTTCTGATGTAAAATAAGTAACACAAAGGAGAGTTAAGTAAGAAACAAGATAATAGTGAAAGAAAAAAAAATAAAAGAAAATTGGGTGTTAATGAAAGAAAATTAAAAAAAAAATTAAGAAACGATTCTGTTTAATTAGAACAAGTAAAATGAACGGAAATTACAAAAAATATAGACAAAACGAGTGAGTACACGAAGTAAGTAAACAGAGCAAGTAAGAAATCAAGAAAATGAAAGGAAAACAAGAAAATAGGAAAAGAAACAGTCTTACATCATAGTGAAACAGATCCTTGTCAGCAACTTGGACCAGGAAATGATTGGCTCTCACCACGCATGGCTTCCCTGCAGATCCATACTGCGGCCTCGCCGGAAACCTCATCGCCTTGCTGGAAGACGGCGGCGAAGCTTCCCTCACAAGACCCGTCGAAGGTTGAGCAACACGAGCAGTTTCCGCCAAACTCAGTTCTGAAATCTCTCGACTGAGACTAGACTCGCCAGCCGAACTTCCTTCCGAAGGACCACGGGGAGCGGGAGCTCCCGCCGAGACAGTACCTCCTCGGCCACCACCCCTTCCGCCGCCGCGGCCACCGCCCCTTCCGCCGCCGCGTCCATGCGCCGGCGACGGAGGCTGTCTCTCTCCGCCGCCCCTTCCTCTTCCACCTCTTCCTCCGCCGGCGCCGCCGCGTCCAGACATTGTTCCAGCTCGATCAAGAGGGTTTTGATTCGATCCTCTTTCTCTTTTTCCTTCCGTAAAGCGATTCGAAGAGTGGGAGAAAGAATTAAAGATGAAAAGACGACGACTTGCTGGGGGGAAGTTGCATATAAAAGAGCGAATTTGAGGAATGCGCGGTCTGTGGTGAGATCATCTAATGAGAAGTTGAAACGTTATGTATCCGAAGTTTTGATATTTTTCATTGGATATGTTTTTGATAGACCGGTTTTAGGTAATAATTTATGATAGATTAATTGAAATGCAAAGTTGGTGAGATTATATTATTGGCTGCTCACGGTTCACAGTTTAGAAATGGAATTGTAATGATTTATTTTGTAGTTTACTTTACATCGTGTTATTTTTAATCTTTACTAATTCTTATTTTAAAATGTTAGTTAGTATTTTAAATTTAATATTCATAATAAATTTGTAGGTTTATTTTTATTATTTATGAGCGTTATATTTTAATTAATTTGAGTATATTGTCTATATTTTAAATAGTTAGTTATAAATATATTTTATATGCACTACGTGTTAAATCATTGATTTTTTCTATAAATGCAATTTTTTCGGAACATATCAATAAGTTTTTTTTGAAGAAATTAATTGTAAAATCTGTCATTTTCTATTAAAAATATTGATTGATTGTAATGTTATATTAATTACTATAAAAATATAAAAGATTTTCTTTATGAATTAATATTAAAGTTAGGAGTTATTACCAAAAAAAAATGAATAAATTGGAGTTGAATGCCTTTAAAAAAAATAAAAATAATTGGGAGAATCATATTAGAAACAGTACACCGAGTCCAGCTACAATATCACCATAAAGCCAACTTCTCCCCTCCCGCCATGCTGATACAATATCCCACGTCCAAGCTTTAATTAAAAGTAAACCAACAGGAGAACAGGAAGCCACAGAGAAGCTGCCCAAAAGGTGCGGGAACAGGTTTATAGAAAAGCTCACTCACAAAACATAACTCGATGCATCGTACCGCATCTCCCGTACTGACATGATGCTTTTTTAAACTCTGAAAAATGAAAATATTCTTGCGAAAAGACGATTCATTCTTCCCTTAAGACGACTTCGAGTCTTCTATACTAAGTCACTAACTTCTGTCAAAAAACAAGAAAAAAAAGTCACTAACTACAGTTTAAAGCCATGGAGCCCACAAGTCCGTGAGAATACGCAAAAGCTGCATGGCTACTGAAAGGACGGATTTACCCTTTACTACAAATGGGTTGCTTCGCGCCCAAGGTTGATATTATGCCAGAAGCTATGAAGAATTTTGAGAAATTTTTTTTGAAGCAATAATTTTTTGAACAATAATTAATCAGATGGCACTATTTTACAAATAATTGGGTATCTTGCACTTTCGTCAGAAGGTCTGGCGGAACTGAAGTAATTCCGTCAAAGAGTCTGGCAGAATTAGTGATTTTTTTTTTGTTGATCCCGGCCATTTGGAACTTTCAAACATACTTAATTAAGAAAAAAAGTTAGCTCCGCCATATGGTCTAGCGGAACTAGGTAAAATTTATTTTTTCAGATTAAACTCATAGTTTAGAAGGTCAATTAGCTCAAAAAATTACGAATTTAGAAGTTCCGCCAGACCCTTTGGCGGAACTGGCTATTTTACATTTTTTTTTGCCTCTAAACAGCCACGAAAATTTAGCCAAAAAAAAAAAAAATACTGTTCATAGTTCCGCCAGACCCTCTGGCGGAATAGTGATTTTTTTTTTTTTTAAATTTTCATGGCTGTTTAGAGGCAAAAAAATATAAAATATCTAGTTCCGCCAGAGGTTCTGGCGGAATTGCTGAATTCGTAATTTTTTGAGCTAATTGGCCTTCTAAATTAAGAGTTTAACCTGAAAAAATAAATTTTACCTAGTTCCGCCAGACCCTATGACGGAACTAACTTTTTTTCTTAATTAAACGTGTTTATGGGTGCTAAATGGCTGGGATCAACAAAAAAAAATCACTAGTTCCGCCAGACCACTTCCGCCAGAGGGTCTGGCAGAAGTACTATCTGCTGAAATATTTCGAAAAAAATGCCATCTGATTAATTATTTTTCAAAAAAATGCTATTTTGCAAAAAAAATTCCAATTTTGATTTTCTGTAAAATATATATTCTTGTATAGTATGTATGTATAGCAAGTCATTTTCATGCATACAGTTTGGACTTGATGATTCTTTTCATGGGCTGTAAGGTTTTTACAGGTTAGAGAGGATCAGGAATGAGCTTTGGGTTCTTATTGGAAGTATTACCTTGTTTTCTAGCGGGAATTTCGGGGAAATGAAGTTGGAAAAAATGAGTTTATTGGAATTGAAAATGATTTGACACAAAACAGCATGTAAATTGTAATCATAACGAAGTACAGTGTATTGATCTCAATTTTCATCTTTATCCATTCGGCCTGAAAAATATTAAGGAAAATAGTTTTACAAGGTTTAATTAAACGTGTACCAACAGGAGAAGATTTAACGTAGGAAGACTGAACGGCGCGGGAACAGGTTAACAGATGCAGTTACTCTCACAAAACATAACTCGGCACATCGTACCGCATGGCCCTCATGAATTTTTTGAAAATGACTTTCATGGGAAAAGACTATTCTACCCCTAACAAGACTTCAAGTCTTCTTATACTAACTACAGTTTAAAGATATGGAGCCCACATGTCAGTGATTATATAAAGAAGCTGCAGGCTACTGAAAGGACGATTTTACCCTTTACTACAAATGGGTTACCTCGCGCCCAAGGTCATTATGTCAGAAGCTATAAATAATTTTGATCTTCTGTGTACATATTTGTGTATAGTTTGTATAGAGAGTTGTTTTGTACATGAATTTTGAGTTTGATTAATCTTTTTATAGCTTGTATGTTTTTTCCTGGTTATAGAGATCAAGATTAATCATTAGAAGTATTTTCTTGGTTTTAGCGGGAATTTTGGGGGATATGAAACTGGAAAAAAATGAGTTTATTGGGATGGTTCATGATTTGACATAATACAGATTGTAATCATAACAAAGTACAGTGAATTATTATCAAGAGAGATTTGAATTCATCTCTATCCACGCCTTAAAAATGCTATAAATTGTTATTATAATTAGAATTAGAATTAGAATTATAATAGATTATAAAAAAAAGTTAGTCAGATTGCATCTGATTTGACACTTGTCTCAACTTATAATAGATATACATAAAAGTTAGTCAGATTGCATCCGATTTGGGCATCTGTCTCAACCTGAAATATACTATTTATATTAATTAGATAAATTTATATCAGTAAAGTATTCTAGCGCAGTTGGTTACTACACTTGCCTAGAGAACAAGCGAGATGAGTTCGAAACTCGGTGCCTCCCGATTTTTTTCTTCAATATTTGAAACGCTGCTCATTCTGGATTTGCATTAGACGGCTTAAAATGATGCGCGGCTCACGGAATACGTCCGTGGACCATCTCATTTTTAGTAGTCCAGAACCGTACTTTATGGACCATATATATAAAGAGAAGAAATGGAGATCTCTAATTTGTTTCCTCTCTCCCACTTTTTCTCAACCAAATTTCAATTTAACCCTTATAAAACTCAAAATATTTTTTCTCAAGTAAATTTCAATTTAACCCTTATAAAACTCAAAATATTATTTTATCCTTTCAATGTCCAAAAAATTCTACCTTGACGTGTAATATTTTTATTTTTCAAATTTTATTAAATATTTGTGTAAATTCACCGTACTTCATATAATTCCTATTAATATATAAAATTATAACGTATAAAAAATATATTATATATTTATTAAATGTGATACCACAATTTTTCTTAACTTCTTTCAAGTCTCTATAAATAAAAATTCATCAAATTATGCTTATATTTAGTTCAATTTCCTAACAAAATCTAAAATATCGTGAATATTCTCACAAAAATGAATATCATGTGTCCTCCAGAATACATACGCTTTATTTTTTTTTAATACATAATCTCATATATCATTAAATATAAAATTAACTTGAATTTTTTTTTGCTTCAATTTTAATTAAAATTGTCTCTTTTAACAAGTTATTAACGTAACAAAATAGTATAATATCAAGCCGAAGCGGAGCGAGGGACGCCCTAGTTTGTTATAAATTATTACGGAATGGATTTGCAAAATAATATTATAAAAAAATTACTATGAAGCAAAATATCATAAGTTATTACGTGCAATATAAAATAGCTTTCCAAAATAATATTATCTCCCCCCCCCCCCCCCCCCCCCCCCGGTGAACGAACAGGGCTGGTTTCAAAATAATATTACCAAACTTCTTTCTACCGAGTTCAGACTGGGGCCAGAAAAGTTTTCTAATTAGGCTTGGCCCAATCAGATTGGCCTGTTAAATTTGGAGCCTTACAAAATATCTAGGGTAAATATCTGATCACATTCAAATGTTTCTTTCATTAAGATATAAAAACATCAAACTTTAACACAAACGAATATTACAGTAAGAAAAAGATAAAAATCATATCAATCTGGAGAATCCAAATCCACGGCCATAATGCTGGATAGTAGATTCTGATCTCATCCAACTTTTTTCCCCTTCAAAATGATCACATTCTTCTTTCTTCAGATCCAAAAACCTAAATAAAAAACTCTTGACCTTTCTTTCACCACACAAATGCAACCTACAACACTAAACCTCTTCATCATTTTCTCATGTCTAGGTCTGTTTCTTCTCTCATCATCTCAAAAGACTTGCCCGAAATGCGGAAATGTCGAAATACCATACCCTTTAAGCACTGATCAAACTTGCGGAGACCCTAACTACGCCTTAACATGCGACCATTCTATGCAAAAACTCTTCTTCCCGACTCTTAACAGGAGCTCTTATCTTGTTCTTAACATACAAGCTCCAGTGCACCGTCTGGTTGTTCAACCGGCTCCATGGATACCGGGGACTTGTACCACTCAAGACATGGTAACAAGTGAGGGCATATGGCTTAACCAGTCTCTCCCTTTCAATATCACCTCATCAAACACTATTTTTCTATTCAATTGCTCGCCTCGCCTTTTAATCTCACCACTTAATTGTAGCACATCGAGTCTTTGCCACAAGTATCTAAATAACTTAGCATATGTTGACACGAAAGTAGAAACTGCATGCTCGACTTGGCCTGGCCCGTGCTGTACCTTCCTTGCTGGCGGGTTGCCTTCCGCATATAAAATCAGACTGTATGAGTCAGGTTGCCGTGCTTTTAGAAGTGTGCTTCACATGGATCCAAATAAACAACCAAGTGAGTGGAAGGAAGGTCTAGAAATACAATGGGCTTTGCCTCCTGAGCCCGTTTGTCGAACCCAAATCGATTGCCCTAGATTCTCGAGTTGTATTAATGGAACTACTGATAATTATAATAGATGTCATTGTAACAGTGGCTATTATTGGGATGCTTTCCTGCTTGCTTGTTTGAGTAGTACTACAACTCATAACCGACGTTCTCTACATAGAGTTGTTGCTTTAGTGGTGGTCCTTGCGGTTTTATGCTTGTTTGCCCTTGCCACTATTGTGATTTTGGTCAAGAAAGGTAAAAGTGGGGAGTTGTTCGGTTGGTCCGGCAAGACAATCAAAGAGTGGGAGGATCTTATGAAGGCAGGAGGAAGATCAGCCACGATGTTTACATGGAAGGAATTGCGAAGGGCAACTAACTCTTTCTCAAAAGAGAGATTACTTGGAACAGGAGGTTTTGGAGATGTTTACAAGGGAACTCTTAAAGATGGAACTCTTGTTGCAATTAAGTCGGCAAAGGTTGGCAATCTTAAAAGTACTCAACAAATAATTAATGAGGTAGGGATACTTTCGCTTGTAAGCCACAAAAACCTCGTAAGGCTTCTAGGTTGTTGTGTGGAAGGCCCACAACCTTTGATGGTTTATGAATACGTATCCAACGGTACATTATACAATCACTTGCACGCAAAAGAAGATCACCTGGATTGGAAGTCCAGAGTAAAGATTTCTCTGCAAACAGCCGAAGCACTCGCTTACTTGCATTCTTCTGCACACGTGCCGATCTATCATAGAGATATCAAATCCATGAATATTTTGCTCGACAATGAGCTCAATATTAAGGTTTCAGACTTTGGGCTCTCTAGACTGGTCCAGCCTGGACTAAGTCATGTATCGACCTGCGCCCAAGGTACTGTAGGCTACCTCGACCCGGAGTATTATAAGAAATATCAACTCACAGATAAAAGCGACGTTTACAGCTTTGGAGTCGTTCTTTTAGAGCTTCTTACCTCAAAGAAGGTAATTGATTTCTCAAGAGAAGAAGATGAGGTGAACTTGGCTGAGTATGTGAAGAGGCGGGCCCGAGATGGTGTAGTGATGGATATAATTGATGAAATACTGGTTAGTGATGATAAGTCAAGTTTAAAGAGCATCGAACTTTTTGTAGGGCTTGCGCTTGATTGTTTGAAAGAGAGAAAGGAGGAGAGGAGTAGTATGAGAGAGGTGGTGGAAGTTCTTCAGTATATCTCAAGAACCAGTCAGAATGAATAATTAGCTCGACCATTATCTAAGATCTTTGAATATTTAAATAACTAAAATTATGTTTCATATATTTAGTTGTGATGTGAGCTTCTCTTACTTTTATTAACTAGATAATGTATTGTAGCTAGTGTGCTTAAATTGAAAAGTAAAAAGGATGAGAACCAGATTCCTCTTGTGCAAAAGGCAAACTTTGCAAATGCTTTCTTTTCCTTTTTTTTCTTTTCTTTTTTTGCTTTTAAAAGGAGCTTCCTTTGTGTTTATTGCAAAAACGCAGGGTCGTGTTTCAGAATCTAAAGGTGGATTTGCCTTTTGTTTTTATGACAACAGAAACCAATCATTGGAAGTAGGTATGATGTGGTATACTAGAAATAAACAAACACTAAGTGCTTCGAAATAATAATTAATTCGTTTATCTTTGTTATATACATAGTTGGTCAATTCACGAATAATTTACATATTAAACACGTATTTTCCGAATAATTCAAAAAACGCGAAGTTCGCGTCTCTATTTCAATAATTCGCATTCATTCACGAATATTTGACAAGAGAAAAATTCGACCCAAATTTTACGAAATTTTACCAAATAATAATATTTTTCCAATTATTTCTAAATAAAAAGTTTGTATTTACATAACTTATATACTGAATTATTTCGAACAATTAGCCGAATTGACGAATTATTACCGTCTCAGTTTTATTTGACCGACTTTCAATACGAATTATGCACGAACGTATCGCGAGTCGTATTATTCGCGTATTACGAATGACTAACTATGGTTATATAAATGACAGAATAAAAAAGGAAAAAAAATATTAGGAGTTCAAGGTATACATATGCTTAGTTTTGTCAAAGAATCTGGTCATACTAAATTAAATTTCAACACTTTGAGCTAAATTAAGTAGAACAGTTTCAAGGGTTGACTAAAATTTGCTAAATTCAATCTTTCGCTTTGGAATCTAAAAGTTCTTATAAATTAATGTGTGCTCATTAATTAATAAAATCAATATTAAGATGTGTTAGGGTAATGGGGAGAATATTGATGTAGAGAAAGAGAACTCATGAGATAAATAAATAGAGAAGAAAAGAGAAATCGTTTATTCAATTGGAAGACTACATTGTAAGAATTGGGATACTATTACAATAGCTAGGGGTCTCTTTATATAGGAGAGAACCATACTAATTTCCAAAATAAATTGCCTAAATAAAAGATACAATTACCTAAAATACAATGCAAGGATGGAAACAATCCACCTCCTTCCATTGTCTAAATATTCCCTAAATATTTATTTCTATAGCATAAATATTTCCTAAACAACAATACCAAAAAAAGAAAGAGATTATTGAAAGATTTAGAGTCATACATAACAAGATGAAAAATACAAAGACTAGTACAAAAATGGAAAAAACAATGAAATGACTTCCCAAAAGTATAGAAGAGATGAAGAAGAAATTACATTAAATAAAGTAGCCAAAGTACGTATAAGCATGCATATATATACTAGTCAAGTGAATAACAACACATTTTAAAAGCATGAAGATTATTTTCAAATAATGGCACAATCACATCGATGCTTCCATCGCCTAAGTACGACGGAAGGAGAAACAACATGCCTTCGGTCGCGAAATATGTAGGCATGAAATAATATGGGCTCCCGCCCCCAAAATCCAAGTCATAGAAAGGGAAGGTTAACCAACTATCCACCTCCAAATTTGGGCTTAAAAATCTCTTGTTCATAACCGCACTACTCACCAATCCCTCTTTATCAATAGCCTTCGAGCTAGCAAAGTCTATGAAGGACTTGAAATAGTTGTCGCTTATCTTTGTCACCTCAGAACGAATTAGCTCAGTTGCATACTGTAATGGTTGATTAACTAGGTCTTCTACCTTGGAATGAGGAAATGCCCACAAAACTAAGTTACCGAAATACTCATTCGGTATTTTCGGATTCATGCGCATGCGACCGTTAACTGATATACGTATTTCAGTTGTCTCATGACCACCAAGTTGGCGAGCCTTTGTCACTGCCCTCCACAGATGAGCTAATATGGTCTCAAATCTACTATAGGGTTTTGAGATCCCGATTGAGGCTTTAGCCCGTAGTTTACCAATGAACTCCTTTGTAAAGTGGACTTTATGGATGATCACTTCTTCTTTTTCATCTGATTCATGGTAATATTTCATTTTTTCATTGAACTTATCTTTTGTATACTCGACCCCATGGTGTTCATATTGTATAAGAGGTGGCTCGCGGGGTTTAAATAGCTCCCCACGAGTGTGCAAAGGGATTGGGTCAATAGCAAGTCCTCTAGTAGCTAGACCCCATGCGACCAGAAAATTGCTAGTCGCATGGCCGTCAGCTACAAGGTGGTGGGCCGTGAAACCCACGACAAGCGACCCACAAGTGAAACGTGTCAATTGCACCTGCACCAGCTCCTCGACGTTGTAGAGGTTTGGGTGCAGGCTTAGGAGGTCTTTAGTTGGTTTTGAAGGGAGAATATTTCTTAGATTGGTGTCCACAGATGTTTCAATAAAACGGACACCTTGATCATTGAGATTAATGACCAAATTACCTTCTTCATCTTCAACAAGCCTTCCGGCCCACTCTCGGTACTCTGAAAGGACTTTTGAAAGGCCTTTTTCAATTGCATTATTGGAAAGGGTTGGAGGGTTAAAAGCGTAAATAACGGCAATGTGAGTGTTGTATGTGACCTTGTCGAACACGGTTAGTGGTATTCGAAGGTTAGCGCTAGGTGAATTGCCATTGTAGGATGGCTTGACTATTCTAGAGCTCTCTGTAGTGATCCTCATGAACTTTGTATAATGGTAGAAGATTAGGGTTTTTTTTGCTAGTGGATATATTTGATGCATGATTTGGGCCTCTATATATATAGGGATTAACACGAGTGGCGTGAAGAAATTATTTGGTGAAACTGGTCCACAATGGACCAAGCAAATGAAAACATGTATTTGCTCATGTGGCATGCTCTTGTTGGTCGGGTTCTGATGGACTTGTTTCTTGTACATATTAAGTAGGTATTCATGGTTGAGATTCAATTGAATCTATGTATATATATATATATATATATATATCTATATATATATATATATATAGATATATATCTATATATATATATATATATATATATATATATATATATATATATATATATGCGATTATGTGATTTTTGATGATATATGATGGCAATGATATAATATTCTGATTGTTGTGAAAATTAATCTACAATATATTCAAAACATATATATTCCATCCGTACGGTTGAAAATTGAATTTTTGATGATTTAATACATATTTTGAATTGTATATTTTCCACCCCAAGAACATATATATATTTTATATATATATATATATATATATATATATATATATATATATATATATATATATATATATATATATATATATATATATAGTTCTCAAAGTATATGTACATGTGTTGCACGAGATACTAATAAGTTCAAGTTCCAATAAATACAATCTTATTTAGCATATATTTAAGTAAAATTTCTCAACCCACTAAACATGAGTTGAATCTCAAATTAAAAAAAGAATACGGTTCGTAATTTACATGGAAAGGAAACTCATGACAAGTTGCATGATATCACACACAGAACTCAAGAAGTCAAAACTGTTCGACTCATATACACATGTTTCAACTCTCATCTTCTTTTCAAGTTTTTCATATACTTAAGTCCCAATTTGGTTACCAAATTATGTCCTAAAACAAAATATAATGGTAGGTAAGAAAGAATTATGGCACAGACTATGCATGTTACAGAAAAATTGTCAATATTTTGGTATATGTTGGTTCAAAAATATCAACTTTTATGGTCCCAAAAAAGATTTGGTGTGGTACTTGAAATCCTTTCATAGTAAGCATTTTAATGACATGGCCCTCCAAGTAACTTCATATATGTTAATGCCTAATTATTTTCTAGGATATGCGTGAAATTTCAAGATTTTGCAGGATTAAACATAAAATCGTAAAATATATATATATATATATATATATATATATATATATATATATATATATATATATATATATATATATATATATATATATATCCCAACATAGAATTAAGACCCAATTAGGCCCAATATATAGTTAAGATCCAATTACGCCCAATTAATTAGGACCTAATATCCCAACATAGAATTAAGACCCAATTAGGCCCAATATATAGTTAAGATCCAATTACGCCCAATTAATTAGGACCTAATTTAGTTGGGCCCCTAAATAAGTAATGAGTGATAATGCAAAAAGTAACGGCCAGTCAAGCTCTCTCAACTCTCTCTTTAACGACTTAACGGGCAGTCAAACTCTCTCAACTCTCTCTTTATCCATTCTGAACAGACCAGTAACGGCGTTTGAATGGGAAGCTGAAGCACAACCCTCGTCATCCCCTGTTAATGGCTTTTTTGTTAAAGCTAAAAAACAACTTCAATCAATCATCTCTCTCTCTCTCTCTTTGATCCTCTTAACCCACATTCATCCTCATACTGTCTTCCATTTCTCTTCAAAACCCCTCCTCTCTCTCTCATCTCACCACACACATTCTTCTTCTCTCACCTCTTCACCATTCCAAATCCTCCAATTAATCAAATCATCACCAAACCATGGCAAAAATCTCCACACTCCACCTTTTAATATTCTTAATTTACCTTGTCCAAATTTGTTATGGACAGACTGTAGTGCCTGGCGTTATGACATTCGGTGACTCAATCGTCGACACAGGAAACAACAACAATCGTTTAACTCTCGTAAAAGCGGACTTCCCGCCATATGGACGAGATTTCACCACTCATTCCCCCACCGGACGGTTCTGCAATGGAAAGCTCGCCACCGACTTCACAAGTACTTATTTTTCTAAAAAATTTGCAAAAATAAAAGTCCCTGCATTATGCTTAAATCTCAAAAAAGCATGTCCGTTGTTGAAAGTTGGTAAAATTTAAGCATAATGTAGGGGGGCTTTTTGGCAAATTTCTTTTATTTTATTATTTTCACAAATGTCACTTCCTTGTGGAAGGAACATTTTTTTGTGTGTAGTTTTAATTGTGGAATTAAATTTGTGATTTGTAGTTGAGAATTTAGGGTTTACTTCATATCCTCCTGCGTATCTCAGCAAAGAGGCTCATGGAGAGAATCTTTTAATTGGTGCTAATTTCGCATCTGGTGCATCGGGTTACTTAGAGGCGACTTCACTATTATATGTGAGCTATTAATTCCTAACATTTTTTATATTATTTTTCTATCAGTCCTAAACTATAACTATTTAATTCTAAATTATTTAAACCGGATACAATGATAATGATGATTCTGACAATAAAGTATAAGGACAACGTGATAAAGCCTATAAAACCAATATTACAACTGAGTATAGCTAATAAAGAAGTAATATTTGCACTAGAAATCCTATTATGCTGCCGGTTCATTTTTCATGTTCTGTAGCATTTTTGAAATTTTAGTGTAACAATTTATCATTAATTATCTCTTGTTAATTAGGATGCAATATCACTACCGCAACAATTGAGCAATTACCAGGAATATCAACACAAAATCCGCAAAATTGTAGGATCAAAAAATGCAACGGATATAATTAAGGGATCACTCTACCTTTTGAGCGCAGGAAGCAGCGATTATTTGCAAAATTACTACATTAACCCTCTATTTAGAACAATTTACACTCCTGACACATTCGCCGATCTTCTCATCCAATCCTTCAACTCATTCATCAAGGTAAAAAAAAAATCATACGGCTTATATGTAACTACTCCGTAGTAAAATCATATGATTATATATTTTTTATATTAGAACTTATATGGTCTTGGTGCGAGAAGAATTGGAGTAACGTCATTGCCGCCGCTCGGTTGTTTACCCGCCTCAATTACTCTTTTTGGATTGGGGAAAAACGATTGTGTTGAAAGTCTTAATAATGTCGCGATTAATTTCAATAATAAATTGAATAGTTCTGCTGCGGAATTAAGGAAGAGTCATCCGGATTTAAAACTAGTCATTTTTGACATTTTCACTCCATTCCTCGATCTAATCAAGAATCCTTCTGATAATGGTATGATTTTTAACTTTTCCTTTAATCCATTATAAGCATTTATATATATCAAATGTTTGTTTTCATAGAAATTTGCAAAAAATCCTTATATTATGCTAAATTGTAAAGAAAAAAATTTATCACCGTTAGTTACCTCATCTTAATCATTCTAATTAACATTAGAGCCATTAAAATAATTAAACTAACATGTTAAGAAATGATAATTTTTTTCTTTTGCAATTTCCTACATAATAGAGGGGTAATTTAACCATAATGTAGGCACTTTTTTTCATAATTCCCTTATATTTATTAAAAACCTAATATATCATTTCAACATTTTAGGGTTTTTTGAGGCGAGAAGGGCGTGTTGCGGGACCGGAATGATAGAGACTTCATTTTTATGCAACAAAATCTCACCAGGCACTTGTAAAAACGCAACTGGCTACGTATTTTGGGATAGTTTTCACCCAACTGAATCAGCTAATAAGGCTTTGTCTGAAAAGCTTCTTTTGCAAGGCATTGAATTAATCAGCTAATTTAACATGTTGATTAAGTAATAAACGATGAAGGTTCGAAGTGTAGTTCTGTTCTTGATTTGAAGTGGTGATGAATGATTGTAAATATGTTGAATTATGAAGGTTCTGGCTTTGATTATGAAATTTCGCTTGTTCAATTGATTGAAATTTGAATTGAAACCACAATTTACACATTTCACAAAAAAATACAATAATGTGTAAATAAATAAGAATTAAAATATTTACGCAACTGGCTATGTATTTTGGATAGATTTCACCCGACTATGTCAGAAAATAAGGCTTTGGCTGATGCTCTTGCTATGCAAGGGATTGAATTGAGCTGCTAAATTAATGTGTTGATTAATCTTTTAATTAAATTAAATAAATGATGAAAGTTTGAAGTGTAGTATTGTTATTGACTTAAAAGTGGTGATGAATATTGTAATTTTGTTAGATTGTTAAGATTCTCGCTTTGATTATGGAATTTCGCCAGTTAAATTGATTGAAATTTGAATTGAAACCATAATTTACACTATTCACAAAAAATCCCAACAATGTGTAAAGAAACAAGAATAAAACCTTTACATAATTGGCTATCTATTTTGGATACTTGAATTAACCAGTTAATTTAATTTATTAACCAAGTGCAAAAATAAATGATGAAATTTTGATGTCTAGTGTTTAGTGTTTGTTGTGTTAGAAGTCTTGATTTGAGGTGGTGATGAATAATTATGGATTTGTTGAATTACGGAATATCGCATCTTAAATTGATTGAATTTGAAACCACAATTTACAACACATATATCACAAAAAATTACAACAAAATGTGCAAATCAATAAGAATATAAAACCTTTAGGAAAGTTCAAATCCTGTGTTTGAGCTGATTGAGTAAAGAAGCTTGCTTCTCAAGGTACTCGATCTCTTGTAAGTCGGTAACTAACACACCAAAAAAATCCAGGTTAAATTTAAAATTTTATTTCATTTTAATTAAATAAATATGGTGAATAATTAAATATATTAATTACTTTAAGAGTATTATAACATGTAGATGCAGAGGGAAGCCGATCCACATCTTGTCCACCTATTGTTGCCCAAAGCGGCAACTCACACGTAACCTATTATTCAAAGAATTAATTAAAAAATATAAATTAAACTAATAATTAATTTATACAATTAATCATATAATTTTGATATATAATATACCTTATGAATTGTGAAAGAAGGGTTTAAGTACTTAAATCCAAGTAACGGAGCGCGAGAGCAACTCGTAACGAATTTTAGTAACATGCATCTTTCATTTGGACTGAATGATTTAATAACCTGAAAAAAATAACAAAAATATTAAAATAAAAAGTTAAAAATAAAATTAATATTTATTTATTAATTGATTAATTACCTCCCAAAAGAGCTTAACGGTTCGGCTCGACTCAGAATAGCCGCCACTGTATTTTGTATTATTTTTCAAATCGGTTATATCAAAATCTTGCTTTCCTCCTGAAAGTAACTGCACGTGAAATTATTCATAGATCAGCCCAAAAATATTAAAAAAAATATATTATTTTGTATAACAATAGGGATAAAATGTTGTGATTTGGTTAATTACCTGATTAAATTCATTTGCGTTGAATAAACTTAGCCAAGATGGCGAAATGAGATCGCTTAGCCCTCTATAAAACGCATTTGCAAATGGAGCTATCTATACAAATTAAAATAAATATTAAATTCACAAACAATTTAGCCTAAATTAATTTACACATAAAAATGCAAAACAAACAAGTAAAGAAAATGATACTACAAACATAGAATCCAAAACCCACAACCCACCTTAGAAAAATTACATATCAGTCACACCTAGTATTTTAAATCCAAAAAATAAATAATAAAAAGAACAAAAAAGCAAGAAAATGATAAAATAATTAATTTATTAAATGATGAAAATGGGTTACTTGGCGATTAAGTTTGAAATCGGCCATAGCATGAACATACTGAAGTTTATTTTCATTAACAACTTGCACATTTTTGCCACCTGGCCTAAGTTCATGAACTATCATTCTCCCATTTAATTCTTCTGTCACGGTAAAATCCAAACACAGCTCTGACACATCACCTTCAAAATGCTGCTCAGAAAAGAAAAAATTAATTCACAAACAAATATATGGAATAAACAGGGAAATGTTTCAAAATGCCCTATAGTTTGGAATATTTAAAATAAAGGTACTTTTGTTTACCAGAAACTCCCTTTTGAAGATCTCAAAAGAATCCGCATCTTTAACTTTTATTTTTCAAAAAACAAAAAATAAATAAATAATATTCAAATAATATCTATAAGTTGTATGTTATTTATCTATTGTTTAAAAATGAGTTATGGGTTATTTGAAAATAAAACATTAAAGCCAGGGGATTTTTGAAAATAAAGTCACTATTAGAGTTTTTTTAGCATTTTAAAATTCATGAGATTTTTGGGAAAATTGAACATTTTAAACTTTAAACTTTAAAGTAGTTTCTTTCAGCATTCCTTAATGTAGTTCTTTTTCATAAATACCATAAAATATAGGGCTTTTACAAAAACTTCCCCAAACAAAAACACATCACAAATCCAAAACACGAGCCGATAAGTTCGGCAAAATTACGGTGTTAACATTTTATTTCTCAATTGTTTAAAAATGAGTTATCGGTTTCTTGAAAATAAGCCATTACAGTTAATATTCGGGTTTTTTTTAGTATTTTAAAAGTCATGGGGTTTTCAAAAAATCGAAACTTTAGAATTCAACGAATTTTTTTTCTAATATTCCAAAAGGTAAGGGGTGTTTCATAAATACCATAAAATCAAGGGCTTTTTCAAACATTTCCCAAACAAAAACACATCATAAATCCAAAACACAACTGATTACTCACTTTAAGATGCATGAGATTTCGGTACAGTTCAGAATCCAGACTGGACAGCTCATCTAAAAAACTATATCTCCCAAGCAGCTTCTGCACGAATACCAATGAAAAGGAGATCTCCAGTAGAATTCCTTCGTACAGAGCTTTGCCGACGATTCTACCCAAAAACTCGATCGTTTCCAGTCCGTTCGGCAGAACACGAGCGGATAAGTTGGGGAGTAAATTGACGTCTGATGTGGAGGTTTGAGTGAATAATCCGAACCTGTTGGTGTGAAAAGATGTAATGAATGTGAGTTTTGGATGTCGAAAGAGTTTGTGTTGCGAGATACGAATCGAGTGTATTTTTCCTGGTTTTTGCTCTTTTGGTGAGGTGTGGTAAGCGGAATGTGGAGTGATGGTAAGGGAAAATAATCAGAATTGTTTAGAGTCACAACGTGTTTCACCTGCCAGCACAACACTTTCTGCTTGCCACCTTTTCAATTAGAGGCAAAAGTGGGGAAATATAATGCATGAGCTTATTATAATTTTCCATCTCCAAAATGGAAGCTTCACAAAATTCCCCATATATATCAACCAATTACAAAAAAAAAAAATAATAAAAAAAAAACGAACTATGTATTAACTTACTCAGGATTAAATGCGGCTTTGGCCAGATCAGTCAAGAACTCTTTCGACAATCCTCCGTAATCCAAACCGGCTTCCGGAAGGCCGCACTCGCTCACAAAAGAAACGTGAATTGACGATTTTAGCCTCGGTCCGATCGAGTTTAGTTGTCTCATTCCGTCTTCTATTATTTTGTCCCTGCGGATAACTATCTCCACGGTGTTGGATGGACCCGGTCCGCCAAGCTGGTTAGAGATCTTGTCTTGCTTGATGAATTCTCTGAATATTTTCACCCTGGCAAAAAAAATTTATATCATTAATAAGTATGCATAAATTGCAAAAAAAGGCCGTCCATAATTGAAAATTGCAAAAAAAAAATTATATTATTATTGGTCTTGGATGATTAGTATATTAAATAATTAATGCATTTACTCGCTGAGTCGGCCCTAGACACAAAAACGACTGGCAAACGGTCCTTTCCCATTCAGGCATAATGCAAGGGCTTCTTGCGAATTTCCCTTCATTATACTCTAATTTGACAGAGTACAGTGGCATTGCCCCGCTAATTTATCACAAAACATCCTTACAATCACTCAAACCATACACCACATGCACTATTACCATACCTCTCGTTAAACGGATACACATGCGGCACACTCACCAAAACCTCCCTATTATTATTCCCAACTCCAACAATCACCCTGTCCTTTCTAGCAGGGGCGACCATTAACCCCTTGTTGTCGGTTGGGTTCAGAAAATTCCCAAATATATACATACATATATTTTACCATACCTCTCCTCGAACGGATAAACATGCGGCACGCTCATCAAAACCTCTCTATTATTATTCCCAACTCCAACTGGTGCAGAATCCTTTCTGTCCTTTCTGGCAGGGGCGAGCCAGAGGGCGGCGGGGCAGAACTGGTGCCGCAAGTCCCGTTCGTGCTGGAGGTGGAGACACCTCACCAAGACCTCCATTAACGCCTTATTATTATTATTATTAGAATTACTAGAGTTGGATTTGGACTGCATGAGCGAGTTGTACACGAATGTGTTGAGGACGTTGGAGATCGTTCTTTGCTGAGCGAGCGTGAACGGTGCCTTTAAAGAGGTAGGAGAAAAATAAGTATTAGTTTTTTGGGGAAATTTGTGAAAAGGCGCCTCTCTGTATTGCGGTTAAATCGCAGAAAAGCCCCCCTGTTGTTGGAAATTGCAAAAAAAAATTGTATTCTTTAAGAAATTGTAAGAAATCCCCTACGTTTTGTTAAGAGCTAATACTGTTACTTAATAAAGTGTATGGGCTTTCTTGCAATTCACTAAAGAAAAGAATAGAGGGTTGTTTTTGCAATTTCCATTAATGGAGGGGATTTCTTGCGATTTAAGAATAATGGAGATTGTTCTTTGTTGAGTGAGCGTGAACGTTGCCTTTAAAGAGGTAGGAGAAAAATAAGTATTAGTTTTTTGGGGAAATTTGTGAAAAGGCGCCTCTCTGTATTGCGGTTAAATCGCAGAAAAGCCCCTCTGTTGTTGGAAATTGTGAAAGGAAGGAAAAAATGCTCCGGTGTTTAGGAAATGGCGTGAAAGAGAGGGAAAGGGTAAGATATTGGTTTTGTGGGAATTTGAGAAACGGTACCGGTGTTGTGGATTGAGGTTAAATTGCAAAAAAGCCCGTCTGTTAAGCAGAAATTGCAAAAAAAAAAAGGAAAAAAATGCTCAGTTGTTTAGGAATTGCAGACATACACCTTACAGTTTTGTTTAGAGCTAACACTGTACCTTAATAAATGGTAGGGGCTTTTTTGCAATTTCTTGAAAATTGGAGGGTATTTTTTCTATAATTTCATATAATGCAGGGGCTTTCTTGCGATTTAAGCATGATGGAGAGGCTTTTTACCAATTTCTTTTGATTTTTTAATTAAATATAAATTACCTGTTTTTCGTAAAACTCGATATCATCAAGGACTAACAAAAGGTGGCCATAACACGCGCAAAATAAATGCAACGTGTATAATAATTCCTTCGAAATATTCTTATGCTCTTTTCTCAACATTTTGACATCCCAAATTTCAAATTCATCCTTCTCATTATTACTCGCCACGTCAGCATTTACGGTACCGCTGCTCGTACCGGTCTCTTCAATTTTTCCTTTTCTTTTCTGAAAAACATTCGCCCATTTTGCGTCTTTTAACCCTTTATTTTGTTTATTTTGCGAATTTGTGCTAATAGAGGGTTTAATTTGAGAAATTGAGGGATTATTTGCGCCAAAGATGGAATTTTCTAAAGAAACCCATAATTTTACGATAAATTCAGGATTGAAAGATAATGCGTTAAGAATGGGCATTGAACCGATTAAAGGGTTCAAAAGGGAAAAAATCCGAAGCATGTAATAATACAAATATATAACGTTTATAAACCCAAGGGTATTTTCGTCTTTTGACAGAGATAGAAGCTTGGTCAAGTGCCACTGCTGATGGACAGGTGTCAGAAACTCAATAAACGACAATTTAATATTATTTTGACCGTCCAAATCGATTTTTCCAATTATATCAATTTTTGTTTCTTCTAGAAGGTTCAGGAAGTTTCTAGAAACGCAATTAATCGCATTGATGTATAAATTACAAACTAAACCTTCAATTATACGGCCTGAAGAGTTTTGATCATTATTTGTCGAAAAATTTATTATATTCGCGAGAATCCAACCACAATAAGGAAATTTATCACCATTAAATGCTCCTTCTTTTTCTTGTAATTTTGATATTTCTTCAAAGATTTTTCCTTCCGATATCTGTTTTCACCTGCCATGGTTTGGATCAGTTTCAATCCAATAAAATAATAACATTTATTTTGCTACTAAACCCTAAACCCTAAAATGTATTATAAATAAATAAATAAAATATGTAACTTACCAATAAAGTACTAAGGCAGGGCTCCAGTATAGATTTATATCGTACAGCTGGCAACAAAAGAGGTGGTAAATTCTTGAAAAAATACGGAATAGTTAGTATAAATACAATATACTCAATATAAGCCCCATTTATATCAAATTCAATTAATTCCATCTCCAAATTTTTCAAATTAAACGGACGCAATGCAAGAGTAATTACACTCGCAGTAATTAATAACTTATCCTCACTCAGCGCAATTTGTTTCTCTACAATTCGTGTAGAATTAAAGTTTGATATAAAATATTTCCTTATAGAATTGTACAATCCGCTCTTTCTTGTGGCCATAAACGCGATTAATTTCTTCATACAAATATCTGTTTGTTTAATATTCTCATTGTTTAAACATTTCCAGGTTTTGGAGTCGGTTAAAGAGACGGATAAACGCATGGCAAGAACGGTAATTTGAATCATTTTTTCTTTTTCAATTTCACCCCTGAAATTTGAGAAATTGCACGAAGCTAGAATTGCAGAGCAGAGTGAAATGAGTTTTTTAGATTGGTAGAGCCAAGTTGATCTTTCTTGTTGCGAACCAACTGTTAAAGAACAGAAATTCCTGTCTGGATCTGTAATTGCAAAATCACCCAATTATATTTGAATTTCAGATTAATTTTACGATAAGAGAGTGGAAAAGAAGGTTTAATTAATTACCGACTGAGTTTATGGAATTTAAGAGAATAGTGAAGCAAGTCGAAGCGCATTCAACGAGCTTCAAAGCGAAGCTTTGTTTCGACCATGGTGATTGAGTAATGAAGAAAAGAAACGGCCTCAGAATTTTATCTGATATAAAATCTTTCGAAATTGGAGTGTTTTGATGAGCTATTACTTGCTCCCATTCATCTTGAAGCTGAATCGAAATCTTTTTCAGTTTGTAATATCTCCTCCAAACTCGCTGATCAGACAGAAAAATCAAACAAAAAAAAGTTAAAATCACTCCTGTTATAACAAACATTACATCACTTTGTAGAATTACTGAATGAAATAAGAGAATTGAGTAAAGGAGAAAAAGCAACAGAATTGATATGCCTGAATGAAGAGGGCGGCGGCGGAGGCACGGCGGAGGTAACTTCTCAGCTCGCGCTGATGCGAGACCTTCTCAATTAACGCATCCCGACTGATTTCCTTCGCGCTCGATCCCCTCAGAGACACCTGGAACAATCAAATCACATTACAAAAGAACAATCAGTGAGATTAAGACGTTCGACAAAAAATTGGTGATAATAGTAGAAGGAAATTGGTTGATTCCGGCGACCTGGCGTTGGTTCGGCGGTACGGACATCGAAGAATCGCTGAATCGGAGAAGAAGAAAAAGAAGAGTCGATTTCCTACTCAGACGTGAAGAAGAAGGGACGGAGAATTGGACAAGTGTATTCTCTTGTTGTCAATGATCGGAAATTGAGTTCCAGGTTTTGGATATCCTGATATAGAGTTGACAAAATGTCGGAATTGGAATCCTGCGTTTAGATAAAACCGGGAAATAGTTTGCCGAAAGCCCAAGGCTTTGAATATTGGGCTTGAGTTGGGTTTCAAAATGGCTTGAGTAATTTAGTTTTGGATCTTGTCATGACAGACATGACTGTCTATTATTAACATATTCAGATATTTTTAGGAAGAAAAAATAAGTTTTGTTCTCTAAATATTACGCAGTGCGTTGGTTCGGCGGTACGGACATCGGAGAATTGAAGAAGAAGAAGAAGAAGATAAAGTCGATTTCCTACCCAGACATGAAAAAGAACCGACGGAGAATTGGACAACTGTATCTCTCTGGTTGTGAATAATCCGGAATTGAGTTCCTGATTGTTTATATTGACATAGATTACGGTATTAGAATCCTGCGTCTAAATGTTCCCCAAATTTTTTTTTAAAATTATAGCTCGGCTACTCGACTATTTTTTAGCACTTTTGTCGTCCTCAATTAATATTATACAATTATTCTATGTTATTTTTTTACAACGAGTTAACTTCAAATATTATTTTGATTTTCATTTTTTATACATTTTATATCAAAATAAATACTAAAGTTGAAATATTTTGCTTTTCTTTTTTCCAAAATAACTCTCTGAATTTTGATTTTCTCTTCACCCTAAAGAGTGAAGCAAGTTTGCGCTGCTCATAAAACACTCGGCCTTGCAACGGAAGAAATCACTCCATCTTTTCCTGAGGAATGAATACATACACGCCACCAGATTGAAGTTGAGTTCAATCTTAGAGAGGAGACGGCGTATATCCATTGTCTACCATTGCATCGACATCACTGAGGAAATACATCATTTTCTTCCGTACGGTCCATCTAAAATTGTGTCAGATGGTGCACTCTGTCTGCAGTTATTATCAACGTCACTTCGGCTTGTGTACAAAAATATGACTTAATGTTGTCCATTTTTTGCTTGGATGTGGTCTGATTGTCTGTTTGTTTATCTATTTGAGAGGAGAAAAGAAGAAAAAAATGAGTCTTCATATTTTTGTTTTCTTTTTATAAAAAAATGTAATAATCATTATATAAATATAGTTTTTTTCATTCTTAAATCATCATATATAAGCTCTTTTGAATTTTTCTTTCATATCGAGCTTCATAATAGTGAATTTAAATGTTTATTAGTCCAAAGTAAATTTGCCGATCACCATATTTATTTCCTTTCTTTCTTTCCTGGCATTTTTATCTCCACTTACCTTCTTAGGTCTTGCAAAATCTTAGCCAAAATCTTGCAAAATCATGCTCGTCTCATCGAACCAGGATATAACTTAGACAAAATCTTACAAAATTAGACCGTAATCCAACACAAATTCTAGTTGTTGATATTCACAAAACTAAAGATTTCGTAAAAAACTGAAAATACAACACAAATTCAACGGACGGAGAATTGGACAAGTGTATCCCTTGTTGTGAATGATCGGAAATTGAGTTCCAGGTTTTGGATATCCTGATATAGAGTTGACACAATTTCGGAATTGGAATCCTGTGTTTAGATAAAACTGGGAAATAGTTTGCCGAAAGCCCAAGGCTTTGAATATTGGGCTTGAGTTGGGTTTCAAAATGGGTTAATTATACTTGGGTATTGTCATGTAACATAAATGTATGTTAAAATATTCAGATTTTTTTAGGGGGAAAAAAGGACGAAGTTTTGTTCCCTAAAAACAAAAAAAGCTAGCCTTCCCAGAGTATTTTTTTGAGCACTTTTATCATTCTCAACTAATATTAGATAATTATTCTATGTTATTTATTTGCATTGAGTTAATTTCAACATTTAAATCTAAAATACAAATTAGAGAATATTAATTAAAAGATATATATATTACTTTCAAATTTTGATATTTTTTGCCGTTTTTCTTTCGTAACATTTCACTTTGTCAAAAGAAAAGGAGACATTCTTCTTCCCTTTGTCTACTCCTGCAAAAAGAAAATGAATTACTATAATACATTTTTTATAACAGTATATATATAAGTAATATATATATATATATATATATATATAATAGTATATTGATATGATCTAACAGTATATAGTGTATATATAATAGTATATATAATAATATTAATAATAGTATATAGCTTAACCTTCTTCTTTCCTTTATTTTAAATGATAGTATATATAATAGTATTTTTTCTGTTACATTTGATGTGATAGAAAACAACAATGACAGAGGGGACGAGCAAGTTGTTGTAACTGATACGATCATCAAACCAGTCCAGGGCGGTAATAATTTTATTTATTTATTAAAATAGTTTATTTAGATAATATTATATATAATAGTTTATTTATTTATTCTCTATTTTCTATATCTGTATATATAGATATTAATATTTTAACACCTGACAATGGTGTAACAGAATTAAGAAAAAGTACAATTCATAATTCATTATTTATACATTTTATATCAAAATTAGTAATAAAAATGAAATATATTCACAGCGAATAACGATACAGTGAGCATGGTATTGGTCCTAAACATTATACAAATAGAAGTTCATATAGATATTATAACAATTTTAATTTGCTCTCGTTCCAAAATAACTCTCGAAATTTCGATTTGCTCTTCCTTTAGTTTGCGCCGCTCATAAAATACTCAGCCTTGCGGCGGAAGAAATCACTCCATCTTTTCCTGAGTAATGAATATATACATGCTACCAGATTGAAGTTGGTTCCAACCTTGGAG